>VZTA01019297.1:0-16538 GCA_013398855.1 Mohoua ochrocephala | reverse complement strand
TTAATGTGTCTCAAACTGGATTGATAAATCAGTTGGACTATCCAAAACTTTAGCCTTGGTTCTGTAGTATTCAATGTGTATTTAATACATTGGATACCAGCAAAGTTAAGGCCTGCACTTAATTCCCATACGATGCTAAGCAGATTGGATGGCAATGTTCTATTCAAATGTTTCTTAATAAGTTTATGAAATAAGCATAAAGGAGAAAATTATATTCAACAAAAAATGCATCCTTATTGCACCCTCCAACCAAAGGAAAAAGAAAAAAGGTCATGGGTTCTAAATCTTTATATGCATGAAGATTAATATATGAGTTTACTTCCCACATGAGGCTTTGGCAAAAGTGTACTGCAAACCTTCAGCCATGATAAACACGTGATGTAAGGAAAATCAAGAAAAGGAAATAAAACGAGTACATCTGATCAGAGTGGTGCATCACAAAATACACTCTCAAAAAGCAATTACTCTCTTTGAAACACAGTAAACACATATTGATCTATGAAACTGGGTATGTAATATAACACATCTTCATTCAGAATTATCCGTAAGAAAATTTTTAGATTTTACTTTAAAGAATTGGTTTCTAAACCCCAAAGAATTTTCATAAATGGGTAAAAGAAATTGTCTCCCTGTTCCAATATCCATTCCTTGTCAATCATGGAGCTGAAGGAACAGTTGAAATGCAAATCAAGCCTTCTGTTTCCACACATTTTAAAAAAATAAATAAAATGTTGGACTTATTTTACTCTGCTCAATATTTATCATTATTGACTAACATTTTATTGAGACAAATGTCAGTCTAAAACTGACATAGCTCCAAAGTGATCTCAGGAATTATTCACTGTAAAGTTTAATTGAGCATTATTTAACCTAACTGACTGCCTCCCAGATTCACAGGTTCAAAAAGTTTATTCTTCTGATGGCTAGTTTTATTTTTTACTCAAACAACACTTTTTTTCATTGCATATTGATTCATTGTGTACACTTGCACATAACTGAGTACATCCTTTCATGTGTGAGTGACCTCCATATCTCACATAAATTAAGACAAATATAATTCAAATATTTGTAATTTGAATTCATTTTGAACTGGTAATTTTTCTTCTTATTGCCTCAAAAGTTTATAGTTATGTGTTACTCATATTGCTAAAGCAAATTAATGACAGCTACCTGCTATTCCACAAAATTTCATAGGTAAATGTGCAAATACATGTACATTAAATGGTTAACATAATCATAGACAGGGCCAGCTCTGTGTTGTTTGTTGTATCGGAAATGGTGATATTCCAACAGCGAATTGGAAATCAGTGAAAATTAACATTTTCACTCTCACTTTTTGAATTTACCTAGGTCTGCTATGGTGGAAAAAGCACATTAAAAAACCCGGAGGCATACTCAAAGTTTGCGTGTTTTGCTGCATAATTGCCCGGCACAATATCACGTTAACTTGTACCGCACGAATTTTGCACTGTAAATTAGCTAGATGCTATTTGTCACTGCAGATACTGCTGTGCTGCTAGTTACCCAAAGAGCAGGGCAAAAGCCAGGGCAAAAACACACTGCCTCTCACATGTTCTTTTGATTGCCGTGCAGTCAGGCAGTCATTACTTGTCTCAAACCTGTTATCCAAAGTTCATTCACACACACGCAACCATTCTCCCAAATGTTAGGAAAACGTGCTGTCACAACCAGCTCTAGCTCTTCTATTGATTCACATTCTTTCTCTAAGCATTCACCTTTGTGAAAATTTTCGTTCTTTTTTCCCTACATTTTAGGCGAGTAACAGGCTTAAAGGTAGAGAGGTAGTTCTCGCAGCACATACTGAAATGTGTACATGCTTGTAGCAAAGTGTAAAACAAAAGGATTTTCAAGCCAAAGAGTTCCACAGAAAGTTATTTCTCCTTTAGGTGATGAATACTCCAGGCCACCATTATAATGCTAACAAGAACTGCATATATGCACCAATGAGTCTCAAACGAACTGAATGAGGCAAGGAAATAATAATAAAAAAAATCTATACTGCTTTTTATTTCTCATGATTTTAAAAATAATTGGTAGACATTACAGTTAGCATTCTAGACTTGCCAGGTTTGCTAGAGCTATCTGAGACCAGAAAGAGTGCTTTTATAAACAGGTCTGTTCCTTCACTGAAAATGTCAAGAAAAGAAAATGACAAGAAACTCAAAGTTTTACCCAAAAAATCCAGGGAGTTAAGTTTCAAAATGTTAGCGTGGTGACTATGCCAGCTTCAAACCAGTGGAAGAGAAGCTTGAAAGCAGAAGTAAGCATTCAAGGAGAGGAGCACAGCATCCTGGTTCCCGGGCAAGCACACAAAGAGGGTACCTACGTATGAGAGTGCTATTTTAACGCTTAAGTACAATTACTTTCTAACATGTAAGGATACATTAAGACTCTCGATAAATCTCTTTAGGGAGGATTTAGGGAAGGCTTTCTTTTTTACATGGAGAGAAAGACATTAAATTATACAAATGTATTAGAAATCTATGTGATGAAATAATGCAAAAAACCCAGGGTGTGAAGCTACATAGTCTATTCTTACTTATCAGACTGAAGTTAACACAGGATTTTGCAATGCTTTTGATGAAAACATATTCTTCATTCTTTGCTAAGTTCTACAAATAGAAAGACCTGAAAAATGATGAAGACATTTATTGAAGTGATGAGAGCTGCAGTGTGAAAATAATTTCCTACAGTGAAAGAACTAGTACCAACTAAACTCATAATTACCCTTCACACAATAGTGTGAATTGAGTACTATATTCTGGCAGTAATGATAGATTTGTTGCTGCTTTAGTGAGTATTTTATCTGAGAGAATTTGCCTTTCTAAGTCACCAAGCAGAAGCGTTGCTCAGCCTTTCAATTCCTTTCAGACCGGTATTCTTTAGCAACTGGACTCACATGCGTGTCCAGGGATAATGACTGAAGTCATGTTGAAAATCAACAAGGTGAAGAGCTGAAAATGTCATTTTAAAAAAAAAAATTAATTACATGTCATTATTCTTAGATAGGTAGGCAATGCAGGAGAGGGGAGTTCAAACTAAAACTTCAGACACAATATCAGATATGTACCAGAGTTTCTTCCAGTTACCATAGCAGCTGAGCCAAAGATTTTGGGTTTGAGCCATCTTTACACAAAGAAAAAAAATTAACAGTAATCTTTGGACNCTTTATTGCCAAATTTTGTTCTTCTATCTTGTACAGGCCCCTTACAACTATAAGCTGTGAACGAGCTGGTTGAAAGGAACAGAAATGCCTGTCTACTCGTGCACTGGGCTGAGAACAGCAGTTTCTGAGGAAGGGGTATTTTGGCAGTTATGGAAGCTTAGGCTTTGAAAGGTCCTGTTTAAAAACTGTGTATGGAGACATAAGCATTACCCATCAAAAAAGCACATTTTAAGGTAATTCTCTGGGCATTAGAAAAAGTTTATCAAGAAACTGTATTATAAAGCTTTTTTGTACATTATTAGAAATCTAAAATCCCATGTATAGGTTAGAGAGAAAAAATGCTCCTTTTCTACAAAGTTTTGTCAGCTTCGAGCTTTAAACTGAACAGTCCCAATATCTTTTCTACCTTTGGCTGAAGCTATGAAACAGGTAAAGCTAATTATTTAGAATATAAGTTAACGTTACTCCTAAGATTTTGTAGGGATTTCTTCTGTTTTGGATACAAATCAGATTAAAACTGCCTCCATCCACCCAACTAATTCTTTGAGAAGCATAAATAATAATTATTTTCTGTGGAAAAGATCTCTGACAATTCACTTTTTCATTTTATTTCATTTCAGTGCAGTGCAAAAATGATTTCTGGAATCAAATCAACACAGGATGTTTAAACTCGGAGAATAGAAATAAAGGAAGTGTTAATGGCTTTTGTTTTAAACCCAGTGAAATGCTATATGGTTCTAGGTTTGGTTTGTGCCACTGTACCCAAGCAGTCCAGAATAATTATTTCCCACGACAGATGAAGAAAGCTACTTAATTAATTCTAAATCTATGGTTAAAATATGGACCATTTGAGACAGTCCGTTACAACTTGTACTGAACAATTTTGGCCAGGCAGAATAGTAACTAGTATTTCCAAACTCAGGTGTGCCTGCATACCATCCTGATATGTATGCCATGCAAGATTTTCTTAATTTTGAAATATTAAAGATATGTTTGACTGTATTTTTGAGCCTATAAAAAGTTTTAATGATGAAATAGTAGCCTTAGTAGACAGCAGTAAATGACATAAGTACTAGCTTTTCTCAAAGTTTCCCTCTACAGCAGCAAAAAGTCAGATTAATTCAGTGATTATGCTAGTAATTAAATATTTAGAAATATCTCCAAGAAAACAAAAATCTTTTTCTTTTGAGAGGCAAATCTTTGAGTACACATTAGAATATGGCAAAGAAATACTCTAATCTCTTGTGGAATCAAAAATGAAGGTGTCTTCAATAACAAGAGTCACAAGCAGAGACACTGTGTGTTAAATACCATTATCAATTTAGAGAAAAGATGCAATTTTTTTCCAGCTACTTTATGGAATTTACATTGTTTCCTATTTTAAATAACATCGAATTACATATTTCCTACCTACAGCATAAATGTCACTTGTTGTTCATAAAGTAGAAGTAATAGTGTGTGAATGAAAAAATATTAGTGGCTGCTGTGTTGTTTTATTCCTCAGTCAATAACAGGATATCAACTAATGTGTCCTCAATAGATTTAGAACTTCTAAACAGTGCTGAAAATTAAATTAGTTATCACTGGCTACGCAAAACACACGGGTTTTATCTAGTTTTAATGAATGATTAAGCTATTCAGTGTAATCACATGGCTCATTTAAATTACGCAGCTACTATATATTTTAGAAAGTAGCTGGAAAATGTTTCTTCAGATTAAATAGTCACATTAGATAAATACATGTGCCAGGTACAGCAATCAGCCTCCAAAACATGAGTGTCTAAGTCTCGAGTAGCAATGTACTAATCTTTGGTATGAGATCTGAATTTAGAGTCTGCAGATAATGATAGAAAACCTATTGGACTGAAATGATTGTCAAGAAATTCACATTGTTCAAGCTCTGAGAAACATGAAAGTTAAAAACCTTTAACTTAAATTTAAGAACTCTTTCTTTTTATAATTTTAGATAGTATTTACAATTAGGAAAAAAGTGTTGCTAATGTTTTCCATTTAAGAGTGCACAGTTGTCAAACCACCAGTATCCCTCAAAGTGAGATAATTGTGAGCAGCAAAAATCCAGCTGACTTACACTAAACTATTCTGTGTTCTGTGTTAACAAATGCTGAAATTGTACTGCGTCTCCTGGGTGGCAGATCATTAAATTTCAGTGTTATCTTCCATTTTTTAATCTCCTTTACTCAGGAATATGTGATGAATCAACTGTTCAGATTTAGGCTGTTATTCAAGCATACAGCATAACCGGATGTGATGACCTTGATGTGTTTGCCATTTGTTCATTCAGATTTGTTGCCTAAGCCAGTGGCAGGTCTGTTTTCCATTTGGGTCTGTTTTTACACAATTGTTTTTATCAATTTCACAGCTGGTCTGGCTGAGGAATCAGGAGGTCAAACATCTTGTCAAAGCTTGCATCATCTATGGCTCAGTTAGGTTTATAATTTGCACTGGGTAGCTGGTTCCTCTGTGTTTTACACTAAATGTTAGATAATGGACACACAGATATTTTGGGATGCCTGAATATACTTATGGATTGTAAGAGGAGAGTTTGGTACTAATTACTTTGCCACTATTTTACATTACATTACTTCGTGTCTCGTCTAACTCCATTTCTACCGAGCTGTAATTTGTGTGTACATGTATTGTTCACACAATGTAGTCACATTAAAATGGAATGTGGTCACATTAAAAATGTGTCTCTAAATACAGAGATTGTATAAGTCATCTCCATTCATCCTTTGCATGATTTGAGTTTTGAAAGGGTACAAATCAGATATTTACATAAGAATAAATGTCTCCCTACTCATCTCAGGAACAGCAATGTCCTTCCTGATGTTCAGATATCTCTGTCCTTAATTTCTGATGCTTCGATACATTTCTTGTTCTATAGGAAAAAAACTAAGGCAGTCAGCAACTTAAAACCCAAAATAGTTGAAGGAAGGAAGTATCCTTGACTTTTTGGTTTTTACATTCAGTTTATCTTTTCATGATCACTTTCTGAAAGCATTCAGTTGTCCAGAGTTCACTGAGTATACATTTGGCTTGATTGCTTGAGTATTTGCTGAAAGTAAATTTTAAACTGAACATCTGATTATCAAATTTTTAGTTTGCCTTCATGCTGGGTTGGGTAGCTACCATGTATCATATTATATCTGGATTTTGATTGCCTTGCATACATTGCTAACACCTATTATAATCAAGCACAGTTGGAAATTCAAAGTGAAATGCTTAAGTTAGTCAAATACACGTGCTACTGCACCAAAGTTAGAGCACAAACTGATTGTAATATTCATAATTCACAATTAAAATGACACACTAAGAATTATTTGCTAAAGGAATTACTGAATCACTCTGAATAATGAATAAATTTGAGAAATGAATCACTCTCAAAGAGAGAAAGGCAAAATTCATCAAATTATTTGTTCTGAATTACTTTTGATTTTCAATATTAAAACATCATGATAATGATATGGCTAAATCAAACAAAAGGTAAAGAATTGGCTATATGCTGTGAAGATAGTACTTGGAATACTCTGAAGGGCAAGAGCAGAAGGCAGAGACTGACAGCAGAACTAGAGAAAATCATGAACATTCCTTGCCCTTAGCTACAATTTAGAAGTTTTAGTAATTATCCCCTGTACTTAATTTTTAGTGGGGGATGGATGACATTTTCTAGTCTTGTATACTTCCCAAAAAGTTTTATCTGATATGTCATTGGTTGGAAACATATGCATTATGCACTTTTTAGACCCTATAATGAGCGTGCAAAGATTCCTTTCCCAGAATTGTCTCTTATGGAGTACAGACTAAAAGCATGGTAATACTAACTGCTTTTTATGTCTTGCAATAGACTGTGTAGTAGCCCTCCAGTACCTAAAGGGCGACTACAAGAGAGCTGGAGAGGGACTGTTGACAAGGACATGTGGTGAAAGGACAAGGGGGAATGGCTTTAAGCTGAAAGAGAGTAGATTTAGATTAGATACTAGAAAGAAATCCTTTGCTGTGAGGGTAGTGGAACAGATTGCCCAGAAAGGTTGAGGATGCCCTATCCCTGGAAGTGTTCAAGGCCAGGTTGGATGGGGCTTTGAGCAATTTGGTCTAGGAGAAAGTGTCCCTGTCCTTGGTAGGGAGCTTGTAACTACATGATTCTCACTGTCCCTTATGACCCAAACCATACAAATATGTTTGAAAAGGATCTATTGGAAGATAAGAGATCAATTATGCATTGTATCATCCTCAATAAACTTTAACAGGACCTAAATTAGACTCATTCACTCCATTGCCTAATACTTGTCCACACATCACTACTGAACTAAAAAACTGTAACTTTGCCATTGCTGTCTTCAACAGAACTAGCTAAACTTTTATGATGGAACATCTGAACAACTGGCAACTTGGCCAGAATCCATAGAGACCTGTGGTTCTGTCAAATTTATGGATAGAGCCAGAAGGGGAAAAAAAAATCAGAATGTGAATCAACTACTTTTTAGCTGACAATGTGATGGTTAACCAAAAGCATAATGCTTTAGAGCAACCCATGCCCATTCAACTGAGCCTACACAGATGATAACTTCATCATCAATAAAAATGATGTACAACATCCTGTAGAGTTATTCAATCAACAATTCCAAGAGGTCGTCTTTGTTATAGACTATGAAAGATATGGGAATCCTTTCCTGGGATATTAGGTTTTATGGAGCAGCACCAGCACATTTGCAAGTATTTTGTATGAAAATGGAATTCCTTCAAACACGTTAGGGAGCACATTCAGCACAACACACTGAGATTTAGCTGTCTGATTCTCATTAATGTTAACAGGAGTTGCGTGGCTGCATCCCAGCGGACTTAGCTAAATTGTCCTCCCTTCCAGTTCACATCCACACATCACATGCTTGTGCAGTGCGTTCTGACTACTGGACTAGTTTGTCACAGATGATACAGTATCAGGGGCTTGCACTGCACTAAATGACTGAATTGTGGTAGAGATCTCATGGAATCAAACTTTTAAAGAGTCTTTGAGAAACATGAGGCAAGGGTAATGCAATGTAAGAGAGACATCCCCAATGTATGTGGAGTGTTGTACTTTCAAGAAAAGTCATTATTTGAAGCTGTGATTATAAACGGTACCTTGGCCACTGTCTAGAGCAGTAGGCTTGGGCTAGGACAATCTGCCCTAATGCTGTGCCACTTTGGATAAATCATTTCACTTTCTCTGTTCTGGTTTCAGTAGTAGTGAAACAGAAATAGTTGAACACACCCCTTCATCATGTTGCTCATCAGAAAACAACATAAAATAAGTATTATTTATCCCTAGCTCAACTGAATTTTCACGTTCACTGATGTGAAAGCCTAAGTTCAAAAAATCAGATATATTTAACGTTGAATATACAGAATCATTGTTCAGCTATAAACAGAAGTCAAACTTCTCTCAAATCAAATTCATATACAGTGGACACAGAATTAGGTTTTAAAAGACAGTCAAAACAAATAGCGTGAGCCAGGTATATTTCTGATTAGCAAAGTGAACAGAACATTGCCCATGAGTTTTTATGTGATATTATAAATCTGCTATAGAAAAACTTTATAGATTGAATAGCACTTTGACCTATCAGCTTTCATTATTCCTCCTTTCTTAAACTACTTCAACTTCTAACCTAATTTGCATAGATTTTTAACTGCTTCTGAAACTGCGTGGTTAGCCATAGCTATTGCTTACATGGGAAATTTACAATAATGAGGCAACTATACCCACATTATTTCTAGCAGGTCATATGATTGCCAAATGCTTTCTTTTCTTTTTTTTTTCAAAAACGGGATAGATTCAGAAATGTAGTATTGTATCTGATGTGGGGTTATTGATTCTTAGAGGGACAGAACTAGATTTGTGCAATCTAGGATATAAAATTTCATCAAAGTATACAGCATTACAAAGTGAGCTTGAAAAAAAATGTAACCTTTGAGCATTGGATACTCCTGCAGAATCCATGACCCTAAATTTAGTTCTTAGGGCCTGGATGCAGCTTTTGAGTCAAGTTGTGTGGTCAGACAGGACTTACCAACATCTTTCTGTGGGGTATGGAACTGTCTAGCCTGTCTAGCTGCTAATGACACACTTGAAAGAGACGTCAGCCTCACGTACATAACATGCATTGTATGATATTTTTCCCTCTCCCGACTTGCTGTCCAGAACGGACTGATAAACCTAAGCAGCTATGAACCATTTTTTTAGGAACAGAAGAATTTATTCCTATTCAAGTGCAGAGAAAGCTTCTTTCTCATGTAGCCCTGACTTCCCCACACGCACTTCTTCATTAGTTCAATGGCAAGAGTTACGGTCCAACATGTGGTTGAACTGCATTCAATTTCTTCCACTGAATGGATTCACAGCCTGCTTCAGAACATTACCTTTAGACTGGCTTTGTAGGCAAAGCAGCTTTTGCTTGTCTTCCACTTGCATTCTACTTGTATTCGTTGTATCTTGTGTTCATTCCCAAAACACTCATTAGCTGAAGCTTTCTATGTTAATGTGAGTAAAACAATAGCTAATTTTCTCATCAAACTTGGGCATAATTTGAACTAAAACTACTCAGCTCAGCAATGTCATTTCAGGACCGAAATGATTGTGGAAAGAGAATATTAGGCTCCTAGAGAATCAGAAATTTGAAAAGTAGCACTGAATTACACCTTATATCCCGTTGCCTACATTCCACTTTCTATTATTATTTTATTTTTATCTGGTATTAGTTATCAGAGTAAGGCCTCGTTAGGATAGTTAGGATATGTTTAACCTTCCCTCCTTCTACTTGAAAACTCATTGCAAGGAAATGCAATTTATTGTAATACACTTGATATTTAGTATCAAGTTTGGTGCATCATGTCTGTCCTTTAATTGCATGTGGAATATGCTTTATGAAGCAAATGAAACACCTTGAAAAGGTGCTATCTTTACAGTAGTCTACCCATCACAGCCACCTTTAATACAGTAAAATGTGTTAAAATAAATTTTGCAAATTTTTAAATATATATGCAGACCTCCTACTGTACCACTAACCCAAAAAAAAGTGAATATTATTTGAACTGAAAACCTCAGACACTAAATCATGTGCCAATGAAACATGTACTCACATTGCTAGAGCCAAACTGTGAATTCTTGAAAGGAGAGATAAAAAGAGTATCAAAACACCTCTTCTAGTGCATTTGAATGAAATGTCTGAATACCAGTTCTATAAGAGAGTATGTTGGGAAATAGCAAAGTATTTTGGCCCTGAGCCCATATATATCATGCTCGGATGTGTGTATAGCATTTTCACACCTCAATCTCCACCCATTTTAAAGATCTGATTAAATTTTGAAGCAACATCTTCATTTAAGGTCAAGAAAAAATCTCTAACATGTTAATCAAAATGAATACTTAGGGTCATATCTCAATTCTGACATTTAAAAGAAACTTCATGCAAATGAGATATGTGACTGAATTACTAGAGAAGGCTATCAAATACTGAATACAGAAACAGAATAAAACTCATTATATTGACTGAAGTCCTTCATGTGCATCCTCTAAAGTGAAAATTAGACTTGAATTTGTAAACTTTGAAGCTTAGGAACCCTTGGGTCTATGCTCCTTAGCGCATCCTGATGTCTATACTACATAAAAATTAAAAGTGTAACATTAAACAAAATTTCCTGTGGTTGCATTTCCTGAGCTTGTAGACTCAGAAGTGAAGGGCTGAAAAGTTGAACAAATTTCTCTGATAACCCTGAAGATTGCCTTTTAAAACAAAAAAAATCTACATTATTTTATGATGGGTTCCTTTTTAATATTTGGCTTTACTACTTTCCTCTAATCTGATTTTATTAAAAAATAATATGTTCTTTAATTCACAGGCCACGTCTTTCAAGAAATACTTAATCAAATATGAAAGCTAACTTTCTTATTTCAGAAATGAATATGTACTGAAAATGAAAAGTTATTTGTAGTAGTCAAAAAAGGGCAACATTAGTGAAGAGGTGTAGTGCTATACATGGATTAGATAGCTTTACATTGGTGAGGAATAAACACAGTGCAGGCAGCTCAGTGTTCAGCTGCAGAGAGGGCTGCAGATTGAGCTGTGGGTGATGGGAGCTGGAGGCAAGAGGCCATGAACTGGTACCAACCCTGTACATAACCAAGGGCTTGGGGACGCAGCCAGGTGATCAGCCACTGAGACACAGCAGGAGCCTTTCTCTCAAACTTTCACCCCCTCAGACTGTAAGGGAATAAAAGCTGAGTTTTTCTTTTGCTTGAGGTCCGTCCTCAGAGGCACCCAGATCAAGCTGTTGGATTTTTGTTGAACCATAATTAATTTCGAGGATCAAAATAATTGCTCTGGGAAATTACTCTGCTCTGGGAAACCTGAGGTTGAACCCATAAGGAAATCTGGTCTGACAGTGAGTGTGGGGTGTGCAGGGAGTTGTAAGACCCCAAAACTTGCTCGACAAGACTCTTAAAAGAGCTTACTGGTTTTTTATGTACTCTGAGTTAGACACGCGGGAAAAACACTGACAAGATATTCTCAATAGGTCAAAACAACAAAAAACTTTACTGACAACTTCAGAAAATCACAGAACTTTGACAAAAGTTTAGATCAGCAATCAACATAAAACATTTCACAAAGCATTAACTTTAGCCCATTCATCTTAGCAAACCCCAAGCCCATCCAATGTTAAGCTACTCAAAAGTTTCTCTTACTGAGAAGAGGGAATTGGAAGAAGGGGAAGAAAGAGAGAAAAGATATAGATAAGAACAAGTTCTGGACTTTAGGGTAGAAAAGCAACAATGACACTGCATTTGCTCTTTGATAAGACTGACCAAATTTCTGCAGCTAAAAGCTTGCAAAGTCTTGCATCTTCAGCAAGATTATTAACGATAGTATTCCTGTATCCTTTTTCTGCTGTCTAATCTTGCAGAAGACCTCCTAATGGATTCTTGTCTCTCACAGGTGTCAGTGGTGACAAACAGCATGCAACAGCGCATAGATATACTCAGCTGAAGATACACTCAGTAGCAGAAATATTTCCTAGGTCTGGAATCCAAACCAATTTCAGATAAAAATGAAAATCATATAAATCAAATAGATACATATTCTTGTTCAGGCACCTAGTGGAAGACTTTCATAAATTAAAAATCCTTGATACTCCTAATTTCTCAGGCCAATTTACTCAAGCATGTACCCTTCTTTTGAGCACACAGCATTCTCTCTAGTGTTGCACATGGGCCAAAGAGCTACATCGAAGACTCCTACATAAAACAGTTAATTCAACTAAGCCCTAAGTTCAAGTTTCTTTCAGATGTTACCTCTAATTATATAATTTTTTATTTGTTCCGAAGGTCCTATCAACAGGTAATAATGAATGTCACTTTTTTCTCCAATTAAATTACACCTAATTTACTTCTAAGTCAATTGTTTTTTAACTATGGCCATATTATCAGCAGTCAATTAGTTACACTAGGTATTTGGCAATATTTAATCTTATTTACAAACAATAGAAAATACAAATTCAAATAACATTAGTGTCAGTTGCTTAAGAGCACTTACTACAAAAATATCTTTCTATTTCCTTGAGGTATCATAGCTTTTAAATAGAAGCCTTTTACTCCTTCAGGAATACAAAATATTATTTCTTAACAATACAGCCGTGATGGCTGGAATTAGAGCCAGCACACAAAGAGAGGTAGACAGAACCTGTAAACCTGCAGGGTTATCAGAGAGTTTTGACTTAATTGTTAACTCTTTCTGCAATATATACTCACAGATATTATACACAATTGGAGATTGTGAATGTGTATACACTAGATTTCAACCTAATCACATTATATATATTTATTAGTTATTGTTGAACCAAAGGAATTAAATTGTGTTAAGATATATTAAAAAAATACTCTGCTGTAAAAGCAATAAAACCTATTTAGCAGTAGATTTACACTTAAATCTCAACAAAAAATATATTAACATGAGTAGGATGAGAGGAAGTAAACAAAGAAGTTTTTGTAAAGTCATTGCACTGAACACATAAGAAATAGGAAAGTCATCAAAAACAGAACCCCAGTATCATTGATAATAGAACTTCCTAGTAATGCAACCAAAATTTTTTTTTTATTATATTGAAAGAGCTAAAGCAGTCTATTTTTTCCACTATTACAGAGTTTCAGAGAAATTTCAGTCCTAATTTTAAAACAAGAGAGATTTGTGGAAGGCAAAAAATAAAGTCCATCACCTAAAAAAATAAATATATATATATATATAATATTTCAAGGAGTCACTAATCTTTTTTCTCTGCATGAATCTGGTTTGCTCATCTGTAAATTTACAATATAAAAATACTTCTTATAAATTTATAAATTCATTAAAAGATGACTAGCAAATTCCAAGTGTGATTATTTTCCCACTCTTTTCAGACAAAAAAGCAACAGATAAAACCATTACAGATATGATGGAGGAAGTTAATTTGGAAGACAGAATCCCTGGCAGACACAGACCGAGACTTTAAGGCATTATTACACAGATGGCTAAACATTGCACCAGGATAGACATGTTCTCGCTAACTCTACAAATTGATAAACATGTTCATCATATATAGATGATAGAAACGTGGGCCAATACTCCCATTTCACTCAATATCTAGAAAGACATAAAATCTTGGCTCTAAGTATCTGAAGTATTCCATCATTAACACCCTTTCCTTTTAACTGCCAAAAGCCTCACATAACCTTAGTCATCATGATTTATAGTTATAAAAGCTTTTTTGGTCTGTGAAAACTCTGTATCTACGAAACTGATCATGATATTTCTTATAATAAATGCAGAAATATCTAATGTTTTTGTCTGAATGTACTAGTTTTGGCTGGGACAGAGCAAGTTTTATACACAGCAGCTAGTATGGGACTATGTTTTGGATTCGTGCTGAAAGCAATGTTGATGAAGCAGGGATGTTTAATTATTGCTGAGCGGAACGTACACAGAGCCAAGGCCTTTTCCGCTTCTCGCACCACCCCATCAGCGAGGAGGCTGGGTATGCACAAGAAATTGGGGCTGGACATAGCTGGGACAGCTGACCCCCACTGACCAAAGGGATGTTCCAGACCACATGACATCATGCTCAGTAATAAAAGCAGAGGCGAAAAAGGAGAAGAGGTGGAGAGGACATGACATGACACACAACTTTTAGAGATGCAGCATTTTTCTTCTCAAGTTGTCATTTTCCTCAAGATGACTAAATATCTGTCTGAAAATAGTGAATGAATTCCTTATTTTGCTATGCTTGCACATGTTTTGTGCTTTACCTATTATACTGTCTTTATCTCACCCCATAAGTTTTTTGCATTTTCATCCTTTCAATTGCCTCCCCCATTCCCCTGGCAAAGTAGCTGTGTTGTGCTTAGTTGCCAGCTGGGGTTAAACTGGAACACCAGAAAAATTCTGAATTTGTGACTTCTATATGCTAACTTTTTTTATATAAATGGCAATAACAAGACATATTAGCAATAGCCAGAAATATTAATACTTTTCAAAATAGCAAGAGGAAGGTCAGATTTGGTTCTATCAAATGGCAAAATCCTCATTTGATATTACTTTAAAAAATTAAACTAAGCCTGTAAGAAAGGAAGCAATAATGAGTCAAATCACAAGTAATTAAACTGTACAATCCGTGCACACAGCTAGCTGAGAAAATGACATGCTGGGATATTTTATAGTTTCAATTTTTACAGTTAGATATGGAATCCATACATTTCAATATGCAAAAAAAAGTTTCATATAAACAATTGATGAACCAAAAATTATTTTATTTACTAGATCCATATGAGAAGAAGGGTGAAGTAAATGGTTTTCCAAAAATACCTGGCTGCAGCTGCACAGGTTTATAGTGTCTAGCAAAGTGATTGTTTAAAAAATTGTGAAGTACCTTGGGAGTCAACTGTTACCTACGAAAGTAAGATTTGGCAGAAAGAGCATCATGTTTGAAACTTTCTTACTTTTATATTTCTTCCCTTTCTGCAAAATAAAATGATATTTCATCTGAGCAGCACATCTGATGTAGATACAATTTTACACCAATGATGAACAACCTTGCTGCCTTAGGAACCAAATAGACTTTTCTTAATTGCTGCAAGAGACATATGATATTGTTATGAATGGATGATGTGGGTTTAAATAAGTCCCTGCCTTTTGCCCGGGCCTCTGGAGCAGGCAGTATCTTTGCTGAGGTGGCCAGCACCCCAAGACCCACTCTCATGTGTAAGTTCTTTAATAATGGCTGATTCAGTCTATTATAGAATGGATTGTTTATTTAATAGACACAAAACTAACAGACATAAGACTTAAAACAGGCTATTACTACCTAGGAATAAGACAAAAAGAGGACAACTAGTATTATACGTGCGGGGTTAAAGGTACCATTAATTTACAGCTAGCAAAGAAATAGTATAACTTAGGATCCAATGTTTCTAAACACCAAATTGCTGAAGGGGCACACATCGAAATCCTTTTACCCAATTTCCAGAAAAGTGACCACAGAATCTGCGTCCAGGCTCCTGGGAGAAGTCTCACACGTTTTCAAGGCATGTGGGTAGAAGGCTTCTCAGGGTGTGTGTACGAGACTTCTGCTTCCGTGATAATCTGTAGTGCTTTTTATAGTGCAAAACAGGCTTTTTGGTCATCTATGTTTTTTCTTTCATCTCTTCCCACACCTGCTTTCCATACCAAGATGTTGATTCTTGGTTAGGCTGGCAGACCTTTTGGCACCAGGAGATGATACCCGCTGGTATCTCTCTCCTATCTGCACTGGCCACCTGTGGTGGGGAGAGGGGTGATATGCCATGCCACAGATATTCACCCCAAACTTATTCCAAGATAATTAGAGGAATTTAGAACTGGTTCAACTGATTCATAGAATCATCACAGGAACATAGAATAGCTTGGGCTGAAGGGGACCACAAAGAACACCAAGTTCCAACCCCCCTGCCATGGTCAGGGACACCTTCCATTGGACCAGGATGCTCAAAGCCTCATCCAGCTTGGCCTGTTGGATATCCACAACTTCTCTGGGCAACGTGTTCCCGGAAGCCTTCTCTTCTTCAGGCTAAGCAATCCCAATTCACTTAGCCTTCCTTCACAGCAGAAGTACTCCATCCCTCTAATCACCTTTGTGGCCCTCCTCTGGACTGACTCCAACAGGTCAATGTCCTGCCTGTGCTGAGCACTCCAGAGCTGGATGCAGCAGTCCAGGTGGGATCAGAAAAGTGGGGCAGAATCATCTCCCTTGCCCTGTTGGCCACACTTGTTTTGATGCAGCCCAGGAC
>VZTA01019294.1:0-22060 GCA_013398855.1 Mohoua ochrocephala | reverse complement strand
AGGGGCAGGGGCAGGGGCAGGGTAAAGCCGACGCTGGGGAACAGGGCCTGCGAGCAGGTTTCTGCCACTGGGAATGTTAATTCGCTGTTACAGGCAACACACCCACAAAACCCCGCGTTGCTTTCAAAATGAAAGCGGGCGGGCAGGCTGCCCGCAGTGAGGACGCCAGGAGCTGCTCTCCCGGGAGCACAGGCTGGGAGCAGCCTGGCTGCCCCGTTCCTGACAGCCGGGCTGGAGGAGCAGCCTGGCCACCAGCAGGTGCCTCGGGAAGCGCCCAAGGCCCGTGACAAACCACTGCTCCTCGTGGTTTGTGGGTCAAGGCCTGGAATCTGGAGATACTGGTGCATTTCTTAATGTATGTGCAATCTGTAAGTAAGCCCAGTGCCCTTCAGAGTCATGTGAATGTGGTGTTTCTGTGATGTCCTGCAGCAGAGTCCAAAATACGTGAAGTTCTTCACTGGTTTGGACCTGCCACCTGCTTCAGGCTCCTGTCCTGCGGCAGTGAAGAGCCCGTCCGTGCTCAGCTCACCTGCTCTCACAGACCCTTGTGCTCTTGCCGATTAAAACGTACAAAAGAGGAGAAGTGTCACATGATGATACATCATAAGTGCCAAAAAAATGGAAAAGGGATTTGCAAGACATGTTTCTTACAAAGAAAAAATGTGAATAGATACATGGAGATCTGGGGACTCTTTTTGATGCAGATATGTTAGGGGAATGGAGCTAGAATGGAAGCACCATGCTTCACAGCAATTGTCAATTAAAAGGGCTTAGCTCTGTTGCCTAGTTTTACTTACGCATGTGCGGGACGGGAGAATTAGTGCTGAACTTGAACAAGTGAATCTTCCCTCTCATGTAAAAGTTATTTGTGAAACCATTTCAGGATGAGCTACAGGAAGCAATTTTGGATTATGCAACAAGCAAGGAAACAGATGAATATTCAGACGACTTTGAAAGTGATGAAGATGGCGTGTTAAATGGTAAAACAAAATTAAATATTTTTCCTTGTGTTCTTCCTTTTCTTAACTCATTACTAGATACTAGAGAAACTTTATGTGCCAATATGACTTAGTGTTCCAAGATTTTATACTTTAACAACTTCTAAATCACTGAGTCCTCCTCTGCCAAGTTAGCAGCAGAATTCCCAATGAAATCAGTGGAGGTGCCAAGCTGCTAGACCACAGCCAGTCTGTGCTGTTTCCTACTATCGTGGTGCCCAGTTCTCCTCCTTAGCCATCGTGTTTGCTTGGCACCTGGATGAGACAGTGGTGCACAGTACTGTAAATGATAGTGGACACGGGCAGAGAGAAAGCCAATGTTTTTTTCATACTGGTTTCTCAGTCTGGACCATCAGTGAGTAAGGGCTGCAGGACACGCTGCAGGGAGCGCTTGCCCGGCAGTGTATGTAAACCAGAAATAGGTTGGATCCGGCTGTTTTTCTTGGAGCAGGATGCATTTGATGTTTGATAATGTTTGTGTTTGGTCAAATGACAAGATTGGCCAAATGACACTCTTCTTCCTGCTGGTGTAGCACTAAATGCTAAGGAAAATAGGAATGTTAAATATGATCATGTATTTTTAAAAGGACTTCCTCTGTGGCCTGTTTTTCATTCACGCCTGAAACAAATTTTAACAGTTTGTGGGATGATTTGATTTCCCTTTGTTGACAAGATTTAGGAAGAAAAGCTCTCCAGCAGTAAATGCGTTACTCTACTATCATGACATTGTTTTGTCACCTTCCTCAAAATTTGAACTCTGAAATTAGGTTAATTAGCAATTAGAGGCTAGAGGAAGAGAAATATTTTTGTTGAACATGTGAACCTTAGCATTGTAGAAGATACTTCCTTTGAGTATCTTCTAGTAGAGTTGAAATGGGGCAAAAGTGAAGAGAAGGGAAGGGAGGATGGATTCTAATACCAAATATGTCCAGCTTTGTTGTTATTGACTTGCTTCCACTTCCTGTGGCATTGAGACATTGTTTTTTAGAAGGGCTTTAAATTGCGTGGCAGAAAAGAATTAATGAGTGAATATTTTTCTTTGGATTGAGTCCATGAAAACAGATGACAAGAAAGGAAATAGAATGAGGCCATAGTTTGATGGCTTTGCAGAGATCAGAGGCACAGAAAGAGAAATGCTCAGAAACTGAAGTCAGGAGGATGTTATATGTAAAATAGTGTTAGGTTGTAGAAGATACAGCTTCTGTGTCCCCTTTTTTTTCCACTTGTATCAAATTCAAGTTGGTAATGTGCTCTTTGCAGATATTAGGAAAGAACTTGCTGAAAGTAATTCAGATTCTACAAGCAGTGAGAAATCTGTTGCTGGGAGTCCTCCCTTGAATGATGATGCTTCACAGAAAGCAGTAGATTTGGAAAATGAAGCTGCTGATGACTTGGATTTATCCTTTCATGAAAAGAAGCTTCAGCAAATAATGGTTTTAGAAGGTGAAAGCATACAGAATGACAGAAAAGACGGTGAAGAAGGATGTTTGGAAGGTCAAAGTGAGGATAATAACAGAGAAAATAATGAAGACCATTCAGCTGCTGCAGAAGTATTGCGTGGTAATAGTGAAAGTGATGACTTGCCTATTAATGACCTACGTAAAAAAGGAAATCAAGAGGAAAATCAACCAAAAGCAAAGCCTCGGATGCACAAAAAAGGAAATACCTCAGCATCAGGTGAAAAGAAAGTATTTGAATGTTGTTGCTGCTTAGCCATGTTAGGGTATTTTCAAGTGTTTTAATTTGGGTTATTTTCTGTGTTAACGATCATCTGCTTTGGTTTGCAGCCAAAGCTTCTAAAAATACACAACCTCTGGCTGCCAGGGGGTAAACTGAACCAGTGTGGGCCAACAGCAGGAGGTTCCTGTTTGCCTTTTCCTTTCAGAAGATGAAAACCAGCTGTTTAGGTCCTTGAAGTCCACCTCTCCATCAGTGCATGTGCGTGGAAGGTGCGAGAGGGCTGCCAAGATGCCTCCTCAGTGTGTGCATGGCACAGAAAGCTGTGTTCACATCGTGTCCACAGCATCCATGCACCCTTTAATGAAAGGGTCATTAAACTCCTTTTCTATGACCAGATGGAGCTGTAATGTAACAGGATGTCAGAAAATCAGCTGTAGCCAAAACATTTGTGAGTGGTAGATGCCTCATTATTTCAAAGTTAAACTTAAAATGATCTTTTACTTTGAAGATACTGACACACTTTGGATGTATAGTCAAACACATAAACCCCCCAAACTTGAATGTTTCAGTATAAGAATAGCTAATTTATTTTGATATGCAAACCAGAATTTGGAATTCTGCTCATTGACTGTATATGCCAAAAGACTTCATATTTTTTATCTAATTCCTAATATGAGAGGAATTTGTCCTGTTTGATGTTCAGATAAGTTTATGGCTGGTCATTACCTGTGATGGAATATTACAACTTTGAAATTGGTAGCGCATGATTAAAGGTATCAGCTTCATTTCTTCTTTCCACACGATGGCACCAAAGTGCTAGGTACTTGAATGTGCAGACACCTCTCCTTCCTGGCTGGTGTGCCTGTGTAGTTTTAGACTGGCAGAAAAAGTTGAAGTACTCCTTTTCTTCGTGTGAATCAAAGTAGTGAAGTGACACACTGCAGTATTGGTTATAAATTCAGAATTCTTATCACCTTGAACTTACCTTCATCGCTGTAAATCTGGGTTAAATTTCTTAGATTATGAGCATTAATGTTCCTTTCTTCAGGTAATTTGGAGTTAATTGGTCATCCAAAAAATTTGTTTTTCTAAAGAATTCCTTTGGAAATTTGTGGAAGACTTCTCATTTGGTTTTACTGGGGCATTTTTTGGCTTGTGTCTGAATTGTTTTATAAATTTAGATCTCTGCATTACTGGCAGTTGAAATCTGGTAAAAATGTTTTTTAAGTCTTATTAATAATGTGTTTCATAAATAACAATTTCACCACTTAGGCATACATTCAGATTGAGGTGGTGTTTCCTTTAAATCCCCACTGCAGAATTTTTCACTTATTCTCTCATGTGTCCCACACCCCTGAAGAGCACCACACGTTGAAAGCAGTATTTGTTACCCAAAGTGTTAACTTGCAGACTTCATTAGAAGTTTGCTGGATGTCAGAAGAGCTCTTGCTGTGATTGCAGTGGCTCTTGCTTTTGGTTTCTGCACTGGAGCCACGTAAGGCAGTGGAAAGCTTTGTCTTTGTGTTGCTCTCACATTCTCTAACATTAGGTAAAGCTGCAGTTGCAACTCCAGTCTTACATGCAAATACAGGTGAATACTGTTTTTATCAGTATATGGTTCTTAGAAGGAGACATACAGAAAATACATTATACTATATAAAATTTAGTAACAACTTTCACAGGCTGATGGTTTTTCTGGAAATACATTTTGTACAGAAATAACAATACTCAGAAACAATGAAGTTCTTGTTAATGTGTCCTCTCAATCTTTTTTCTCCCTTTAGATCAAGATCAGAAGACTGTCAGCACCAGTGACTTGAAACTGGAGGACAGTGGTAGGAAATCCCCTTCTGTGATAGAACGAATGAGGACCACAGTCCATGAGAAAACAAAGGAATTGGAGCAGCCAGCAACTGACAGTTCAGATGGAATGGTGAAAATAGCAGAAGGGCAAATAATAACTGATACAATCCAGGAGGTATCAGTGAATGATCAATCTGAGCATGGGGAGGTAAAGAACGTGTCAAAGAACTCTGTCAAGGTATTGCTCATACGCAGTTTACCAGTGTTTGGAACAATGTCCTAGAAGAACAATGGAAGGTTTTGTGAAGTTACTGTTGGTACCTTAAGTGTGTAGAACACTGTCTGTAAAGCTGACAATTTATATCTGGTTTCTATAGCTGAGGCTCTTATGAACTCTGTATAGCTTTATGAAAGATTTAAGGAATACCTTTTCCCCAAATTATTTAAATCAGATAAAGGTATTGAAATGTGTTTTGCAGCCTTAAGAAAGTACCCTTCTCAAAGTGAAAATGTCAAATCTCTGTTGTGAGGATAGCTGAATAGCAGTGAGCAGTGTGTGTTGGCAGAGGATGGAATCCATGGTGTGACCTGAATAATGGATAAGATGCAAAGCACTCTACGCTTTATCCTAAAAGAAAATATGTAGATACATGTAATTATTAAAGCTAAGTATTCAAAAGACTTAAAAGAGTGTTTATAGAATAACTCAGCTGGATTCTTTTTACTTCTTTTTATTTCTAAACTATTGAGTGTATTTTTATATATTACAAATGAACATTCCTAGGTGCCATTCCAAAATGATAAAAGTATTCTGAAAGGTTGGTTGGTTGGGACTTGTTTAGTTTGGTTTGGTTTGGTTTTTTCTCTCCTTATTTTCTTACCCTCTGCTATACCCTCTCTTTATTAGGGTGTCTTTCTTGCCTATTTTTATAACATCATGAGACCATGGAATATCTTGACTTGGAAGGGACTCATAAGGGCTGAGTCCAATTCTCAGTGTCCTTGTTAGGTTGTATAAACCTGTTTCATCCTGATATGTTGCTTGAGAGACTATAACTTTACTTTTCCTCTGTGTTTCTTAGAAACTAAGTGAAACAAAGGAGAGAGTTCTACAAAACCCAAAGGCTTCTTTATCTGACAGGTAAGAGAAGGATGCCATTTACTGGTCTGAGCTGTTTAAGATGCCTGTAAGCGCCCTGACAATGCTGCTCCACTCTCATTTTCTGTCAGAGGTTGTCTTCGCTGGTGACAACCTCTGACCATCTGTGGAAAACAGTTCAGTGCATGTGGCACGTTGTTATGACCCCGCGCAGGTTTTTGTCAGATCAGACTCCCAAACCTCCCATCAGTGTCTGTGATGAGTGTGTTACTGGAGTCTTTACAGGCTCTAAGCTGTTTTTCAGATGGAAGTGTAAGTAATTCACAAACTTACAAGAGGTGAGTCCTTTCTCCTTTTCCCCAGTCCCCAGCCAAGCGTGTCCAAAAAAAGAATCTCAGTAACTTTTGGTATGCACTGAAATAAGAGGAGCACTACTTGATATCAGCTCCAGTAAATGGAAAGGTCATTAATGTGTTTGTGTCCTGGTATTTTCCTAGGTCTACATCTTCTGTGCATTTAAAGAAAAAGGGGAAAGCTGTTCCATCAACTTCACCTGTTTCATCTCGATATCTGGGATCATTGAAGGTGTTGGAGGATAAATGCATGCCGAAGAAAAGTCCAGAATTCAACGAAGTAGATAATTTAAGGGCAGCTGTTTTTCAGGTAGATTTTAAAAATGAACAAACCAACAAACAAAATTGTGCATATAAAGGTCCTGATACAGGGGTCAACACTTCATATTTTCTTGAAATCAATATTTTTTACTATATTCCTTTCATTGGCTTACAGGTTTAGTAATCCTTTTATTCTGTTGGTTATGCCTTTTCCTCATATTATGAACAAAAAGCTCAATGAAAGGGACATAATGTTTTTATGTGGTTCAAAATTTCTTGTGTCAGACTATTTTCAGGCACACATTTTCCGTTATTTCTACCTTATCCTTAACATAAATAAGCGTGTGCTTTAAGTTGGGGTTTTTTTCCTGATATGTTCTATTCAAATGGCATTCAGGAAAAGTGGTAACAAATCCTGTACTCTTTCCAGAAGAATAATGTATGTAAATTCCTTGTAGAATTTCACAACAATTGTTTTCTGGGTTTCAACAGATTTTTGCTAGTCTATTTGAGAACAACTCTCATTAACAGACACTGTTCATATTGGTCTGTGGTTTTAATACTTGTTATGGTCCTAGAACAAATTTTCAACCCTCAAATCCATGTTTATATTGTCTCCGTAGTTCTTGAAGGTAGAATAGTCTTCATTTAGGACACTTCTATCTTTGAGATGCATACCAAATATATAGTAAATTCTTGAAAATTTAAGCCTGATTCTGCAGATGGCTCATAACCTTTTATGGCTGCCTGAAGTCTCACTTTTCCCAGTAGGATTTTATTCTCTTTAATTATAGGTATTTGCAAGAGAGACAACAAATGTAACTAATATTCCTATATACCACGTGATAAGAATCTTTATTCCATTCTTCTGTTTAATTTTGATTAGTGCTTACATTTTTTTGGTGTTTCTAGGAAGATGCTTTTTAAAAGATCTTTAAGCTTTTTTAGATTTTGTAGCTGTGATTTTAGAATTAGATTTTTTTGATGACAGCGTAGTCTTCCACATGGGATGCTTATTTAACTAGCACATGGACGAACTAAGAGTAATTTTGGTGGTCATTGTGTTGGTGCTGCTCTTAACTTATACCTTAAAAGGACTTTAAAAATATTTTAATGATTCCTACAGAACTGGTTGGAAAAGAAAAAGCTCCTTCTACTGGAATTAAAGAGAGCCGAAAAGGAGAAAGCTGAAATTCTAAGGAACAATACTGAAAAGGTTTGTTGACGTTGTTGTTTTAAAAGAAGTTGACAAACTATGATTCTTTGAAGTGTGCTTCCTGCCTAAGTGCATCACTCTGCTGCTGTAAGGTATCTGGTTTTCTCCAAATAGCACGAGGTGATGTGAAACAGTAAATGGCATGTCCTGCTTGTTATGGTTGTGGTAAACAGTGTCTGTCCAGTGCTTCCCTACACATTTGCATAAGATGTGTTAGAAATGTGCTTCCTAGAGTAATTTTCAGGTTAGTTTACCAAGACCTTGGGATGCTCAACTCTTAAGGTGCTAAGTTTTGTTTTGTGCATGAGAACATGAGGCGTTTGCTCCCTACCTCAAGAGATGCTTACCTACAGAGGACTGTGTTTTGAATAGTATCATGCACATTCTTTGATTTGGCTTTTAGGTGTTTAATACGTTTCACTTCTAAGCACTTTACATGTATTTCATATCCTTCTACACATATTTTGCAGGAGTGGTTTGTCTCATTCAATTAACTTAAAAATGGGCATAGAAAAAAACCACTATATATATATTTAATTATAATACTTGCAATGTTGTCAGCAAATCAATGTCTATTTCTTTATTACTCCATTTAGCAATAAGTTTAAAGCATACTATTTCACTTAGAATTCTATACTGAAATTAATTTATTTCCAATCTAGCAAGAAGCACTTAAAAGAGAAGAATCAATTGCATGTTTCGAAGCCTGGAAAAAAAAGAAAGAGAAAGAAGCAAAGAAGTTAAGTGAAAAAAAGAAGCTTGAGGAACTTGAGGAAAAGACATCAGAAGAACAGAATAAGGAAAAAACAGAAGCAGCACAAGTGGTGATGTGAAATATGTACATAAATGTGTATTCAAATGTGGTTCAGGGGATGGTAAAAAATAATTTTGATTAATCCAGAAAGAGATGGATTTTGAAGAGTTTTTGAAGGAAGCTCTTATTAGGTTCTTTTCTGTCAGAAGTATGTAATGTTTGCATTTGCAGACAAACAGGTTTCTGTATTTGGAGCCTATTAACTGTGCATAAAAGAAACCTTCTATAAATACACTAGCAATTAACTATTACCTACTGGAAGAATAACATTCTTTTTAGGTATAGTGATACCCACTTCTGAGCAATGCTACAAAAATGGATGTGTGGTTGTCTTTAGGCATTCAAAAAATGGAAAGAAAGAAAAGTGGAATTTTTAAGAGAGCAAAGCAGGAAGGAAAAACAGTCTGAAAGAATGAGGAAGAAGATAGAAGAAGACCTAGTTGCAGAGAAGAGGAGAGTCAGTGTATCAGCAGTTGAAAAATGGTACCACTCCACTGTGTTTGCTATGTCATAGCTTCTAAAACCCTTGCTTATAAATGTAATTGGTCTTCTGTGAATGCTTGATGTGCTTGCAATTGGAAGACAGTGGAATGCTTGGGATCAGACTCTTCATTCCCAATGGAGGCACTGACTAAGCCCAGGCAGAGATACTGCAGCTGAGAAAATTCAATGAGTAGTATTGTGTCTTATGTGGTTATTCTCACGCTTCATTGCTAAGCCATAGGAAGGAGGGTAAATCTTCAAAGTTTTGTGGAATACAATGTATGAATGCAGATGTAGGAAGAAGGAAATGAGATGTATCTGCTGGAGAAATTCTATATTAGTTTTACAGGCCAAGAATTTTCACAGACAATGCACAACTTAAAGTTACCTACAGAAATTCGGAATTTTTTTTTTATGATACTAAATAAGGGAGAAAGAAGTACAGAAAAGGTGATGTCATAATATATAGAGTAGTAGATTCATTTATACCTTGGTGATATATAAAAATGGACATGGAAGATTTTAGATACGTATTCTCAATCTTTTATTAAAAGTGTAAAATATATTTTTTTGACTCAATTTACTTAACTGGTCACAGATGCGGTATTTAGTCTGTTACATGATGACCTCCTGTTCTTCCCTCTCACTATGCAGGAATGAAAAGAAGGAAGAATATATAAAAAAGAAGAAAGTAGAAAAATTCCTGGAGAGAAGAAAGCGACAAATGCAACAGGCAAAAAAGGAAGAAAAAAGTGAAAAGGCTATAGAGGAGTATGAAAGATGGCTGGTATGTTTGGTTGAGGTTTTTTTTTTTTTTTGCATTTTGTCAAAACCAAAAGGTTTAATGTAGTAATGAGTGTGAGTACTTGAGTATTGTAATACTCGTGAGGTGTTGTGCTGTTGTGAGAGAGGCCAGACGGTGGCAACATTACATCGCTTGTCCCCCAGAATCGGAGAGCACAATGTTGCCAAAGTATGGTGCACTTGATAACTGGCATATATGGAAAATATATTCCCTCTACCTACATGTCATGGAGTTTTCAATTTTAGTTAATCTTCATTTTTTACCATTCTATATGAGGAGCAACCATCTCTGACGGGCCAATTAGCCAGAGCACAAAACCTGCAAAGCCACACAGCATCGCCAGCTGCAACAGTCAGTGTCTGTAGATTCAAGGAAGCGTTGAAAAGGAATACTTGGATACCTCACAGCTGATAAAAGCACTTGTAATGAGGTTCACGATGATTTCCATTTGCGAGAAAGGGCGGAACTCTGATGCTCCCAATTATATTTTTCTCACAGCAGTGTCCCAGTTGTAAGCAGTAAATTAATCCAGTACTCTAGTCCCAACAGTAAGGCAGGGTTTTTTCCCTTGCTGCAGAAAGACAAACTAGAAGAGAGATCACTAGTATTCTTAGCACATGTTGTTTTCTTAAAGGTATGTGACTTGCCAGTTAAAGAAGAACCTGTTTTAATTCCCCACCTTGTGACACAGTCTTTCTTCATACTGATCGTCGAGGTTTTTTTAGTTAGAAACTGTTTCTTCTGCTGTCTCTCTTCCTTGTGATTTCTGGCACATCTTGTACATATGGTCTCTGTTGCCATTTATAAGAATGGGATCTTGCAACTCTTTCTGGATTAAGGTCCTTACAGGAATTCTTTTTTACTGTTAACAGCTTAAATTTTTTTTTTTTTTTTTTTTTTTTTTTTTTTTTTGTGTGAGGGAGAGGCAGATAGATGAGAGCTGAGTCAGGCAGCTGTACAGGTGTGGGAAAGGTTTGGAAAGGACAATCATCCTTTACTTGGCTAACTCAGAAATACGCAGTTGCACAAAACAGCAAGAGCCTGCATGTTTTCCCTTCTCTCTGTTTCCAGACTTTTTTAGTCTTAGGTTTAGATCTTCCAAGGTGTTTGACCTGGTCCCCTGTTGAAATACCTCTCATTTCTGTAATCATTGGTAAGAGCTGTTTTTTCTGGTACCCATTGTCGAGTGATTTCCAGCTCAGTTTAGCAAATGATTAGTGTCTGATCTCAGGTTATTTCTTGCTTGGTCGATATTCCCGGTTGCCATGGGAGGGAGTACCATGCTTTGAGCAGTAACTAATGCCCTGCCCTGGTATGTTCTGCTTACTGTGAATGTTACTTCTCATTGTACATTTGACTTCCTTGCTGTCCTGGACTCTGTATGAAGGTAAAAAAATGATCCCTATTTTTTGGGAGTGAAAGATGCTGCCCAGCAGAGACTTCCCTGTTCAAACTGTATGTGAATTCCTGAGATCATCACTTTAGTGGGATTATTAATATAAATTTTGGTATCTGGAGGAATGACCAGATCTGACTGCATATACATGTGCCTACATGAGAAATAAGCAAGTGTAGGGTAGGATAGGTACTGAACTGGTTGACAGAGGTACCTCTGAAATGATCTCATTTTCAGTGTCTGTGTGCAAGTGTTGACTGATGTGTCTCATGCCCAGTCTTCACATTTTTGCTTTCAGAATTTGTGCTGTCTTTTTGCAGCTTACACGCCTTTATTTGAGAAAGCATATTGGGAAATGGCTCTGTCATCATTTTTGGCCAGAATATTGTCTCTCTTTGTACAGTTACAGAAAAAATACAGACCATTAGTGAACTGCAGGAAACACTGTAAAGTTGTCATTGTATTACCAAGGGAACTAAGATGACATCTGCCTGCAGGTAGATAGGCATCATTTCTGAGGGCAGAATTTGGAAGCCTTTTAAGAGTATTATTTCAACTAATAGGATTTTGTTTTGAAGGGAAATAAAATAGGGAGTAATAGAGTGAAAAGTATTCTAATAGGTTTTCATTAACATTCAACATAAATAAATGTGTAAATTCATCCTCTGCTTTCCTGAAACTGGTGTTGACCATAATGCATGGATAAAACACACATAAAAATGTCCTTGTCGTTCTTCTAAAATAGAAGAAACATTCTGCTTTTATGTTAATGGAAATTCTATTACTTCTGCCTTTAGAGGTCATTGTGTGAGTGTTTGATAACATAAGTGCATAGAGAAGATTACTTTTTAAGCCTGAAAATAAATGCTCTGGAAAAGGCTATTAAGACTTGTAAAATACTAACATAAAAAGGATAATCTTGAGGTGAGATGCTTTAGTGTTCCCTGGAAATTCAAGCTTCTGATTATTTTATTTCTTTCTTATCATTTGCTTCTTGCTGCTCACCAAGAACTCTTGAAGGCAATCTAGCTTGATAAATAATCATTTTTTACTTACCGCATAATACCAGTGTCTGACACTTGTCATTGACATGCACCTATTCTGAGGAGTGGAATGGGGAGAAGAAAGTAGAACGTTTATAATGACAGATCAGTTTAGTTTCCATTATTTCTGAGATATTAATCTTGATACCTGTTAACTGTGGATAGAGGTGAGTATCCCAGATGAGTTATGTTGTCCATTTTCTGTGGTAAACATCAACCTCCCATGAGCTGATGAGAAGTAAGGCTGCTCTCAAACAGTTCTCAAAGACCAGCGTATTAATGTTAAAAGCCCTAGAAGAAGTTTGGTATTCTACCTTGAATTTCAGCATGTGCAATATCTATTTTTGGCATTCTAAAGCTGTTTAAAAACATCAAGAAAGGATGTACTGGATAAGTCCCATGGATTTGTTGCTTTTCTGGGTTAGAAATAGCTGATGTGGGTTATTAATTTCATGTAGTTTAATAAGATCTCTCTGAAAATACTTTCTGTATTGGAATTTTCATTGCAATATTTTAGAAATAAGGCTGCTATTGTTACTCCTCTTAAATGTTGTAAGTCTTGTGCAATATCTAAAATTCACTTTCTGTGTGGCAGTCATACTGCTAAAGAATGTGCTCTTCCCAGAATTTTATAAGTGACAAATATATTCATCTTACTAGGCTACTGAGTAGGAAACTTCATAGAAATCAAGCCATGCAGTTGAGTTGATCTAGTGTAAGACAAGCTGCAGTTACTGATTTAATCTTTCACTATTTCTGTTACTCTTCTTCAGTTAGTGCAAATAACATCTTGTTTATTATTCTATGGAATATTTATATCAGTTATGTCTCGTGAGAATTTGCACTGTAGTTAGGACTAGAGCATAAAAACTTTGTGTGTATTGAGACAGGGAGGAGGCCAGTAGGTCTTCACTTCGAATTTAATCTTTTTAAAAACAGTTAAATTAAGTCAAGACTCGTTCCTTGTCACTGGGATTTATTAATGAAAGTTAGATCTTCAAACCCAAACATTCAGAACTGAAGCACAGTTAAAAAATCCAAGGCTACTTTTGTTCCCTTCCTGGGTGGGTGTATGCTTTATTTTTGGTTCGGTTTTTTCGTACACGAATCTGTTTTGCAGCATATATTCACTAGAGAGTGCTTTATAAACATGAAATATGCATGTTTCTTTGTAGCATGCAATTTCTCTAATACTTGCCAATGCTGCTGCAATAAGTCTTACTTTTAATGAGTTTTCACTTACCTGTCCTGATGGTATACATGTCCTTGTACAGTGTAATTCTATGATTAGAATTCTGTGTAATTCTATGAATAGATACAGGAGTATGTATCATACACGTATTCCATTAGAGCATATTCTTCCCAAGCTCATCTGTACTCCTTGACATATCTTAATGTCTTTTTTGAAAAATATCACTGATAATGCAGACTCCTTTCCTCTTAGGGTACTAAACAGTTCCCTTCAAGAATTTTAGAATATCTTGAATTTGTTCTAAAGACCCAAAGCCACTAGTTGTGTTCATCTGGGGAAGATCTCTATGGAAGGAGAAAGAAGGCAAAAGTGAAGGATGAGAAGAGTCAGAATGTCACAGTGCTGCAAGCCTAGTTTGTCTCAATTACTCCATGTTTGTACAGAGAGATAATATTTTTTTATTAGACTAACTGTGATGAACTTTTGTATTGCTTATTTTAGCAAAGGGCATTCCTCCTCCATGCAAACCTTGCTTTTAATCAGCCTTACTAGTAACAACCTGAAATTATTGTGTGTTTCTTTAGCCAGACCAGATGTTCCTACCTGAATTGGATCTTCAGATTTGTGTTGACAACGAGCTAAAGGGCACAGACTACAATGATATTGATAGGGTTGATATTTCAGTGTGTTGCTTTGCTTTTTAAAATTTTTGGACACATCAGTAGTTTGACTGCTGTGTATGTGTAAAACAGGAGAAAACTTCCACTCAAGCTCCCTTTTTTACAGTAATGCCTCCACACCCGTTTCCCAGTCTGTTCCCTCAGTCACAGTTACCTCACTATTTCTCTGCTGACATATGAGTAGCAGGCAAACACTGCCAGCATCTTGGGAATTTGTGGATATACGGTGTCCATCAGAGGGATAGGATCATGGGTTATATGAGAGTAATGGTAAATTATGCTCTGGTCTGTAATGTCAACCTTGGTTCCACCAAGAGAAAAACTACTTTTAAGTCAGCAAGAAATGTGCACAAATAGGCACCACAAACCTGCAGCTATGATTACAAGGAAAATTTGCACCCATAGAGAGCTCACCAGTGTACTAAATTGCTAATGCAGACACACCTTTAGATGCTGGTCCTCCTGAGGGTGAAATGGCAGTCATCTTTGCAAAGAAGAATGCTTATTTTATATAGAATAGAGCTAATTAGAAATGCAAAAGTAATTATAAATAATTGCAACTTAAGTTTTGAATGACAGGTCTCTCGAAAATCATTAGTTAATAAGACACAAAAAGAGTGTTGCAAGTATCTTGCTTATCAACCTCATCATCCTAATTGCCCCATTGCTGTTTGAAACAATAGAAAATAGAATTAGAACCTTGCAGTGCTTATAATATAAGCTTTGTTTAAAACTAAATTGTTTAATTACCAGTTTGTTCTAGTACATGGCAAGTGTGATTTAATAAGTACAGAAAGTTACAACGATGAATCAGTGTTCTCATTATATGAGAACAACATATTTTGTGTTGTGATTTAGGTATCCTCTTAAAGACAAGAAGTAATTAATATGAGACTAATTACACACAAGACCAATATGGTGCCTTGTGTTGGGCTTTTTGTTTAGACAGTGCACAAATCCTTCCGTCCTTGAGGCAGTCACCGTAATTGTAAATGACACCCAGTGTGCAGCCTCTTGTGCAGCCATTGTGCAGTGTCTGTGGCTGAACTTCTCAAAGGATGCACCGAGCTCCAGAAGGCAAATTTTCATTGCATGTTTACTTTTCACCTTACACAAGAAAGGCATAACAATAATTGTAACTTTTCTGTTAGCGGAGTTGTTGTTTGCGGGGGTGGGGAGGGTGGGGATTAGTGGTTTTGGTTTGGGCTCTTTTTGATACATCTCTTTTATTTTCAGGAAAACAAAATAAGGAGAGAACAGCTTGAGAAGATGCAAAAGAAGTTGCAGGCTGTCCATGGGAATCAAATGAGTCCTCCCTGGAGGCCACCTGGCAAAGTCACACATTCTAGTAATTACTGAGCAGTTTATTGCCTTCCAGAAGAACAGATAATCTACAAAGTTCTGTCAATAGCCAGTCCCTTTTTTGTTATCAGTTGATTTTCACTGAATCTATTATAGGTGTTATATTTTTTCTTTTTAGTTTATTTGGTCTCTGCAGATTGAATAAACCTGTTGTTCATTTTCATTGCTTTAGAAAATGTAATAATTTTTCTAATACCATATTTAACTTAGTTTTGCTAAATTCCATGTTATTTCATACCTTTTTTGGTGAAAACGTATGTCCAGGATACATAAGGCTGGACTCTGGCATTTTTTTCACCCAATGAATAGCAGAATGGTTATTTTTAAGTTACTAGACCACACTCTTGAGGAGTTAAGTCTTGAAGAAATGATTTGAGTGGGGTGGGGATGATGGGCAAGGAGATGTTGGCTCTCTTGTGGGGTAGAAGACAAAAGGCTAAGGAGTATGGAAGGAGAATGTCATTTTCATACATTAAGATATAAGATACAGAAAAAATAATCTAAGCTTATGTTACATTATGAAATGTAAATATATCTCTTAAATTAAAACTGCATCTAGCAGAAGCAAGATTTCATGGGGCAAAAAGCAGTCTACCATGTGATGGTGCAGAAGAATTAAACTGGAATCCATACAATGTGAAATGATCTAGGACTAAGTAAGAATGTAGCTGTTAATTCCATTTCAGGTCTTCATATATGTTCCGTAGATTTCCTGCTATTAGAGGAATATAGGAAACAGCAGTTTTAGAGGCACGTGCACAGAAAACCTTACATAAGAACTGCGAGGACAGAACAGTGGTGTACTTAAAAGGCAGCCTTAGAGACAGAAAATTATTTTTTTGGAACTTAATTTAAAGACTTCTGTGGTTGCTTTTTATGATCAAGTAAATCCTCCCCAAACACATTTTCATCATTGCTAATGAGCTAGCTGCTGTAGTCAATTACTAAAATGCTTTCTCTTTTTTTCTTTCTTTCTTTTTTTTTTTGGCTATTTGCCTCACTATTTTGGAAGCAATGGCAAGACTATGTGTTTTTAGAGATCTTCAAATCTCTTGTTTGCCTGCTGTCTAAACTAAAACTGGTACTTGTGGTTTTGTTTTCTTATTTGAATTTTAATAATCACTTCAGATCAGATGTGCTCCTCAAATGTTTATTCTTTTAAACAAAGCAAAGCAAAACCAGCATCACCAACTAATAAGTAAAAAAAAATACCCTAATCTTTAATTTATAGATATATTTTCTCAAATGAAAATCTTGGTCCTGTTTAGACTGGCAACCTGCTTCAGAAGTAAAAGGAGCATTTGAGAAGTGGACTTGTCTTTTTCACTAGAATTCTCTCTTGTTCATAAATCTCTGAGAAAGTCCTTAATTCTGATTTCATGTAACACTAGGGCATCTCCTCAGAAGAGAAAAGCACAAGACAGGCAAACATATGAATTTCTTTAGTTTCCTGATGTTTCTTGCTTGGTTTTTTACATTTTAGTGAGAGACACTGAGGATTTAGAGGTATTTGTTCTGGCCATAATGGTTTCTATTACCAGAGTGCTGTTCAGGTGAAATTTGTTGCTGATATGTATGTGCAAGGGAAATCAGAATGGTGTCTATTCTGTCTCAGTGTTCACTATGGTTCTCTTCATTATTGTTAGTATGATCTCTAGTTCTGGGAATTCCCAACTCAGACCTTTTGCATAAGCAGGTGCTAGAAAGCAAAAAGCTAAGATACATTTGTTAGAACAGTAGTTAGTGGGGTAATTACTGTCATTCACCTAATTCTTATTAATAAAAGTAGAGGGAGGCTTGCAAAATGTACAATATTTCTGTTGCTTGTGGTCTACTGGCAGTGTCAAGAAGTATTTGCTGACCCTGAGAATAATGGTGAGGTTTCACCAGTAGTTGTGCTGAATTTGTGTACGACCAAATCATCTGACAGGTCAGATTTGATCCATTGTGAGGAGTGTTTGCAGATCTGATACAGCTTCTAGATGATGAAGTAATTTTATTGCAGGGTCAGGTTTGAGTACATTGCCTGGTATTTTTCCTTGCATGGCTCAACTTCCAGTTGCCTTTCATGCATCTTGCTCGTGGTAGCCCTGGTACATATTGGGGTTTTTTAGCAGGTCTCTGCTCGTTCTGCATCTTCCTTTTAGTTCTGTTTCTTCCTCAAAAGATGATTGTACTGGACCTGGATTTTATTCTTTTATTTGTTTCTAGCCTTCTGTCACTGCTCCTCCATAAGTATGTGGGTGGAACTATGTGTTCCACTGAAGAGCCTGAAGGGAAGACAGGGACTTTAATGACACCCATCCTTTGATTATGTACAGTCTGCAGGTAATGCACCCTTGATCTCTTCCAGTGGACCCTAATGACAATAGGGACCTTTTTTGCCACATCTGTGAGACTCGTGTTTGTACTAAGAGTCACCTCTCGAATGCTGAACTTCTAGGTAGGGTAGCATTCGTACAGCTCATCTTCTGTCATTTGGTAGGAGGAGGACATTGATCAAGAAGGAGAGAGGGCAGGAGAGGGACTGGAACTTTCAGAAGCACCCTGAGGCCTGCAGTCTGCTCTTGCAGAGTCCCTGGATTCTGGTTGTGTTCCTAGGCCCTTTGTGGTTTTTCGGGCAGACTCCTTATAGCAGTACTCACACAGAGCTTCCTATGGTATTGCATTACCATAGAAGTTCCCAGGTAAGAGATTCTGCATGTTAGATTTTTGCAAAGATCCAGTAAATCCAGATTTTTATCTGGAATAAGCTAGTCTGTAGCACAGATAGTGCAGATAAGTGAGTACAGTACTTTCATAAGCTCTGGGTCTGGCTCTGGCTGTTCCCTCGTGGCAGGCCAGGCATTTTTTCCAGCTATAGTGGCATCACGGTGACAGTATTGGCATCCAAAGAGAAAGAATCTACTGCCAACATAAGGTTTCAAGAATCTGAAAAGATGCCCAGCCAGAGCAGCTTCAGTAGCCCATGTAAGAGGTAGAGTTAAATTACGGACGGCAGCAGGAGAGATGGGGAACTGCAGCACCGGTAGAGTGCAACAGAATTGCCAGTTCAAAAGGGGCACACCCGGATTTTATGAGAAAAATACTGAATTACTTCAGGCCTTTAGACTGGGGCAGTGGTGTGCATTGTTCGTGCTCTGGGCTTTTAGCACTTGGAGCCTTGAATTTGGGTTTAGTCTGTTAAACTCCACCTACAGTATCGCAGGAGGATGAAATTTGTAGCAGGCACCAGAGTTTACTGTACAACAGACCTGGAGAGTCTGAGACAAGGCAGCCTGTGAGAAAGGAATCATTTGGATCTTTGTTTTTGCAGTATCCAGCTAGAGGAAGTAAGGAAGGTCCCTATGCTGACAGGCCGTACTTGAGGGCTGCAAATGAGAAGTGTGGTAGAATTAGTGGCAGCAGTAGGAAAGAGTTTGTCAGGTGCCTGTTCCTGAACTGAACGCTGCATCCTTACTGACTTTAAGCCTTTATATAACTGGATAGATGGTTTTGACATAAGACAGAAGTGAGAAGGTGTTGGTGACATCTTTCAGAGGAATGAGGAATAACTCACAAATTCACACCTTCTCAATTAGGAAAAGATGCTGAAGCCTGTAGACAAGGGAAAACAGTTGACGTGCTTAACTTTTACAATGAAAATTTATCTAATGTTACATTGTAAAAACTTGGACATGTTACAGCATGACACAAATGTCATAGAAGAATTAGAGCTGAGAAGTATAAACACGTGTACATTAATGTATGAGAATATACATGTATCTGTATAGATCCTATCTATATGTTTACTGATGACAGAGGGAAAATATTTTGTATTTAATAAAGTGTATTTTGGTATAATAGCCTCAATGTTTTCATCAGATCTTAGGATACAAATCTTTGTTTAAAGCTTTGATACATGGAAATTAACTAGGCATTGTCTAAAAGCATAAGCTATTCTTTCATCATTGTTAATATGAAAAGTAGATAGGGAACTGCATCCCACTGAAGTTGAGCTTCTACAGCACTCCAGCTATCTGCTCCAGCTCCCTGACACTCTTGCTTGCTGACACACCAATGGAAACATTCATTTAAGGAACGTAGTTTCCAAACCATAACCTAGAAGATGGTTAATATCTCTATTTTTTCTCCAAAGTATTTAGTTTAGGCATTAAGTTGCTGCATTGGTGCACTGGAGGCACAGGCTGATAAATGATTTTCTGTTTCAAGCGTCTCATTCTGGGTAAGGAAAATTGTATGCTGTTTTCCATTGTATCTTTTTTTTCTTTTGTATCCACAAAATATGAGACCATCTTGCCTGGCCCGTATATCATGGACTGATGTGTTTCACTTGGTTAATTATGTGTTTAACGGAGTTACTTGACTCAAACTAACAGGGATAAACTTTTCTGGGCTGTGAACACTGATGGCAGCCTTGGCTGCCCATCAAACCTGGATTTGCTCCAGTTTGTCCATATCTTTCTTGCCCTGGGGAGCCCAAAACTGAACACGATGCTCCAGATGCAGTCTCACTCCCAGCTGCAGTCTCACACATGCCAAACAGAGGGGAACAATCCCTTCCATCAACCTGCTGAGCACACTCTCACTAATACAGCCCACAATGCCATTGGCATTTCTTTCTGTGAGAGCCCCTGGCTGGTTTATGCTCTGCTGCTTCTCCTCTGGCACCCCTAGGTACTTTCCTGCAAAGCTGCTTTTTGACCACTGGGACTCAGCCTGCACTGTTGGCATGAGGGTATTTGGCCCTAGATGAAGGACTTACTTTGCCTTTGTTGACCTTAAAGGTTCCCACCACCCCTTTCTCCTGCTTCCTCAGGAACACCCTGCTTGGCTCCATGGATTTAGTTAAGTCCATGTAACTGAAGTGCTCCCCTGTTCTGTCTTTCTCTTCAGTGCTTCAGTGTCTGAGGCTAGACCTCTTTTTTTTTTGGAAAAAAAGGCAGAAAAGGACATTAGGCACCTCAGCTTTTTCCATGTCCTGTGTCACTAAGTCACCTGGCCCCTGAGGAGCAGGATCACATTTTTCTTTCATGTACTTCCAGAAGCACCTTTTGTTGCCCTTTGAGTCCCATACTTTAACTCCTGCTGAGCTTTGGCTTTAGTAAATGCTTCCATGTTCACTCAAGTAATGTCTCTCTACTTTGCTCCTGGGTGGCAAGTACTCTCCACCATCTCTGTGCTTGCCTGCTCTCTGAACTCTGGCAGGAGATCCCGTTCCTGCACGCTGGCTGCCTGCCACACTTGCTTGACTGCCCACGTGTCAGAATGGACTTTTCGTGTGCTTTGATGAGGAGGTCAGTGAAGGTCAACTAACACTCCTGGGTCCCTTTGCTTCCCAGGCAGCCTCCTGTGAAATCCTGCCAAACAGATCCCTGAACAAGCTATCGTCTTCCCTCCTCAAGGCCAAGGTTGTGGTTCTATTTCCTTTGCTGCTTCTTACATGATTAAAAGTTTCACATTCTCAGAGTCATGGCAGCCACGTGGTCGTCAGCTTTCACAACCCAGACTGGGTCATCCCTGTAACCATCCATTAGCTAAGGTCAAGTCCCAAGCACCTCTTAAGGCATCAGCACTTCCACCTTCAGATTTCTACTGACCTGCTGGCTTTTAAAGAACAATTTCTGAGATTTTAATGACATTTATTAGTTAGATTTCCCCCTAATGGATAATAAAGTAATTGCAAAATTCTTACCTGATTATTTCAGCCTGGGGCATCGAGAAGTCTGCTCTTATTAGCAGATTGCGTTCAGGCAGTTGAGCTGAAGCAGTGCTATGCTTCAACATAGCACATAATTTGAGCACCTATACTCAGAGGAAAAGTTCTACTAAAAGCCCTTAGTACTGCAAGGTATTTCTCTCTTTTACTACTGTTTCCCTTATGAATGCTCTTTCTCTGTGATGATTTTATTTCTGGATGGCTTCAGACTAGAACAATCGGAAGTTTTTTCATATAATTTTTCATTTAAGGAAGCAGCAAGAACTCCCATTATATGTTAATCATTTTTCATGAATAGAAATACAAAATGGATGTATATTTGTGTTCATTAATATAAACTGGGCTCTCTGGTGCTTGATGATAGCACATGATAGGAGAATTACATTGTTTACAGGCGTCAGCAACTTAACCTACCGCAAGCACTTAACCATTGTAATGTCCAGGTGGAGCATCAGTATTAAAAATGATACCCTGGTTAACTTTTATTTTCCTTTGTACCTCTTAACTTGCTGTAATACACTGAGCACCCATTCCCATATGCTGCATTCTAACCAAATGATTAAGGAAAAACAACAGGAAAAAAATTTAGAGGAAGGGAAAATATTTTACCTGTCCTCTGTCTATTTCACTTTCTTGAAGACATATCTGGAGAATCATCACAAATAAATGACACTTTTGGGAAAAAAACTTTCTTAGCTACCCTGAATTCCTCTGTGCTTCTTAGCACTTCTAATACTCAAGTATAATGAGGATATGCAGAGGTGATTTAGCACTGAGCCTAACTGCTGGACAGTGTTCTTGGTTGAAATGGGAGCCAGAAAGATTATGTTGCAAAAGATCAGCAAGCAAAATGAATAGCAGTGAGAAAATAAAAGCAAATGGTACTGTCATTATTAAATTTATCATTTGTAGAAACATCAGTGGTTATGAACATGGTGCTGGATGCTGCACAAACAAAATGTAGAGATGACTCGCCACAGAAGGCTCCCCATCCCAGAAAACATGCAAAGAGATTTAGTCAAAAGCACAAGGAGAATGAGGAAGGCGGGATCACTTGCTGCACAGCAACTGTGGTACAATTGTATCAGCAGCTCCTGACAGTTTGGTTTCACAGTCCACCAGCTACTGTCCTTGCTTGTGTCTTGGTTTGAAAGAC
>VZTA01019284.1:0-10138 GCA_013398855.1 Mohoua ochrocephala | reverse complement strand
TGACGCCGCTGTTCCCTCGCAGGGCTCCCGCTCAGCCCCGGAGGAGGCGGCGGTGGGTGGCGGCGGGCGGGGGGACGGCGACGCCGAGCCCCTTCCCGAGAAAAAGGTGCTGCGGAGCAAAAGGAGCCCCCCCGCTCCGGGAAGGGCGCCGGGGAGCAGAAAAGGTACAGCGGTGCCGGTCGAGTGCCCCACATGTCATAAAACCTTCCTCAGCAAATATTACCTTAAAGTGCACAACAGGTAAACGCTCCGGCTTCTCCTTCCCCTTGCGCGCGGGGGGACGCGCCGCCCCCACGGCTCAGCCCCTTCCCGGGGTGGGGGGAAAGGGCAGCCCCGTTTCTGCCAGCTGGTCCCAACACCTCGGCATCCCTCGGGGTGGTAAAGGAGGGTCCCCTCTGCCCCTGGGGGTGCTCTGGCCTGGGGGAGGGTTACATGTCTATGAAAGGCGTCCCAGAGCTGCATCGACTGTCCTGGGCTATGGCTCGGGAAGGGCCTCCTCGGGGGCTGCGCTGGCTGCAGGTGGGCAATGGCAAATCCTCCTGGGGTTCGAGATTGGCCCGGGCTGGGGCAAGTTTCCGGGGTTGCGGGGGGCACATGGCTGGGCTCTGCGAGGAGCTCCAGGGTGGATCACTGAGAGCAGGGCACAGCCCTGCAGTGAGGGCTCAAGCTTTGCTTCACTTGCGTTGGGGGAGAATCTTGGCCCTGCAGAATTGGTGTTCTGGAGCGCAGCGGGCACCGACAGCTGTGCTGTTGAGGGGACACAAAAGTGGCATAAAAGCAGCTTTAGGGCAACTGTGAATAGTAGCAGTGTGGGGGTGGGGGGAGGTACCCACCTCACCCTTCCCTGTGATCTCCTGGGTCTGTCTGTGCAGATGCTGTTGACAGACAGTGATGGGATTCTGTATTTGCATCCCCCCAGGAAACACACTGGAGAGAAGCCATTTGAGTGTTCCAAGTGTGGCAAATGTTACTTTAGAAAAGAGAATCTCCTGGAACACGAAGCCAGGAACTGCATGAACCGATCGGAACAGGTACGCCCAGGAGCTGCCCTGCTGGGCCGGAGCGTGGCTGCCGTGTGGCAGGAGGGGAATTGGAGCCTTTTCCCAGCCCCAGCCCATGCTCAGCTCCGAACAGACCCCTGTCAGCACTGTGTGGCATGTGTTCCATGGCCGGGACCACCACAGCCCCTGCTGCTGGGACTCACGCCTGATACACAACGCATCCCTCACTCGTGTTTCAGCACACCGGGACACTGTACTGTACAAGATCCGGCCCCTGTGGGTGCGGGCTGAATGCTGTAGCTGGGTGGCAGGGCCATGTGCTGGGCAGGGGGCTGAGCTGTGGGCTCCAGGTTGGGCTCTGGGTCCTGCAGAAGCCGACGCCACCCCATCTCTCACAGGTGTTCACGTGCTCAGCCTGCCCGGAGGTGTTCAAGCGGCGGATGGAGCTGCGGCTGCACATGGTGTCACACACCGGGGAGATGCCGTACAAGGTCAGCAGGGCCTGCATCCAACATCCCTATGGATGCTGCTGGACACTGGCACGGAGCAGGGGCGAGACTTTCCCTTCTAGAGCAGCCCAGCCCATCAAGAGCTGAGCGCACCAGTTCCCTTCTCTGGTCCGTGACAGCCCGCTGAGGGTTGTTCCCCGTCTCTGAGCCAAAATGTGATCCGGGGAGGCACCACAGCCAGAGGCTTCCTGTGGCTGTACCAGGAATCCGTGTTCTACTCCCCCGCCGGTCCTCTCCTTGCTCTGAAACCACTCTTTGGGGGCAGCTGGAAGCTGACCCCGTTCTCCTGTCTCACAGTGCTCCTCCTGCTCACAGCAGTTCATGCAGAAGAAGGACCTGCAGAGCCACATGATAAAGCTGCACGGCGCACCCAAGCCCCACGCGGTAGGGACCGGGGGCTTTGGGGAGGGTGTGATCCTGAGTGTGGACCTGGCCTAAGGAATGGCACAATGTTCTGTCTGGCTCTGTTGGTGAGGGGGTGGGGCACAGAGCTACTGGAAATAGACTCTCTTGGGTACAGGAGCAGCCCACAGACCCAAGCACTGACCAGCATTTCATCTCTGTTGGGCTGTCCCGTCTCCCTGGGTGTCTCTGAGGTAGGGGTGCTGCCGTGGCTTCTGCAGGGAGGTCCCTGGAGCAGCTGGGTAAAGGCCAGGTCTGAGTGGGTCTGGTGAGGGTGTACCCCAATCCTGACCCCCTCCTCTCCTGTGGCCTTGCAGTGCTCAACCTGCTCCAAGTGCTTTCTGTCCCGGACAGAGCTGCGCCTGCACGAGGCCTTCAAGCACCGCGGAGAGAAGCTGTTCGTGTGCGAGGAGTGCGGGCACAGGGCCTCGAGCCGCAATGGCCTCCAGATGCACATCAAGGCCAAGCACAGGTACAGTGTGACCCGTGTCCTCCCTTACGTCACCCTGACTCTCCTGGCTGTGCTCCCTGCCCCGCAGGCCTGGGGGTTGGCTGGAAGTCACCCTCTTCCCAGAGGTGCTGGGCTGAGACCCAAGGAGCTGAAGCTGACGGAGGCAGAGGTGACGGTGACGTTTCCCTGCTCACAGGAACGAGCGGCCCTATGTGTGTGAGTTCTGCCACCACGCCTTCACGCAGAAAGCCAACCTCAACATGCACCTGCGCACGCACACTGGCGAGAAGCCTTTCCAGTGCCATCTCTGCGGCAAGACCTTCCGGACACAAGGTACCCCTGGGTGCAGCTGGAGCAGGTCATGCCAAGTGCTGTGCTCCAGCATCCAGGACCTCCAGAACCTCCAGAAAGCAGCTTCCCCAGGAGCAAAGCCATGCTCTTGTGAGTGCAGGCTGATAGGAAGGAAAGCACGTTCCTGTCACCTGCGCTGCCCTCACAGCGCAGAAGGGGAACAAGCTGGTGTTCCTCATGACCCTTAGCTGGAGCAGGCAGCTACTGCTTGTGCTGCTCTTGCTTTCCTGGCCAGCCTGGCCCAGCCTGACAGCCCCTGGGATGGGGTGCATGGGCCGTGCTTCTGACTGGCCACTCTCCCTGTCTCTCCCCCTGCTAATGGCAGCGAGTCTGGACAAGCACAACCGGACGCACACCGGGGAGCGGCCGTTCAGCTGCGAGTTCTGCGAGCAGCGCTTCACGGAGAAGGGGCCGCTGCTGAGGCACGTCGCCAGCCGGCACCAGGAGGGGCGGCCCCACTTCTGCCACATCTGTGGGAAGACGTTCAAAGGTAACGCCGGGGTTCCAGCTCTCGTGGGGCTCTGCAGGAGCTGCCTCCTTCCCGTGGGTGGGTTGGCACTGCTGTGAGCCTATATGACATGGAGCTGCTGCCAATGGGCTCTCGCTTCCCTTCCCAGCGGTAGAACAGCTGCGTGTCCACGTCCGCCGGCACAAGGGAGTGAGGAAGTTTGAGTGCACCGAGTGTGGCTACAAGTTCACACGGCAGGTGAGGCCTTCCCCGGCTCCGGGGCCGCCACGCTGCACTGGGGAGCCAGCCCTCACTGGGTTTCTCCACGTGCCCCTTCTTTTGCAGGCTCACTTGAGGCGTCACATGGAGATCCACGACCGAGTGGAGAACTACAACCCTCGGCAGCGGAAGCTGCGGAACCTGATCATCGAGGATGAGAAGGATGTGATGGTGGTGCTGCAGCCACCGCCAGAGCTGGAGGTGGGCTCAGCCGAGGTGATCGTGGAGTCGCTGGCCCGTGGGCCACTGCCCGAGGAGGTCCCTGCGCAGAAACTCTGCTCAAATGAGAACTTCTCCCCAGCGGACGTGATTGAGCAATCGCTGATTATAACGACAACGATTCCTGAAGACTGTGAGACGTAGTGTGGCCACCCAGTCCCCTTCCAGTGAAACACAGTAAAGCATTAAGCTGAGCCACTTTCTGCCACACTTGTTCTTTTGAGCCCCCTCCCCTCCTTTTCTGCCAATCTCCCATCTCAGGCTGCAGGGAAAGGAAGTCACCGTGACATTGTGATTGAGTGTCAAATGAAGAAATGTCTCAGAACAGTCACTCCAGTCAGTGTCCATGCGCCGTGTGCAGAGGGATGGAACTGACCTCCCTGTGTCATACTGTGACTCACTTTCTGACGCTGGAGGAGCTGGTGCTGCCCCCCCCTTTCCTCCAGCCCTCTCACCCTGCTTGTGATTAAAGCTCACCTTCCCCCACAGAGAGCGGCTCTGCCCTTTCCTTAACTCCTCCGTTTAACTTGTGCCTTATTTCTCCTTTGTTTTGTTAAGCTTCTGTCAGTTGCTGTTTCTTTCCCCCATTAAAGGCAGGGCATGACCCGTGTCTGCTCAGCACTGGGATGACAGAGCTGGGAGTTCCCTTGAAACACACTCCAGCAGCCACAAAGTGCCTGTGCTCCTGTGCTCACTTGTGGGGACTTACTCTGTCCCTAATAACCTGATCCAGGGTTGCTGGGAGAGTGAGAACCATGGCCTGAGTGGTGCCAGGGTGGGGGGAGATCTCTGTACCCCCACACCCCAGAGTCGCAGCCACACTCTCTCCCCTTTCCCCCTCTACTCACCAAGGAGGCAGAGAGGCTCCAGTTTAAGCATATCTGGAATGAGAAACTCCCAATAAAATCTCACTCCAGGTCCCTTCCCCTCACAGAAAACAGAATTGTGTAACAGGTTTTATTTAACTTGACTGCTGCAAGTAAATTTAAAAACAATGAGAATAAAAATACATTATCTGCAAATGTAAAATGCCTTTGCTTCAAAGGATGGAGTTCAACTGTACTTGAGGATTCAACACAATGAATTCTACAAAAAATAAATACAGATCTGTAGCTGCTTAGCGGGTGGGACTGGGGGGTCCAGCAGCGAGCGCGGCCGCGTGCGCCGGGGTGCGTTATTTATAGCTCAGCAGAAATGCCTCGGGCTGCGGCGCCGTCGGGAATTGGCCATTGCTCCCAAAAAAGCAGCAGCTGCCCCGAATCGTGGGCCCCCGCACCCCCCGGCCAGGCTCTGCCCTCGGGTTTGACGCCAAGGGGCAGCCGCAGCAGGCCCCGCGCGTTCCCCGCTGGCACGCGGCAGTCTCAAGGCACTGTCAGTGTTCCAGACTGGAGAGCAGCCCGGCTTCCCTGTGGCTGAGGGGAGCAGCAGCGTCAGGCAGCACTGGGGCAAGACACGTTTCTGTAAAGCTGTGAAGACGCTGATGCTGTGGAAATGGGACTTGGATGCTCCTCGATCCAGGGGCAAGCCTGGAGGCGAGAGACTGAGTACACGGGGTTTCCATCTCTGAATTCAGTTTAAACGCAAATTTTTCCTCTATTGGCTAAAATTTAAAGACCAAAAAAGCAAATGCATCCAGCCACACCTTAGCTTCTGCCACTCTTCAGGGTTCTCCTGAAGGTGCAGCACTTGCTCTCAGGGAGCCATGCTGCAGGTTCAGCCGTTCGCTTCTTCCAGAAACATTCCACAAGTAAACTGCACGCCGCGGCTCTTCAGAGAAGGTAGATAAACAGAGCCCACCTGGCCAGGGCACTTGGGCAATTATAAAGGCAAATCTTACACAGACCAAAATAAAACTGCAAACCTCAAATAAAAAGAGGAAAAAACCACTAAAATAACTACCTTTCAATCCCAACACGTGCACAGGAAGCCTGTCTCCCTCCGAGGCACAGAATATAGGGGGGTGTCCAGACCATCGCCCTACCAGACAGACCCCTCCCAAGAAAGAAACTGAAGGAAGGAGTTTGGTGGCAAATGAAGTGTTACAGGGTGAAGGAGCTCCCAGTGAAAGGTGTCCGGTCACTAGCCGTAAGCAGCGGTGCTGTGGCACGGTTCAGCACGAGTGCTTTCCCCAGGGATCAGCTCTCAGGTCCCTGGGGGCACCGCGGCGCTGTCTCCCGCCTTGAAGGGCCGAGGGAAGCGGTGGAGGCCTCGCTGCCTGCAGGCCCACAGCATCACGTCCAACAGCCAGAGTTCTTGCTCCCTCTGTGATCGGTATGGTTTTTTTTCCAAGCACTGGTTTGCCTCAGCCTTCTCCCAAAGCAGCCCAGGTTCTGGATGAGGGACTCTGTCAAGCCGCTTCCTGTGCTAAGGCAGCTCGTTGAGGTTCTGGTTGTGGAGGTTTTGGTTCTGCCTGCTCAAGCTGATGGTGTTGTCCAGCGTGATGCTGTCGTCCTCCTGTGTGGTTTCTGGCATGAACTGCCGGAATATGCTGACGCTGCCGTGCCAGAAGATGGGCTCGGGGAGCTGGCCCACGACACTCCACGTTCGCGTCTCAGGGTCGTAGGCTTCCAGGACGTCCGAGAGTTCAAATGTGTTATCGTAGCCCCCTGAGACATAGAGCTTCCCGCCGAGCACAGCCACGCTCCCCCCAACGTGGACCTGCAACGTAACAATAAACACACACCGCGATCAGGGGGCCTTTGCCTGATCCTGCAGCCCATCGAGGGGGCGGGTGGGATCTGGGAGCTGTTCCTTGGAGGGAGCTTTGTGCCCGCCAGCCGCAGGTTGGGCTCTGAACCAGCGCTGCCCACAGCTCTCACGTGCTGGGCTGCACACTCAGACATGCCACCACAACCGGGACTTGTCTTCCCAGCGACTCCAACACACTTAAACCACCTCCACGTGCAAGGGGTTCTGATTCTAAAAAGCTCTCCGTTTTCCAAAGGAAAACCCAAAAGAAACTAATTTGTAACACTTAAGACACTCTGGAAGCAGGCAAATGTCCTACCTGAAGCATGGCAGGGATTTTATCCCATTCGTTCTTCGATGGATTGTAAACATCCACTTCAGCCGAGTCGTCTCTGGGGGAGAGAACACAAAATTACTCTTCTGCATTCTAGAAACTCCGCTTGAGTTCTCCGCCAAAGCCAAATTTAGGCAGGCAGGGGGAGAGAAGAGCTGGGGAGGCAGTGTAATCCCCCCAGGCTTCTCTCACCCACCCTGCTCGCCAGACAGGAGGGCGACAGTGACAGGTGAGGGACGTTTGTGCCTTAGAGACATGCGCTGCTGACGCAAGAATGTGTGGAGGACAAGGTCAGGGCAGCTGGAGAGGAGCTGTCAGTTCTTCCAAGACAGCCCCAGTACAGATGGGATCAAGATGCTGCAAGGCAGCTCCAGGCGGGGCCAGCAGCCACAACAGGGCCTCCTCTCTCCACTCTGGGTCAGCTCTGGGGCAACTGCAGAGAACACCTGAACCTCACTGCTGTGCTCTATTTACAGGTATAAAACTAGTCCCAGCACGAGGGATTGTCACTCAGAGCCTTTAGCCTGAGCTATTAAACCATTTTGCCACTTTTACTTGCAACCTACTCCTCTGCCCTCCAAAGATTATCCCACAGCTCTACACGGAGCAGCAGCCCACGCGCAGCACGTGAAATGAGGGAAGAACACCTAACCCTGATCATCTCCTCACTGACTTTTGCAGATGCAAAGTGATCTGAAATCCTGAAGTGTCAATCATCGGTATTTTAAAATGGGTAAGAAAAAGGAAATTCCATAGAATCAGTTTGTGACAAGAAGCTGAGCAGCTGCAACACCCTGGCAGGATGGACTGAAACCAGCTGACCAGAACAGCCGCCAGCAAGACACTTGGCTGGACCTGAAAGGATAAAAAAAAAAAGTCTTGGGCCAAAGCTGCTACTTTATGCAAGGCCAAGAGGAGATTAAAAGAAGAGAAGCGCCTGGGGGCCATCACAGAAGTCTCTGTTTGCTCAAAGTCAACACAGGGAGATGAAATGCTCCAGCCCTAGCATGCCTTCCCGTTTATTTTTAATTAAGCGGATAACCGAAGTATTTGCGCCACCAGGACAGCTTCAGATGGGTAATTAAGTCCCAATTTGGAAAGGTGCTTAAAAATAGTGACCAATCACTTCATCTTCAGCCCTCTTATCTCTGCTGAGACGGAAGACGTCCTCTCCTGCACTAGAGTTTAACGTTTTCTTGGAGCTTATGTGCTTATTTATAGCAACGAGGGGGGCTGAACCAGGAGCCGAAGAAACCGAGAAGCCAATTTCCAAGCAGCGCTGCTGACTTCAGACGGATTTACACCTGCCTGTTCCCCAGCCCCGGGTTACACTCAGACACTTCCACGCAATTTTATGGGCAGCTCTTTGAGGCCCACCAGCACAAGGAAAGAGGTGTTACAGCCCTCCCTGCACCATCAGGGGAAGCGCTGCTGTGCTGTCCCAACCCAGTGCTCTCCCTCCACCACCCGCAAGATCCACCTTCCCGGGGAAGCTCTGGGCTCTCCTCATGGGGAGGGAGGGAAGTGATTGCTCCCACTACTCACCGTATGAAGTACATGAGGCCGTTGAGCGTGACGGTCTTCGGGGCGAAGGACCAGGGGGGCAGGTGGCCGCAGTTGACAAGGGACCAGAGGTCACTGTCGGGGTCATAGCACTGCATGACCATGGACTCTTTGCCAGCCAGGGAGCCGATGGCAAAGAGCTTCCCACGGCACGAGGTGGTGGAGCAGTTGTCCATGGGGTACAGCATGGGCTGCAGGGCCTCCCAGGTGTCCAGCGTGTGGTCATAGCGCTCTGTGCTGTCGGAGGCAACCACGTAGAGCAGCCCGTCCAGGACCGTGGAGCTGTGGTATTCCCTGGCTTTCAGCATGGGCGACACCTCCGTCCACTCGTTCACGCTGGAATTGTACCTCCAGACGCAGTCGTACAGCCTGGACCCGTCCGAGCCCCCTGTGGCACAGCACGACACGTGTCAGAGCCTGGCTTCGCAAAGGGAAGGGCGACAGAGGAGAGGGCTTGGCTCGGCACGTGCGCCACAAGGACTTTAATGGAAGTTTTGCACTGTTTCGTTCCCAGCAAGCCAGGGAGGATTTCTCCCAGGTCATTCCTAGTCCATATCCAGCTGTGACTCCAAATGAGTCTTCCACGTTTCACTACCTCTGTCCTCTAACCCCCACTTCTCTCCCATTTTGCAGCCCCCACGCCGTTGCTGCCCAGAAGCTGCCGAGGCAGTGGTGCTGCTGGCAGCTTGGGAACCTCCCAGCCCTGCCTGCATCGCACTGACACTGATGAGAACAACCCAAGATCCCCAGCAGCAGCCTACACACAGCTCCCACCAGGACTGACCTGCCTGGGATCACTCCGGGAAGCTCCCAGGGGACCTAAGGGCTTCTGTAAAAACAAGCCGCATCCATGTGGTAGCCCGTCACTTTTATAACCCTGCCCTTAAACCAGGGCCTTGTTTTCTGCTTGTGACTGGAGAACGCACAGTTTTCTGTTCACCTGCACGAGACTTGCTCTTCGAAGCTCTGCCAGTGTGTCCTGCACACCCAGGGCACGCTGTTCCACAGCACTCGGTGTCCCGGGCCTCAGTTTGTTACAGCTGTCACAGGGATGTAGTTCAAAGGAGGCATCTGCATACAGCTTAACAGCCAAATTTACATATTGGTGTCACCTTGACAGAAGTAATTGTAGCCTCAGCAAGAAGGCAGGATTCGTGCAGGGGAAGGTACCGTGACTCACAGGGGCTGGCGAAGGAACCTGGGGCTTTCTGACATGCCTCTGCCTCAAGCATGCGCCTAGCTTGTGATTCAGGGGGCTCTGAACCTGAACACCTTCTTCGAAGAGAGAAACTCAAAACCTTCTTACATCACCCCTGTCCTCAGTGACAGTTAAAAAGTTCTAACTACAAGATCTGTGACTTCTGCCAGCGTGCTCAGCGGCATTAGTCATGACAAAATAGCTCCTGGACTGAGACCAGCTGCTAAATCCAGCACCGACTCCAGGAGTCTCCATGCCTGCTGGCAGGCTGCAGGCGCCCAAGCCGAGTCCCAAACTCTCTGCTACCCAGGAAAAGCCAAGTGTCACTTCTACGACCCACACGCTTTCAACAGAACTCTCCACCCAGGTGGTTCCCCTCATTCCCTGTATGCCTTACCAGTGACATAGATGTCATTGCCCAGTGCGGCAACACTGTAGCCCCCTCCCAGGTGCTCGGGGAACTCGGCCAGGTAGCGCCAGTGGCCGGTGCGCGGGTTGTAGCAGTCGACAGTGACAAGCTCATCGCAGTCACGGTCACAGCCACCGACGAGGACAAGGATCTCAGCGAGGCCGGTGGAGGGCCGGGGGCGCATGCGGGCACAGGGCCCCCGGTCGTGGCGGTCGAGGCGGGCGGCCTGGAAGTCGCGGGCCTCACGCAGGAGGCGCAGGCAGGGAGGGCAGCGGGCCACCAGCGG
>VZTA01019266.1:0-14514 GCA_013398855.1 Mohoua ochrocephala | reverse complement strand
TTTTTTTTTTTTTTTGAAAGATAAGTAACCGGTCACCTGATGAATATGATTAACTTGTGGTTTAAATGACCCTTCCCCACTGAAAGCAGCTCGATCTAACTGTGGCTAAATTGTGTTAATCACATACCTATTTGACATGACATACCTGTTTGACAAAACTGTTTATTGTATTAAATGCATTGTGAAACAATTGATAAAAATGTATTGTTTTTTAAGTACTGCGATTAAGTATCCCAAGAGTATCAAAACATGTACCTCTATGTAGCTAATAATGCATACAAATTTAGGTAAATTTCATTACACAAAGGTTCATTTGTGATTTGGTTTTCCCAAGCTTTCCCCAAGATTTCTCTGAAATCTTTGAATCATTTTGTCTTCTCATGTCGAATGGGTGAAGTAGGAAATGGATAACAAACTGTTAGTGGTGCTTTTCCCGGTAGGAGATAATGTGGTTTGGGTTTTGGAGGCCGAAAGCATTTTGCTTTTAACAACAAAGTATAGCATATAATATAATTTTATTCTGGTTAGAAGATGTATTTTGATACTTTACGTAGTATTAGATCTTAAAATGGAGATTTTCTTATCTTAGTAAAACCATGTGGTAATAAATGCAAGCGTAATTATGGAAACAGTGAAAAACTTGTCTTCTTAAATGTATTTTCACTTTGAAATACTAAATATATAGTGTGCAGACTCTTACTAATAATATATTTCATCAATTGATGAGAATTTATGATCATTCTATGAGAATCTTTTCTATTTCCTTGGGGAAAAGCAAAGAGATTGACTGTTGCATAGAATTTAGTCTTTGTATGTTCAAAGAGTTGCCAGTAATTCCACATATACTGGAAGTTAGTGTCTGGCAAAGTGTATTAGAGTGGGAGTACCTGCTCAAGTTCTTAGGAGATGAAATGTCAATATAATGATAAGGCTTTTAGTCTGAGTGGAAATCCAGAGACTCAAATTGAATGAATCATTTTAATAATAGAACAAATTTCCCATCTGGTGGTGATAGGGAGCAAAATTGCTATTTCCTAAATTAGGGTTCCTAAACACTGCTGTGGTGTTGCAAGCTGGTTCTGTAGTGCTGCATTACAGCAGACCCTGCGTTACCGGCCAGCTTCTAGTACCATTCATCCAATGTCTGCTGGTGCCTGTTTCTTAGACTTTGTATAAGACAAAATACATTGGATAGATTGAATTGCTACCAAAAAGGACATTCTGATCATTAATAAGAGTTTTGCATAACCTTGCTTGATTTTAAGGAGTTGTGATGAGGTTTTTTGGTCTTGTACTTTTAGAGCGCCCCATACCCTTTGATCACATGATGTATGACCACCTACAGAAGTGGGGGCCCCGCAGGGAAGAGGTGAAATTTTTTCTTCGTCATGAAGAGTCACCAGCTGAAAGCAATGAACAGAGTAAGTACACTTATCCTGTAGTGCTGTTACTGAAACAGATTTAAAAGATTTCTGAAATGAGTTTAGTTTTCAGTTCGTTCAGTGAACTTCAGTGGTTATATGTAATACGACTTCCTTATACCTAAGCCATTTTGAACCTTCCCCAGGGGCACCTTTATTCTTGTTCTCCAATTCTTCTTCTTCAACCAGTCTGTTGAGTAATAGCAAGATCCATTTGCATTCTGCTTAATTTGGATCCAAAAAAGTTGGTGGATATTAGAGACTTGATGTAGTTTTTTCTTATTGAGAGAAAGTCCCTACATTTTGAGAGGGTGGAATGGTTCTTTTTGACCTCCTGTTCTTTCAGTTGCACAGGGAAAGACTTGGTAAACTCCTTTGCCCCCTTTAAAAACTCAAATCTGCCAGACATTCCTGGCAGAGATTTCAGTGCCTTTCCTTTCTCAGAACTGCATGCAGGTATATTTAATAGTGGTGATAATTTGCATCTTGAAAAATTGCTGGTCTGCTTGGTTCTGTAGGAGAAGCCTTTATATGAAACAGTGCCCTATGAAGTGGGCTTTCCTAAAAGACTGTAATAAAAAAATAGAAGCGTTGTAGTTTTCTGAACTTACTGGTGTAGACTGTAGTCAATCCAGGAGAGAGTTTTGAGGCTGTGCATTATAGACTTAATGGCTGTCAGACTGTCTGAAGGACAGGAAAGGTGTCTCCGTGAGGTGCGTTTGCATGCCCAGATTATCCTGACTCATTCAACTAATCTGACTACTTTTAACAACAGGATTTCAAGTCTTTGCTGAGTCCTTACTACTTTCAGCTGAGGCTTCTTTTATTTTTAAGTGGTTCCTGCTTGTTTTGAGTGCAGAAGTAGCAGACCCAAAAATGCGTGAGGGAATTTTGTATCAATTAGGTACTTTATAAAATAGTCAGCTATCCTTTGGGCAATACAAATATAAAGTACGTTAAGAAATTTAAGATGCACCTAAAGCCAAAGAATTTCAATGTACAAGGAGAGCATTGTTTCTGAACCATGCATGCAATGCTTTTTAATTCATCACTGACCTATGGATCAATTTGTAGATTAAAGTTGTTTATAAGTTAGAAATTAGAAAAGCTTCCTCTACTATATTAATTTATAATGTATTCAGTTGAAACTACTGCTTCTCATGGACACAAATTATAAAACTTGAGTACATTACCCTTCATGACGTCTTTGCCCAAAGAGAAGTCAGGCAAACAGAGCTGCATGCGTGTTCTTTTAACTGAGGAAGTCTGTGAAGTAAAAGCTTTATTTCTGCTGATTCACTGCTTACAAAAAGTAACTTTAGTAAGGAGGAGTTGGAACTGGCAGAATAAAAATTCACAGGTAAAAGTTTCCTATAAATTCTTGAACAGAATTCTCAGAACATTCAAGAGCAGACTCGAGAGTGAAAACCATTTGTGTTGAAAACTGAACTTTGCACTAAGAGTGATACTTTACTTTTAGGTGGACGTCAAGCCCAAAATCAAAGAAATGGCATAAATATACCTGTGGAGAAACGTACAGAGAATGGGGTATGTAATAAATCCTAAAGGTTTGGATCAACACCACTCAAATACTTCGTGTTTTAAAAATTATCACTTTTCGAGGTGTGTAATGATGGGAACTGGGGGAAAATATCTTGATCTTGGTTTTGTTTTTGTTAGAAAGTGAATGGGACAATGTGTCTTTTTCATCAACTACTCTGAATTTTCTGTCTAGAAAGAAATTACGTTGATGTGAGAAGCCCCGGAGTCTTATTAATTCATGTTCTAATCTGTTCTTTTCATTCTGTGTGAAGTAAAACCAAGCCACATTATTCTTTCACACTTGTATTGCCTGTCCATACATCTTTTCTTTGATTTATCTCACTGATACTGATTCATGACATTTCCTTCTGTGTTGAAACATGAGGATGTATCTATGGATTGGGATGTTTTCAGATGCTGGTAGAAGAGCCTACATACCCCTCAGAGCCATCTCTTTATACTGTTTTTATGCACTTGATTCATTTCTACGTTCTAGTTTTTTTAACTAATATATTGCTAGGTTTCTGATTTAAAATACAAATTACATACCATAGGCCACCTGTGACTTCTGGCTTGAACATTTTCTCTTTTACACATAAAACATAGTATATCTCTTTCAAAATTACCATGGCTTAAAAAACTTCTGAGCTTGAAACTCTCCTTACTGTCTTCTCTTGTCTCATCTTCAATACTAATGAAGATTCTGCAAAGCATAGTCTGTTCTTGGTTGCTCAGGACCATTCTGCTGCCTTTACCAAGATACTCTAGCTATAGTTGGCTATTTTTAAACATTTTCAAATTTCAATAAAAAGGTTTGATCTCACCAATTCATAGTTATATTGTCTCTATGAAGCACTGTCACTTTACAAATGTGCCTATGGCTCTTAGGGTAAAATAATACTTAAAGTTTAAAAGCAAACAAGTCCGTTTTTTCAAGCCGAGAAGTCTTAAATAAAAAAAACCCTAAAATACTAAAAATAACTGTGCAGATTCAACAATTTCTGCTTGTATATTGCCTGATAACTAACATCTAAAATTCACACACACTCCCATGTAGCAACAGAGTTGTTCAGTCAGTTTGCAGCTCCCTTTGCAACTTGTTTTGTGGATGGCATGTGGACCTAGGGGATGGAATGTTTTTCCCTATTCAAAACAGTTAATCGTGTATTGCTTTCTACGTTCCTTTTCTGTAGAGAGCCCTGGCTGATATCCTGTGCTGCATGGATCCGTTTATCCGGCTGCCATTGTCATATTGACAATGTAGTGAGATCATGGTGCTGTAAAGTGCTGGGGGAACATAACTCTTTCATGACCTCCCCTGATCTACTCCTCCATGTGGGTTATAGTTCATATTCTACATTTGAGATAGAGTATATTTGGAAAGTAGGACTGGCATGTGCAGAATGCCTTACAATCTCACTTCTTGGCAGGGCTAAGCTTTATGATAGCATGGCTCTGTATTGAATTGAATTTGCCGTGAGGTTTTATGGATAAAGCTCAGACTTGATAACTTGAATAACATTGCTACGTTCATGCCATTCAGTACATTTTTTTTCCCTTTTTCAAATCCTGAAAATTGGCCACTAAAAATTAACATTTGTTAGGGAACCGATCACTTTAAAAAGGACTTTTACCAGGTTTAGGAAATAAAGTGTATTAAATACCGGGTTTATTAAAATAGAAGACTAAAACCTGAAGGCATTGTAGTAATGTAAAATTGTAGTGGGTTTTATGCTAAAAATGCTACAAATTAGGTTTTGGAAGTGTTTAAAACTAAGATTTTCAATTGCGCTAAGTTTTAAATCAGAGGGGGAGGGGGGAAAAAAGAGGTGGCTTCAGGATCAAGGATTTAATCAGCTTACACTTACGTAATGCATTAGGCTTATTCATTGTTGCTGGCATGCTGAATGTTAGACTAGCCCTAAAATCAACACAAACCAATGGAACATTGAAGACAGCTCAAATCTTACCAAATACTCTGCATTCAGGTATATTTTTATTATGTGTACTGCTTTTACGATGAAGTAGTTGCTTTTTTTGCTTAATATTGGGTAGAGCTGCAAGTGTGACATACATAGAAAACTCTAAGATGAATGTTAGTTTTATTGATTGAACCAATAGTCTTGGAAAAAATTATGAGCAATCTATCCAATTAAATTTAGATGATTCTGTTAATTGGAATTTTGTCATATGCAGTAAGGTTTTTTTTGTTGTTGTTCTTTGAAACTATATGTGCTTGATCAGCAATTATTTAAATAATGGTTAGCTTAAAATCACATTATGTAAATGCTTAAATTTAATTAGATTATCTTTCAAGTTAAAAATAGAATAGGTTAAGTCTCTTCGAGCAGTGAAACATGCATTGTTGTAAAAAGAATACTTACCTGTAAGTATTCATCTGGGAGCTTTGCATTCTGCATAACAAAGTCTAAAGGAAAAACGCTGTGAGGTTTTGTGAATTGACAAGGGCTCTTATTCCGGAGGTGACCTTTTGGGGTTTGCTTTTTGTTTACAACTTTATTTCTTGGAAGTGGAATTATGCTATAATCGGGACCTGATCTCTTTCTGCCAGTACACAAAGGTATAGATACGTGAAGATCAGACTTACATAACTGAACATTTCCTTTTGCCAGGGAGATTGGACAGTGTCTCAGGAGGGATTCTCTTCTCTGAGAACAGCTGCCTCTTCCTCCTCTTCCTTTTTTTTTGCTTGTGTGACTGAGCCAGTTGGATCTGAACACAAGTTGTAACAAGGGGAATTCTAAATAAATACGGGAAAAAATGTTTTATCATTGAGAGTAACAGACATTGGAACAGACTGTTCAGAGTCTGTGGAATTTTGATCTAGCTGAATAAAGACCTGAGCAGTCTGAACGGCTCCAGTCGGGACGTATTGAACCAGATGACTTCTAGAGACTCCTTTCTGCCTAAATCATTCTTTGATTCTGTGATCGGTGGCCGTGAAACAGTGGTCATCCAAGTGCTGGGTCTTGTTTGCTTCCAGATGTCCCAGCATGATCCAAGCATCGTTCCATAGTAGCAGCAGCAGTCTCTGAACAGTGAGGCAGAGCAAATATAGGTGAAACCACTGGGGGTCAGTGGCAGACAGGAGAGGGACTGGGGAGCCCCATCCCGCTGCAGCTGCCGGCCCTCGGTAGGAGACGTGGATCAGATGTTGCTCTCCCTGAAAGAGCACTGACTGGATGATGACAGTTGTCCAGACGAAAAGGTAATCAAATAACCCAGAAGTTTCTTGGAGATGAGAAAACAGGAAAACAGATGTAGCTCAGGGGGGAAAAAAGGATGTGGTACAGGAACATGACAGAAGTCAAATGTATTGGACTGAATAAAAGTAGATTAGTGTAATGAAAACAGCGTGTATATGAAGAAATATTCATTTGCTGTAGTTGCTTATATATAAATGTAAAATAATATTATTTAAATATAAATTATTCACGATCATTTACTTGGGGAGCATAAAATGTCAGTTTGTGGTCTCCTGTGTCGTTTTCTTTTTAACTTATTTTTGCTGTTTCAAAAATTGCTCCCTCGATTTGGAGAGAATGATATCAATAGGCCTTTTTCTCAATGGATGTTGACTGAAGTCTTTGCCAAGAAATACAAAGTGGAACCTCATTTTATCTCACTACAGAATTTGTGTTAACATTAGTGTAAAAGAAACTTGTGTAGAGGAAAAAATCTTCACCATCATCCCAAAGGGGAGACGCACACTCCTGCAAATTTTCTTAGTCTCGAAGCTGTGACGGGTAGATGAAGTTGAGCGATAAAGTTTTGTGCTGATTGGATAACAGAACTCATCTTCACTATTTCTGTAAAAGCGTCTCAGATCAGGCTTTTAGCAAACATTACAACAGGTAGTGCAGCTGGTTTAGTATCAGGAGACTCTCATACTGAGGGAATGCTTACGGAAATTCCATTAACAGATGCGTTAACTGAGGGAATTCTTACGGAAATGCCGTTAACAGTCCCTTCCACATACATGTATACACAAGGCAGATTTTCATAGTACTGATTTAATTTCAGAGAGTGTATGGTTGCCGATGGAGGGTAGATACCCTCTGATGCAGTCTCTGTTTTCCACTCCATCATGACAGCAATAAAGCTACACTGCTTTTGAGTGCCTGTGGTGTGACTTATCCCATTCTACGCTTAGAGATTAGATAGATTTACAAGTGGTGCCAAAATCCTTGAGTCGAATTATATATTGTTCATTAGTTTTAACCATTTGACCCATGGGAGTGTGACCAGATAAAAAGGCATTAAACATCTAAGGTACATTTTGTCATGGAGGGGCATTTACAAGTGTTCTTGCACAGACAAAATAATTAAAGGTTTCCTTAACCTGTCAGGCAAAGATAGAACAAAATCTAGTTGTGAGGAAAAAGGCAAACAAGTCAGATTATTAACAGAAGTAATAAACTCAGATGAGAAATACATTATATGTACTTGCTTGAAGTTTCTCATTTGAACTATTGAAGGATAAAGAGCTTAGTCTGGATAGAAGTTGTTCTTCAAAGCTGAGCTGCAAATTCAATTTAATATAAGCTTGTAAGTATTAAGCACTCTGTTTATAACATTTAACAATGTGCTTGGAAGGGGCTGCCATTCACATAAGACAGGTTTTAATCAAATTTGTTTAAAACGAACAAAAAACTATGTCACTCTTGAAATCTAGATTCAGGGGTCTCATAGCAAAGTCAAAGCAAATAATTCCATTAAAAGATGGTTTTAAACAATTTAGGCACAAAGAATTCTGACAGTTCGCAGAAAAGTATTTTTTTTCTGAAGAAATACTCATGTAAGCTTCCTGGAACATTTTGACCCTCTAATAAAAAGGTAATTAAATCAGATTCAGGTTTTCCCTGAATTTTCTGCTGCAACTTTCTCTGTTGTTTTTGTTAAAGAGACAAAAAATTATTTTATCTGCCACTCCTGCTGTCTGAGGTGTTCCCTCGTGTAAGACATAGATTCTGAAAATTGTTTACCTGTCAGAGAGGGGAGCCTCGCTGCCCCTACAGCAGCCTTCTGCACCATCAAATTCCTAGTTCGGTTCCTAGGTCAGAGTTAATAGAGTTTGGATTCTCCAGAGACTGATACAGTTCTTACAGTCTGTCTGAAGCATTTTCTAGACAGCTGGCAGTATGTTGCTCTTCAAAAAAAAGAGAAAAACTAATCCAACTAAAGGATTTAAGGAAAAAAAATTAAATTAGGAAGCAGGAAAAAAAATGGCAGTCTAAAGCTAATTTTAATACATACAAATAGCTTTTGAATTCTTGCTGGACTAGAAACCCGAGTCTTTTCACACCTCAGTAAAGGATAATTATGTAGGGGAGCATCTCTACAAAACTAATAATTGTGTGATCTCATAGAAAGAATTTCTGTGAAACTGTAGGGAATACAAATGCTCTTGACCTCATACCTCCCTCTGAGGCCTCTTTTAAACTTTTCAGACAGAATCACATCTTTCTTGGATTTGGAATGTCATAAACAGTGTTTTGACTTGTCCTGTGCAATCGCAAATATATTTCAGTCCATAGTGGACAAAGTTACTAGATGTTTAGATTTTGTGAGAACAATTTCATCCGTTTCATTGCACTTCCTCCGTGATTATTTTCCTGTTACAATTTTAATTATGATAGCATTAGTTTATGACTAATACTCACTTTTAACATCTGACTTAGTTGGGTTTGAGGAATCTAAGGATTGTTTGACTAGTTGGGACCAGGAAACATTGTGAAAGGATTGTTTTTCTCCGTGTCTTCTCCATGTATTTACATAATTTTTAATCTCTGTCAGTCTAGACGCCAGATATCTGGGTAGATGGCCGTGGATATGAGAGTCACAGTATACAGACTTGTGTTATACAGACATTTACACACACTCACTTGCAGTGTACAGATTTTGTACTTCCGCTGCTCTTCTGGGCATCAAAGAGAGTTCAACAAGTTATGGGAACTGAGCATGTGGTTTCCTAGCCCATGACAACCACCAGGTGGGTTCCCTTGTGCAGAGGAGAAAATACCTAAACTGCACCACTTACTGAATCTCTACCTCTAGTTCCTGGTTTTCCAGGTGTAGCTTTGCTTTTCCTCACTCACGGCTTTGCAGTTTTACAGCAATACTTAGCTGCAGATATCCATGGGAGGAGGGGGAGAAGTCTGTATGTTTGTTTCACCTCTAACTATGGTATTTATTTTCCTATGTTTGTGTTGTGGACACGGAGCAATACAATTCACTCTTTTCCCTAGATTTCTAACTAAATGAAGCATGTGAAGAATTGCTTCTGGTTGTCACTGCACATAGAAATCCTGAGCTGCTTGGGCCCTATATAAAGTTAGAACAATTTAGAATGAGTGTTTCAGCTGACATATAACATTATAAACATTAACCCATATAGTAAACGTTACTTAAAGACTTGGTATTTTTCCGAAGTGTTGCTGTGCAGCCCTTACACCTGGACTGTAAACTTCAGTGCTCTTTGTCACAGCTGTATCCTTTTGCAGTCATATTAGTGTCATTTTTAGTTAAGCCAAATGTTTTAATATCGAGTTATTTTAAGGAAGATGAGACTTGTCCTTTCCTTTATTTCTGTAGATCTTTACAGGAGACAGGTTATGAAATTCACTGCATGGCTCCGAGAGGTTAAATGGGAAAGTTTGAGAGTTTGGACTGTTGCTCTGTCTCTGAGCAGCTCTCGGTTCAGAGCAAGAGACTCGACTGGTCCATGCAACGCCAGCTATTCATTTTCAGTCTGCCTTTAGAGTTCTGTCTTTTATGTAGCTGTGTCATTTGCAGATCAGTGTTTTCTCTCATCTTTTCCATGGTCTCTGTGGTGTTTCTTACACAGTGCTGCTGTGGCCTCCTTTCTCTGACACACCTTTCCACGTTCACTGACTTGTTCATTTAGTTTCCTGTCCATCTCGCCTCTGGACACCAGGCATACCTATTTCCCACCTGCATGTTTTTCCCAGGCGAGTGAGCCTTTCCATTTCTCTGTTGTTTCTGCAGCTGCCTCCAGATCTAATTGTTGTTAAGTTTGTTCCCCCTGCAGTCTTCCTCAGATCAAAGCCGAGAAAAATGAAAGTCCCTCTGGCTAATTTAGGAGCAAGGGAGTTGAACTTGTTCTTCTTCTCGTATTCCTAGTGGATGATCTTACTCTACAGCTCATACCTTTACTCGCTTGCTAAAAGTAAGCCTGTTCTTTATTCAGCTGGATTAGTCGCTGTATTGTGCTTGGACATAGAGTTCTTCAGTGTCCTTATGGAGACCCATTTGGCTGGATCTCTTGTATAAGTGCACTGAATCATGCTCGAGTTACTTTCTTGAAAGAAGGAAGAGAGGGTGAACTTGCATGTCATTCTTGAGTTTGACAAGGTAAATTACAGCTTTTATGTTTTGGGGTTTTATCTTCTGCAATATCCTGATTTGTAGATACATAAGAAATTGTTAATGAGGTTTAGTATTTTCTGTAATGTTTTATGTTTAAAAACCCTTGGGTCTAGGTTTTGGCTTGTTCCAGTCTTCTCTGGCTTGCAGATTCTTGATTTATGCCATTGCACACATGCTTTAGCTTTATTGGTGGCTCATATATTCATCTTGTTGCATGCAAGATTTGAGAAAAAGCTGAATTATGTAGGGAAAAGCAAATAGCAAACACCGGAAAGGTTATTTGCGTAAGATTGTGGTATCTATTCTGATTGTACTGTTTACCTTTTATCTTAGGCAGTCTCTGTTAATAAAGAAACTCTCTGTTAAGTTTCAGGTGGTATGGTTTGCTGCCACTTTACACAGTAAAAATTACATACCAAAATCAATGATTTTCCTGATCTCTTTGGTATTCGGTTTTGGCCCAGCACCGGTAATGCTACAAAAATACAAAAGAACAAATAATCCATGTGTTTTTAAAGCTAAATCGTCTATATTCTTACATTTTCAGTTTAACCTGATAACTGTGAAAGAACTGTGTATTGCTCAACATTTTCCATTGAATATGAAAAGTGCAATGAATCAAGCTGATTATAGTTGACAGCTGGCTTGATCTTGCCGTGATTAGGTCTTTTACTGCTGGCAAAATCCACTAGCCTTTTCCGTTAGCTGATTGCTGATGAATGCAGAGAGACAGCTTTTCATATTGATAAAGAGTTCAGGGAAACCTTTATCCCATATAGAGTAAGATTAAAAGGCATCCTACCTACTATTGATTGCACTGAGCCAGAAAGCCATGCAGGAACTCGTAAGATGTGCAGGGTTGTTGTTTTGGCTTGCTCACAACAAACTGTTAAACCAGTAGTGTAGACTGTAGTGTAGAAAATAGCAGAAAGATGGAGCTGAAGCGTGTTGAAGCATCGCAAATGTTTACAGCTGACGGGCAGTGCTGCGAAATAAAGATGTGCTCTCTTGCAATTACATGGGAAAATAGTGACCAGGTAATGAATTACTTTTCAAAATTTGTTAGTTTTACACTTTGGTGGACATGTTATTTAAGTGCCGTGTAGCTTTCGCACTTTTAATTTAAATGGTTGTGGGTTTAGTTGTCACATGACCGGAATGCAGACCAGCTCGTGTTTTGTAACGCCTTATCTCTGAATTGAAATTGTTAGTTAATCAGATTTTCTTACATGCATTTGCTATCTTCCTTACATTTTAGGACCTTAACGAAAGCTTGTTACTTCCAAATGTCATGGTCAACTTTTGCTCTTGACAGTTTGGTTTTGTGGGAAGTACAAGTCCTACAGGAAGGTCACAACACATCTTTCAGTTACAGGATACTTATTTTCAATGCTTTTGTGTTTTAGAAATGTTTTATTATACTGTTCTCATTTGAACAATATTTCATCACCACAGAAAAACTTCGTATTGAAACAATTACTTAAGGGAAGAATAAACACAGAATTGGTGTTAAACATGTCATTCAGACTAATGATAAGTGCATCTTAACCACCCTTAGCAATCCTATCAGAATAAGCTGTTGCTTTTAGAAAAGACCCAGAAAAATATAGTTCCAAGACTATTTCTAAAGGATCTAGACAGTGTATTTTCAACACGTATAGTAACTTGTCTATTACTCAAAGTCACTATGAGTAAAAGGATTGGGGTTGTAAAAAGGTCTGAGATTTTGTGCATAACTGATATTTCAACAAGAATGCGTAATCGCTTTTAAGATGCTTTTTTTAGGAGTATGAGGTTGATGTTTTAGTTAAAATCAGCTACTGGGTATTTTAGCCAACACTAAAATTAATATAAACATGCTTAAGATTTCTGTGGCTGTTTAAAAGTGTCTGCAAGGACAAGGAAGAAAGTAGCGCTTTAAATAAACAAGTTTCAGATGCTACTTTCCTAGAAGTAATTTATAAGCAGTCTATTTCAGATGTAGCAGATGTTCAATATATGCTTAAATCCATTTCTAATTTTGAAACCCTATTTTAACATTGTTTTAATTTTTGTTAAGTTCTGCCTTTTCTTAGCTGTTCTGCTTAAAATAGCAGCCTTACTAAGAAAGTAATATGGGAAAACAGGAAATCTGGAGTCTGTAGCTTATACTGAGTAGACTTTAAACATTTTATTATGGAGTGACTCGCAACCATCAGCCAGTTGGAGGAATTACTAGCAAGATAGTATAGATGGAGAGAGGTTAAGATTTTTATCAACTGTAGATAATGTGACATTTCTCAGCCAACTGTGATGCAGTTGAAGCAACTTCATTGTAAGAAACTGCTAGTGTATTTAATTTGCATGATACAATAATATTTTATAATAGCACTTGGGAGTAAAATTACCCGATTCTGTTTGTGATGTTAATTTTAGGATTATTTTATTATCATGAGATAGCACACACTAGGTAGAGTTTTCCTTAATTTCCAATATTCTGGGTATCTTTTCTGGGTTTAATTAGCTTGTTCATTTCCATTAAGCTAAAAAAAGGCACGTGCTATTGTCATTGGATTCTTTAAAATGGATTTCTGCTATCGGCATGTTTCTGACCCAATTAAAAAAAATGCAAGGCTGAGCTGTGGATAAAGCCACTAAACTGGAAATAATGTCATCCATGTCGAGATCAGCAGAAACTCTATTTCAGTTTAAATAAAAACAGATATTTTCTTTTGTCTTTTTTATAGCATTACACACAAGTTTAGACAAAGGATTTTCAAGTTGTCTTTGTTGTGCATGCCACCAAGATCAGGTTTTATGGAAAACGGGGTCAAAAATCTATTAAAATTCTCGAATGTGATGATGCACAGGGTCAATATATTTCAGAAATACACGGAGGTCAGAATCACTAATCTTCAGCAGATGCTCCATCTCCTCCTATAGACCTCAGAGAGCATAAGGAGGCCATGTACTGTTCACCTGCCTGATGCAGGACTGGCATCATTAACTCAGATATCTTCCATCTCTTTTCCCCATCACCAGTGTTGTGCCAAGGACAGGTACCAAAGGTGTGTGTGGGATATTCTCACCAGCAACCCTTAAAGCTTTGTTGCCAAGTGGGCTTTTTAGAGCATCCCCCAAACTTTTGTTATTTTGAGCGCAGCATAAGGCAACGTCTGGGCTTCTGCTTCCTAGTTCTGGAGAACTAGGAAGTCTTTTGGTAGATTCAGCAGGCAAAGCAAGCTGTTCCTTTCTTTCCTGCCCTGGCAGTTTGGAGTTCTTCAGCCAGAGTTGGCTGTTCCTTTGCTGTAAATGCCGCACAGGGGAGGAAATGTGTGGATGGCCCACAGTGGTGACAGCTCCGTGGTTTGGGGAGGCTGAGAATTGTCAGAGCCCTGATCCCAGTCTGGAATTCCCTGGCTGGAGAGCACTCCAACCTACCCCTTTTCATTTTGTGGTTGTCATTCTGCTTTGTTCTGAGAAAATGTTCATTTATATAATACACTTCACTCCCTTTTTGCCCACATGCTCGTATACCTAGTTCTAGACCTGTCATGTAGCTCTGTAGATTTCTGGGTTTTGACAGCTCTGCAAAGGTAAATCTCTAGTCTGGAGATGAGTTTTGTATTCCCTCCTGTGCCCTAAGAAGTACGAGCAACTTAAAACTGCTATGGATTATGGAAAGCTGAGTCTTTCACTATGTGCAGTAGAACCAAAGTATTTACTTTGCATTTCCATGTAGCCATTTTAAGCCTTCTCAGGAGCAACTTGCAGTATCTTTTTGGCCTCTGCTGTCCTCTCCTATTAGGGTGGTGAAGATGTTTTCTGTTTGCCATGGCAAAACTGTGTCTCCTTAATGAATCCCACATGGGGGGCCTAAGTTCTTTCATGAGCTCAAAGTTGTTGCTTGGTGGATTTTTCTTCTCTCTATTGCAGTTTCTGTCTCTAATATTAGTACTGTAGTTTGGGGGGGGGGGTGTTGGGGTTTTGGTTTGGTGATGGGTATGTGTCCCCACCCCCCCAGCCTTTGATATGCTGGTGTTGTCCCCATTGGGATAAAGAGTTTCTTTCACATTTTTTTCTCCCTGAGGATATGGTTACCTTTGCCATCACAAGAAGGGAGGTTGGCAGACTTCAGAGAAGGTTTTGTTTTGGTTTTTTT
>VZTA01019259.1:0-10033 GCA_013398855.1 Mohoua ochrocephala | reverse complement strand
CACCCGTGATTCTCTTTCCACAGCTGTGAGATATTGCCTCATCTTCTCTCACCTCCCACCTGACTCCAACAAGCTGTAAGTATAGAGAGAGTCTTCTGAATCTCGAACTAGGCATCTCTTATGACTACATTGCCTGGTAATATATATAATGGATTTTCAAGAACAAAACAGCATGGAAACTGAGCCTTATGTAGTAATGCTGCAGAACTGTAATCTAAATATCTCTATGAACTTCATGTGTCTTTTTAAAATCAGCTAGCCCCTCAATGCTGAGTAGAAGGGGTGGAAAGCCATATCGAATGGCAATAAAAAGTTTTAGAAGTCTCATTTAGTGTAAGCAACGTCAGTTTGTTTCTTTTCCTAGGTATTTTATCCTTTCAGTGGATCTAATGAAGTTAGGGGTAATTTTTTTGTTCCATTCTTAGGAAGTACAGAGCCTTGCACAAGCTAAGGTAACACCACCCCCTTCTGTTCACACTGATGCTAAACTCAGTCAGCCACATATCCAGCATAGCAAAACACAGGTACTCCAGTATTATTTGCAGAGCAAATAGGAAGAATGGATCTTACTGCTACAGCTTAATCACGTACCTTGAACTGTATCTTTTTAATTAAACTGTTTGGGTCATTCTCTGAACTAGCTTATTACAGAAATTTTTGAATAGCAAATTATTAAACTATCTAAAACAGATTGCAATGTTGCTTTAACTGCCTAGCATGAATAAATACAAAATTTGATTCTTAAAACATTCATTTTGATATTTGGGGTCATTTTTGTTATCTGCAGATCATTTTCATTTCAGCATGCCTCTTTTGATCATCTATCAGAGCAGCATCTCTCCTAATTTGTGATATTGTGAAGGTTTCTCTGCTTGTGAGGTGGAAAGAATCTTGCTTCTATGCCTTCTGCTTTACAGGCTCATGGCAATACACAGAAAATGCCTATTACTAATAGATTATACTCAGGTAGGTTCCTCCACATTAACTGATTAGTGCTTTAGGCTGATTAACAGTCTAGCACACCAATGTCACTTCAAATTACACTCTTTGACACAATTAAATCTGATGCCGAGGTTGTGGTTTTATGATGATTTCTCTGTTGAAAACAGAGGAGCGAGCAGTATGGCTCCTTCCATCCGTGGATGTCCATTTCCTTGTAATGAGCTAAAGCAATGAGCTGAACTGGGGCTGAGCCAGGTTAAATATAATTTAGCCAAAACCAACTCTGTGGCTGTCAGCTTAGGGAAGTGGACAAGGTTACAGTGCAGCTGTGCGAGCACAAATTGGAGGAGCAGCCCTGGGGCAGGGTGGAAGAAAAAGATAGGCATGGGACACTTGTAATTTTTGCTGCAGAAACTTCAACAAAGTAGTTCTTTGGGTAAAGGCCTGGTTGGTTTTGTCCATTTGTCTTTTTTTTTTTTTTTCCCATGCAGAATATAAGCATCTGAAATGGTAAAGGAAAATTTTGAGAACATTTTTGAAGTTTTAAGGAAATCACAGATGAAAAATAACCTGTGTGGACGTTTCTAACGCTATTAATTTTTTAAATACTCACACTGCTGTGATTTCACTGCTTTTGGTCTGTTTTTCAGATACATACCATGAAAGCTGCTGATTTCCACAACTCTGTGAGACAACTGACTGAGCACAGCAGAGTGCAAGAGCAAATTAAAGGTGTGCTCTGCTAGAGCTTCAAGCACCACGACAAAAGGAGAGCCCAGATTAACAAAACAGGGTGTTACAAAGGAAAACAAAGAGGAGGAGTGGTGCTAGGAAAGGGAGAAGCTAATGTTTCAGTGGAAGAGTTCAGATGAACTGTGCTTGCTGTGGTGGTTTTTGGAGGCTTCCCCAGTCACCAACACTCACCCAAAGGAGTTTCTCAGCTCTGTACCTCTACACTACCTGCAAAGTCAGAGCCTCTCACTTCTTGCTTCTATAAGGTAAATCATTTTGGCTACCAGGGGACTGCTGTACCTGCTGGAAATAAGTCATGTCATGTCCCTCTGTGAAATTTAAAGGATTGTAGGCAAAACCCAACCTGAATTTTTTTTTTTTCCATTGCCTGAGGGTAAAACATCTCAGACTTCACACTGATGCTAACATGAATGGTAACTCAATCAGCAGAACGGATTTAGGGGTAGGTTCTGTGTTTCTGCAGTGTCTCAAAAAAAAAAAAAGTTAAGTGCATTGCTCATATGTCTGTTTTCTGAAGGGTACACTTTTCCTTGCTTAAATCTGCATTTGAAAAAGCTAAAGGCACTGATTTTTCAAGAGCTCAAAGCCTTCAGCTTATACAGATTTCTAGATTGCTCATGCACCTAATAGAAAAGAAGGCTCTTGAGGTTCAATACCCAGAAACTCTTCAATAGACAGATTTTCAGAACTATTGTCAGGGCCATATTGAGACTTCTTCAAATTATGATTTTTTGCAATGAATGGGATAGAAGTTTGGATTTTTTAAATGTTTTTAATATGATCTTCAATTATGGCTGCTGAACACAGTAAAAACACTCTTAAATGTCATTTGTGTTTTGGGCATACACTGTGCTGAACAATTGCTCCTGAAAGCCCAAAGGTGACCTCAGGTTTTAATTTCCTGGCTTTCTACTCTGTCCAGCTACTGCAGTTTTTCTGAGTGAGTGGCAAAGCACTCCAGAGAGTGTGCCAGAGGTTGTTACCTGGGTTCTGTATATTTGCAAGTACCCCTTGCAATCCTTATAGTCAATATATTCCTCAAAACCACGAGCCCCATGCTGTGACCCCAGGTTGCTCGATGCCACTATTGTTAAACTCTGTCAGTGGCACAAAGAAGTTGTAAGTAACTCATAATTAATAAATGCACTCCTGTACGGTATCTGCTCTCCTACTGCAAGGAGATAGTAAGGAAAAATTTCCAAAGAGCATCATCACATTTTTACTATGTTCTGGAAGTAGAAACTGTGCAGAGAGGTTGCTGCCAACCTGCCCTCCACACTCACAGTCAGAGAAAGCACCAAAGATCAACGAAGCCATGGCTTCACAGGTTAGGGAGGTGAACTTCTTCTCAAGCAGGGCTGGCAAAAAAAGCTCTGGCTTGAACACAGAATGACCCAAGAAGTTCTCACCAGGTATCAATAAGAAGGATAGTTGAAGTATATATACAGAAGTTGAAACATATATACAGAAGTTGAAGCATATATAGACTACTCAGAAAGCCAAGCACTATACAAAAGAAATTATTTCACTTCATTTCTATCATTTCTGTAAGCAATTAGAAAATTTTCCCAAAAGTAATTAAAAATAATCTTCAGAAGGTCTGAAATGTTTCCAGATTACATTTTTTAAAAAATTTAAATATACCGTATTGGATACTCAAACTAATTTTCAAAGAAGATTCTATTGCCCACCAGAAAGTATTTAAAAGAACATGAGAGCTGATGTGTTTAAAGGAAAGGGAAGGAGGTGTTTCCAGTTAAAAAATACACAAATCTTCAAAAAGTAGAAATATGCCAAAACAGGAAAAGGGGAGGAGCATTAATTCTGATGAGTTAAACATATAATTTTAATGTCAAATGTCAAAAGTAACAGTCCAGAAGTTTGAAACTTGCCAGAGAGTCTTATGAGGCCAAGAGATGATTGAGATGTAAAAGGAACATAGGCCATTTTTATAGCTGAAAATCTATTCCTTTTAATACCCAAACAGCTTTTGACACGGTTCCTTATTGAAGATTCTTAGAAGTAATTACATTGTCATGAGATTGTATTGATTAAGAGTTCAGTGAAAGACAGAAAACAAAGCAAAACTAGTTGGTCAGAGGAAAAGGTTATCAGCACAGACTCATAGGGCTCCTGTAGTGTGACCTGTGCTGCATGACAATGATAAATGTACAGGAAAAGTGCATGGTTCCAAAGTTCTCTTAAAGTCACATTGATTATGAACTGGCAGACATCAAACTGCTATGTCACAAATCAGAGTGCCACGGGCATTGTGCCCAGCATTGCAGATGGTGTGTGCCATTGGCTTCTCTTCTGAGAACTGGTAAGCCAATTTTTCAAAATATATTGGCACATAGTTTCCTGGCACAGGCAAACAAAAATTAGTTTTAAACTTCAATTTTCCATCTGACTAATTGAATCTGTACAAGAACCTGTGCTCTCTACAGTCTTTGCTGTTTATAACGCTTACAGTTCCTTGCACGATCAAATTTACCTCTGTGGAGTTAACCTTTTCATGAATAGGAGTAAGTGTCCGCAACTTTACAGTTCCTCATATATTGGAGGTTCTTCAAAATCTGGATGCATGCTTTGTGTCCTGTGTCCAAACTCAGACGTGATACAGCTCAGGTCTCAACCTGCACACACGTGAGTTAATCAGCCAACATAAGCAACTGTGGAAGCAGTCACTGGTGGCTGGCACGCAGCCATTGCAAACAGTCAAAAAAATCATTTCTGAAATTTGCTCTAAGACACAAGCCAGCTTCTTCTCGCCAACACTTATTGGAATCAGATGTGACTTCAGCATGAAAAAAATACTTTGCAGGTCAATTATAAATAATTCCTGTGGATTAGAAAACGGTGTTTTAATTTCTTCCCTTTGGATTTTCCTTACATGCCACTAACTACATTTTAAAAGTACACCACTTTCGGTCTGGAGAGAAACAAGAATTAAACATGCAGATTTTCTTATAAGGGTTTTAGAAAAAGAAAGAAAAAGAATACAATGAATTGTAAATTCCTATTACTTCATCTCAACATTTTGCCCAAAGAGTTAACTAACTGTCTTTCAACACTGACTTCCTCCTTTTTCACTATGGACAGTTTATTTTCGGACTGAGTGAAGATGGTGAAATGAATGTATACAAAAGAGAATTCTGAAGCTTTAGTGTGCCATTTTGTTACCTAAATTAAGCAAAGCTCTAATAAATTATTGTCAAGTTCAAAAAGAATTGCATTTATTCCTTTGTGACCTTTTGTCAAACTGTGTATAATTCGGCTTCCTGTACATGAGCCACCTGCACAGATAAGCCTTTTTGCATGTCTATATTCATTTGAAACAAAATAATTCAAACTGGTTTTTGAAGCACAGCTCTAGCTTTTCTGCTTTTTGGTGCTTACAATGCTAAATTAAAAAAAAAAATCTAAGAAGACAGATTAGAACTTCTAGACTTTACTGTTGCTCCAAGTCATTAGTCGCACTTTTAAAAGAATGCATATTTATAAATTGGTTTACAGGTACAATTATCAAAACAGATTATGCTCCCAATAAAAAGGAAAAATGTAAACCAAGGAATGAAGATAGGCAGGAAAATGATGAATGATCATATATCACGGTTACTATTACTACTGTGATATTTGTAACCATCATCGTAGTAGGAAGTTTGCAGAGATGTCTATTGAGTGGGCTGCCACAATTTTATCTGATGATCTGAGAGACCTACATGTTTTTTCATGACCCTCAATTTTAAGGGTGATTTAAACACTGAGGAGACGAATCCAGTGATATTATCTATATGAGCTGGACCTCCTCAAAAAACACTCAGGATTCTGACCTGAAGAATCAAGTGCGTTTTGATACATTTTTCCCTCTTTACTGCATCCAATTCCACAGACAGCATAATAGTGTTGTAGTATGAGTATTGTCTGAAGAGATATCAGATTCTAATGGGAAATTCAATACCCAAAAATTTACACTCTGATGCACTTCAGCATTAAAATGTGTTATGATATCATATAGGCTCATAACCTAAAAGCAAGAATTCTTCTATGACTTTTTCATGAGAATCTATAGGTTTTCTCTTTTTTATTGGCCTTTTTAAATGCTTATGAATAAGCATATTTTGGCCAGAAAAAAAGAAATTGCTGTAAGATTTTATGGTTTAATCATTCAGAAAACTCTAAAAAATAGAATACGATAATATATAAGTTTTAAGGCAAATCTTTAAGGCCACATAAGGCAAGAGCTCTTCATCACAGTATGTAGGAAATCAAGCAAAGAAGGGCAGAAATCATAATGGCTGAACAAACCCTGCCCCTCAAAGTGACAAGCAAGAAGGAAATGCACAGCCAGTGGAAGTGTTCAGGGCCAGTCTGAATTGGGCTCTAATCAAACCAATCTAGTGGGCGGCATCATTACACATGGCAGGAGGTTGGAACCAGATGATCTCTAAGGTCCCTTCCAAACCAAACCATCCTTTGATTCCATAATTCTATAGAATTATGGAAGGTTCCCACAACAAACGTAAACAAGATTAGTTAAAAATGAGAGGCCAGTCATAAATATAATTATTACTTTTGGGGGGAAAAAAAAAGATGTTGGAATTAGGTTATTAGGTTTCTCAGTACAAAGAAACCCCAAACAAAACAAGACATTGATTTGAGCCCCAGCATACAAATCACAATAAGAAATTCTCAGGAAAATCTTTGATTTTCCTTTTGATAGAAATATTAGACCAATGCATTTTACATCCTAAACATGTTGGTTGGATTTATCCATTGGAGATATTATTTCATAGTCACTAAGAATTATACTACCAGTTCACATGATGTTGGTTGGCTGAGTATCATGCAGTCCATGGAGCACACATGTAAAGCCCTACAACCTGAAGAATGTACAGCATAAAGTTCTACTCTGAAGTATAAATATACTGGTCCCTATAAATAGATGACATCTCCCTCAAGACTTTGACCCAAGGATGCAAATAATGTGAATCGTTGGAATCAAATGAGGCATAAATATAGAAATTTATAACTAATAATTGTTTTTTCACTTTGGACTGTTTTGTCTAAAATAGTCAACCTGCATAAAATAGTAAAAATTTTATTCCCAAAAATTGATGTTAGAATCAGAAGTTTTGTGCTCTTGTCCCATCTTCCCGTTGGAAGAAAAAACAAAAGATAATTTTGTTTCGTAATTCTCCGTGTAAGACAAGCAGGGAATTTTAAAAATGGACTCTATTACATGCAGCTGAAAATACTGAAAAATTATACTCAGAGCTTCCTACAACACCTTTCAAGGTTTCAGCTGGATATTTCAGTGCAGTTGCAACAGGACAAAGGATGAGAATCTGGATGAAGCCTCTTGTTATCTTTATGTGTCAAGCAGTTCATTTTTTAGCTCCCAAATACAGCTTCAAAAAGGTCTTGCCTGTCAAAGGCCTGTATTTATGCTTTATGTGTTGCAATATCATTTAATAGCCTACTATTCATCATTTCCTTCTTCATAACTTTCTGAAGCTTCTTCCAACTCTCTGTCTAACTCCATGCAAGGTTTGAAAGGCAAGATGAGATAAAACACATTCACGGGCTGTCGGGTAGGTGGGACCACCATCCACCCAGTCAAATAGCACCCAGCTGTTTACAGTGATTATCATTAGTCAGGAGGTAATCTTTCACGGTGGAGCATCGCTCACGGTACCTGCCATAACACATACCAGCACTGCGCCGTTCCAACGGGGCACCTGCTCGCCGTGCAGTAGGGAAAGTAGCACTTTTCCAAACGGAAGAAAGGCTGTGGGATAAGATTGTAGCTGTCCTTTTGGAAAACTACTGGCCTCATAAAAGCGCTTGTGAAACGATTCATAATCGCTTTGTCGGTCTTTCACCGAAATGCATTTTGGCCACAGCGTCATCCTGCAGATTTGCTATGAACGCGGTTTTACTTCAAAACCGGATTAGACATTCTCTTGATAATTTTGCTGGTAGCCCAGATTCTGCTTGTGTTTTTGTCAAGGAATATATAGAAGAGACAATAAGAGACATAGCAAAAAAAATTAAAATAAAGCAATCCATAAAAATAATCTTCTGAATTTAGAACATAATGACCATGACTATTGCAGAAAATTTCAGCTTGTTTAGTTGATTCTGTTTAATGCTGATATCACTAAACCATAACTAAACTCTCATGTGTCTCATTTAAAGTGATTTATTATTTCCTAAATTTGTCTGATTCAATATATCAGTTTCTCTCACTAAGTACTGTTACTCTAACAATTTCTTCATAAACTGCCTGCCGTGATGCTGATTGTTTTAAGCACTCTAAAGATTTTCCATAAGAAATGAAAAAAATTTGGTACAGAACCTTTAAATATATTGGTAACATTATTTCCAAACATATAGGATTATTGCAGTATTGGAGCAAACAAGAAAATTCTATTAAAGTACTAATTCAATTTAAGTACTAAGAGATTTTGAGATAGCACTGGGCTCATCTCTACAAGATTGTACTTGACACTGAAATAAAAGATGAATATTTTCCTGAGATACACATTTAATATTTCAGTTTTCTGCATGTTCTCCGAGAAACTGCCATTTTTTCGGGACAAATTACTTTTTCTCCTGGCTGCAGAATATACCTTTTTTTCTCGTGAAGGGTCTGTTTATAGCTATGGGTTAAACATTTCACAATTAATTAATGTGGTTTTTATGCTGTTGTGCATACACTGGATATTTTACTCATACTTCTTGGAAACTTTGGGTGGAAACATCCTCTTCCGGGCTAGTCATCAATTCTTGATTCTGTCAACAGCGTTACATAAAATAGATATCTATCTCAAAAACCTGTGGTTAAATTAGAAGGATAATGAGTCTTGATTTAGAACTCGATCTAATGAAGATTTTAAATACCTGGAAGTTCATACTGCAATACTTAAGATTCAGGTACAGTTAAATATCTTATTAAATTAAGACTAGGCAGGCGAATGCTTGTTGCTTTTGCTATGTATCTCTTCCAAGCATGCTACCTAAATCATAGGTTTGCTTCAGCAAAAATAAGTATATTTATCATATACAGAGAAGGTTCAGATTCCAATGAAGTGTAGGACACAGAAGACACAGCACATTATGTAAGGATCTGCCTAGAACAACCTGTGCCTGGTGGTCGATCCACTTGCTTTCAGAGGCAACGAGTGCTATCTTCCTGCCTTGATCCATATCCCAGAGGCCTGCCTGATTGATGACAAAAGCATTTCCTTCAGAGAAATTAGTAGTGTTTGTGGTCTTCAGAGGCAGAGATTTCATGGTCGATTTTTTCAAGCTGGACTACTGGTGACTAACCCAAAAAATTTAGATCACGCTTCTTATTCTTATTGAAAATTCAATTTATGCATTCCCATCTCCCAGAAAACATTTTCACCCCTAAGTTATTTGTTATTTTGATATTATTACTATTATTAGTATTATTTTTTTTAGTATTGATTATATCAAATTATTTTTATTTGAGAAGAAGAGGTGGAGAAGATATAGAGAGAGAAAAAAGAAAGAAAGAAAGAAAAACAATATAGTTAGTAATTAATGGTGTGAACATTTGTGGGATTTTCAGTTCCGTTACTGATTCTGGCTATTTTAACCAATTCTGTAAAATTTTAAATAAATGTAGCCTTGTATTAGCTTGTAAGTTCTTTGGTCAAGAAAAAAATATTTAAAAGTGCTAAGTTCATGTAAGGGTAGAACTTTACTATCCTTTCAAGCTCAAAAAAAAAAAAAAAAAAGGAAGACATTCAGGAATTTAGACAACTCTAGAAAATGGCAACAACTGTGATAATATCAGCATCACAATTTGGCATCTGTCAGCTTGCTGTTGCATATTTTTTCTTTACTAAGCAGTGGAATCATGGAAAGATTTATACTGGGATGGATACTATGTGGTCCTTCCTAATCCAGAACTTTATGAAGTTGAAGGCTCCAATCCTCCTCAAATCCATATCAACTTGGAAAGTTTATAAAGAATTCTTAGAAAATTCTTGACAATTTAAATTATACTCTCATTGAACTCTCTTCACAACGGGCATGTATATTCTTAAATAAATACTTGAATAATATTTGGTTATCATTATACAAAATAATACTATAATTATCTTTTCTCCAGGCATGATCAGTATTTGCCACAGAACCAACATGCTGCCTGCCTGTGGCTCTCTATCGTCTATACATTACCACAGTTAGTGTACCAGATGAGCTGACTGTCATTTATATATTTGCAATTAACTTTTATTTCATTTTCCTGCGTAGAATAGGGAAGGACCCAACACTGATTTTAACTCTAATTCTAACTCTAATC
>VZTA01019256.1:2941-18247 GCA_013398855.1 Mohoua ochrocephala | reverse complement strand
TAGTTTAGCATGACTGCAATTCACTTATATTAAATTTCTACTCCAGCCTGTATGATGTGAGTCAGATGTTCTCTGGTTTTTGCACTATTAAATTCAGTGGGTGTTACTGAGTAGAGAAATAGATTGATGTTTGATGAAAAATCTTTTTCTACTGAACTAAGAAGAATTTCAATATAAAAAAGGAAAAACTATTTATTATAAACATGTAGGCATAGGTAAGGTATTTTTTATATGTGAATACCCCAAAGGAATGTAGGTAGTTCTCCTACCCACAACACCCATCTCTTGTGGGTAATTAACATTATCATATAGAATAATTTCCAAATATGTTTTTCAAAAATGTCTTAACTCTGTCATGCAGGTCACCTTACAAATGTTAGTTCTGTCTTACAGTTAATACTTTGAAAAATACTAAATTTTGTCTTTCTCAAAGCAGTATTTCTTTATCCTGTTTGATGGGTCTATTAAGTATATTAAATTATTATGCTACATTGGTTTACAACAAGTTTGATTTGACAGAATGATGAAAGTAATGTAGAGTAAAAACATGCTCACGTTAATAAGGCTGTGGCAGCTGCTGATAGATGTGGAGCTCTGCTTAGGCAATGCATAGGTAAATTATAGAAATAATTTGTGTAAAGAAACATCTACATAAGCCCATAAAGTACAGATTTATCATTAAAATCTACTTGGCTTATGCTGTCCTTATGCTTGGAATTTTATCACTATCAAATATATGTTCTTCATGCAAACCTATTAAAATACCTGGTGGTGCATTAACTGAAACAAGATTGACCATGGTTGTTACCAGTCTTTTAGTCCTGAACTTATAGTATGTAGTTTCAACATTAATATATCTGAGATCAGAATCAGGCCTGGTGAGTACATTTATAGATTCTAAAATTCCTTGATTAAATTAGGGGTCACGCTGTCCCAGCCACTTGTTTTGATTCACCAGAGAGAGTTTTTTGATCTCCAGATATTTACCTTAACACTTTCCAAAACACAATGCCATATGAAAGCAAGGGTTCACAAAGTGTGAGGCTGGTGCCTGAAGGAACTTCTGTCTGTTTTAACTGTAAACACTCTGTGGATTGCATCTTAATATATATTTTTATGTTGATATTGCATATTTGTATTTACATAAATAGGTGTTGTGCTTTATTCATCACAGTTATGAGTCATTCCTTCCAGACCTCAATTTGATTCAAGTACCCTGATTCTCTGTGACCAAAATCTGATGGTTCTTCACTCTGTATTGATTAGAATTAGATGGAAGGCAAAAGAAGCCCAGGCCATTTGATGACAGAAAATATTACCAAAAAATTATCTGGATGTTCTGGAAAAAGAAACCCCTTTAGAGTTTGTCCTGATTCTGTAAAGTTTGGACATGTATGTTTTAACTTAAATTGGCATAAAACCTGCCTTGAAATATTTTCATTTTGATTTTTTATGCAGTTCTGCTGCTGCTACACTGACTTTGCAAAGACTCAAATGCTGGGAATAGGAATGGAGTGGAATGGAACAGTGTCCAGAAAATGCATGTCTAAATTCAACTTTGCTGAGCACATTAAATAAAAACCCATGTTGTAACACTTTGGGCTTTCAAATACCCCATGATAATGAGGCTTACGAAAGAATATCCAGAGGAATAAGCACATCATCATTTTTGTCCTGAAAGTGGTTTTGTTTGTGGCAGGCATAGGCAAGGCAGGTCATGATAGACACAGATAATAACAAAGACAGGCATGACAGTTTTTGAATGTGAGGGAGAAGCTAATAGTAGGACTTAAACCTGTAACAGAAGCAATTTGGACAAGAGAAAATGATGGTGAAGGGCAAGCGTGTGACAATTCATAGACATAAAAGAAAAAAAAAAGGCCTGGGAAACTTCCTTGAAATGACTTGCAGTCCCTGCGTATTGCATGCACAGTGGTATAACTGGGGTTCATTTCAGGTCTCAAACAGAAACATGAATGGTTTCAAAAATCAGGAAATATGACAGGATGGCCACAAAAAGCTCAAGTCTGCTAAGGGTAGTGTAATACCTGGATAAATTCTGGGTATAAAATAAAGGAAGAGCATTGTATTTTCAGAGGTTGGAAATTCCTGTGATTTTAAATCTGCTCTGCTGGTAATGACCAGGATCATGTGGACTCATTATGAGGAACATCTAGTTGAACAGGACTTTTCTTGGTGAAGGAAAATGTCATACTAAGTGATCTGGGAGTTCTCTTAATCTCTTTCTTCCTTTGGAGGAGAGGCTGCTGCGTGCCTTGCTGTGCATGTCCCAGGCTGAGGACAGCACTTGGAGTGTGGGGCCACTTTGAGGAGATGCCATGTCTCTTTCGGTGTGCTTGGGTAACAGCATGGGTGTGTTTGTGTCTGTAGTGTAACACAACCGTAATGAGTTCATGGCATGTACTTTTGAGGGAAAAAGCTTTAAAAATCAGACTCCAGAGTGCTTCAAGTGTAATGCTGGTATTTGCTTCCACAAGTGAAAGGAGTTCTTCATAGGCATATAGAAGCAAGTCAGTCACCAATCAGGCTGTCAAGTACAGATCACTGTTTTAGTTGTATTACTATATTTAGAATTTCATTCTCCTATTTCATGAAGTCATGAAGTTACTTGGTTTTGAAGTACTTGTTCATAAAATTATAATTTCAAGGTCTTTATGGTTTCCCTAAACTCAGTTTAGAGACAGAAGGTGCCTCTGTAGAAGCAATGACAGCAAATTCAAATAAGATTAATAAATACCACCTAGTAATACAATGATTCTCTTCAGTGCTAACAAATAGCTCACGACCTCTGTTAGTGATGGAGAGGATGTGTTCTGGATGAAAGACAGTGCCCCTGTGCAGCACCCTACATGTCCAGTGCAGCTCGCTGCCATACAGGATGATTTGTGATTATCTGAATGACAGCGTTAGTGCTGTCCGGTCTGCCTTCTACCTGTTCTGCCGGGGACACACAGGGCCTTCTACACAGACTGAATCATAGCCCCACGTGGCAACTTGTGGCACGGTGAGAACCACCAAAATAGAAGCAGACACTGCTCACACCCTGTTTCCTGGAGTGCTTGCTGTGAGTTTCTATTTATCTTGGGGTAGCTCACCTTAGCGTTGCTGGCCACATCTGCTTTGAGCTGTGCTGAATCTTGCCATACAGGAACAGAAGCAGTTTTTAAAGTCTAAAATCTCTTGTCATTCTGTTGGGGTGCTTGGTCAACCTTCTCGATTAGGTCCTCCACCCAAAGGATGGTTGTGCAGTGGAACACACTTCCCGGGGAAGTGGATGCGACTCCAAACCTGCCAGAGCTCAGGAAGCGTTTGGAACATGTTCTCAGGCACACGGTGTGAGTCTTGGGGCTGTCCTGTGCATTTTTGATGATGCTGTAATGGAAACAGTTCAATGAGAACCATCTCAACTGCGTGAAGCTCCTACCTCCCTGTGGAAGGTGTAGTAAAGTTAGTTTTAATTGAGTGATGCAGGTAACAACATCATGACATAAGTCCTGTCACCTTAACACAACTTTCCATTGTGTCCTTTCTGAGTTCTGGGAGTAGCTTGGACACGGCCACTCCTTTTACTTTGCTAGGCTCAGTGCTGTGACACACTGTCGTGGGCACAGCCATCAGCACACATTTCAATAATATGTATACACATCAAGCGAGGTTTTCTACAGGGTCTCTGAAAGGAAACTTGAGAAGGTGGCATTGAAACTGATGATGGAAACCTTGTAAGAACCTCTGGAATCAGTCAACAGAAGATTTTGTTCTGCTGAAATTTCTCCCTGACTCTAAAGGTGTGGATTTGCCTGACCTAGCAATCATTTACTTTGGCCAGAGCATGTAACAAGATATCCTCTGCTTTGGTTGCAGCTACCTTTGGCCACTTCTGTCTTCCCCTCAACATGTTCCTTAGGTCATGCATTTTAAGTGAGAAGGCAGAGAAGCTGCATTTAGGGAAGTAAGGCAGAAATCAGAAATATCCTTTAAACAGTGTAGGTTATGCAGATGCCAGGTTACAGTCATCCGTGTGTTTTGTGTAATCTTCTGGAAGCAGTCTGGTCATCTTCCTAAGGAGGACAAAGGCAAAGGCAAAAATAGGATCTAAATTCATGACCTAGAAATCCAAGACAGTTACTACTGCAATCTTTGAAGCAACTGTATATATGTCAACTGGGTCATATAAATCTGTGGTATGACAGCTCATACAAGGAAGTTATAAATAGATGTCAAGAGGAAGTAGCATAAGAAGTGACAAAGATGAGGCAATGCAGGCAGAAAGACGACCTTTCGATTCTATTCTTCCCTTTTAAAAATATTTTTTTAGCAGAAGACGTTGGTAGGAAGGGTGTTTCAGGGAGTTTAATGAAAGCAGCCTGTCCTCGGTCAGGAAAAACGTAACCTTTGACATGTGGATTCATCAGTTCTCTGCTGGCACTTCATTTGCTGAGCTGGTGACAGGGAATCTGAGGTGTGCTGAGATCCTAGATGTTCCTGATTCCTCTCAGTGGCTGGCAAAGGAAAGAATGAGGGTATGGCCTTGCAACTTCTCTAATCTCCAGGGGCTTTTAAATCCACAGGGATGTTTATTTCTATATGCAAGCAAACAAAAATCGGACTTTTGAAGTGTATTCACACTGTTTATGATGCTATGGAAGGAGCTGATTTTAAAATAGGATGGATACTTCAAAGACTCTAGCTATTCAGTGATAAAGTTTCTGCCTTAACTAATGTTGTTAACTGCTTTATACACAACAAATTCCTATTTGATTTCCAGTGCTGATGGTGAGGGGATTTTTCCTTCTCCTTTGCTATGGATTTACCAACTTGTGTTCCTGATAGTTTTATCCCAGAAGTGGTTGCATGTCAGCAGTGACTACCAAGACCTTTTCGACAAAGCATTCATTGGGTGCATTGTCGTTCATTTGCATAATATATGCTGCATTATCTAAATATGGTTTTAACCAACTTGTAAAACCACACCAACCAGCAAGATTATCTTCTGACACAGTATTTTACAGAAGGTTTATATAAGAGATCTTATGTTTCATAAAACCATGATGTTTAGCGTAACACCAGAAAGAATTAGGAGTTCCAAGATCCCTTAACTTCTGAAATGTTTTTAGAAATTTAGCTCCTTCATGAGACATTTTGAAAACTGATTTAGAGGTAGGATTGCGAATACTTATTTCAGAATGAGTTATAAAGAAGGGAATAAAGCCCAGGTTTCTCACACTGGTTGAGCTCAAATGTGATATCTCAGAATATGCTGGGCTATTGATGATTTAATTTAATATATCTCTGGGTATGAAGGTCATCTGGATGCAGTGAACCAGCACAAGGCCACGTCTTACTTAGCTGCATGGTTATTATTGTGCATGTGTTTTGCACTGGCCTGTTGCAGAATTTACTTATGTCCCCATCTTTTACTAGCTTATCTCCCCAGACTTTTATTAGCTATCACTGGCCTTCCTTGTTCAAAGTAATCTCTAATCTTCTTCATCTGGTTCTTCCTATACTTGAGGGGTTGCTTTTCTTCACTCTCTTGAAGCCTTCATTTTGCACTTGATCCAAAGATCCCTGTAACTCCGAGCCCATCCCTGCAGTGTAGCACAGCACATTGCATGCATGCCTGGGCTGATGGGGCCCTGGAATCTGGAGGAGGGTGGCCGTGTCAGCACAGGGATGCCAAGCTCATTACTTGGGTGCGGTATCGCACTGCTGCTGCTCTCCTGCTCCCGAGACACAAGCGGGTTACCTGGCACTCTGCTCTGCCATGCAGACAGACCAGTTTGGGTATGTGCTAGCTCAGGTTCTCGCTTTGCACACCCTTGCACAATGCAGACATGCTTTCCAATTCTGTTCAAAGGGCTCTGCCCCTCCTGGGTTCTACATAGTCTTTATTGTTAAAATCATGCTGATGCTAACTTTTGCTAATTATCTCATTGTTCGATTGAGTGCAAAGAAGCCTTCACTGGAATACGGGGTGGTTTTTTCACCTGCACATGTTCTTAGTGAAGAACAACATACTAAGGTGTTCCGGAAATTCAGCCCTCACAGTGTTCCTGGATTATATGTGCCTTGTAAAAGCATTTATATAACACAATTGCAAAAAAAGAGAACGTTACTAGATTACGCACCAAAGTGATTCATCTCAGGTGCAGAACTTCGTGTAAAAGGCAAGTCAATTTTGTTATGACATAATTTCTAACATGCAGAAATATTTACGTGTTATTACACATCTTCTTGTTACAGCACTGACAATTATCCTGGCCAGTGTTTCCAGGCTGCTTGGTACAATGCAGTGCAGAGTAGAGAGCTTTAACAAGAACTTCTGTTTCCTATGAAATGTGCTGCCTTTAGACAGACAATCTGTGTTATTGTTTCATGTCTTAGCTGAAAGCAAGCAAGATGGAAAACTTCATTTGCAGAAACAGCAAAAGTCATCTTGACAGCTCCTGTAGTCTGAACTGTGTGAGCTTAAGCTGCTCAGCATATCCTTGCCCTTTCCTACTTTAAGTGCCATGAAGCACGTGTGATGAGACAGCCTGGGTGGTATAGTTGTGGACATAAATCCACAGACTGCACCAATTTGCTCCTTTACACTGCACAATCATGCCCCTGAGTGATGCACTCTCCGGTCTGACATAGGAAGCTGGATGGCTCTGGTCTTGTCTCTCTCCTTGTCTAGGTCAGCTGGAATCACAGAGAGAAGGGAAGTTCTTCAGTGGTACATGTAGGGTGTACAGTGGTACAAGGAAAGAAAAATCACTGTGCCTCAGTGATCTAAATCTACATGTTTTACTGACACTGTTAACCCCAAGTAGTTCAGATTTCTCATCTTTTGCTTTGTCCTGAATTCTTTTGATATTTTCCCTTCTCTCTTCTCCACCATTCACTTGCCACGCAGCTAAATCAGCTCCGGGGAGCCCTGTGCTATAAAATGGAGTATAGTTTGGAATTGACTTTAAAGATACTTGAACTGTCTTTGGTGCAACACATATCTGTTTACACAAGCAGCAGCTTATAGACTGACTAATTTTCCTGCAAAGAAAGAGAAAAGCAGTGAACGAGCTTATGGAGTGCTCTGCCAGTTTTCCTCAGGTATGACAATCAAGTGTTTTCAACCCAGCACACCTAGCCCTAAGGCAAAACTCTTGAGCATTATAATTACAACTGATGAAATGGATGGCAGTCACTCCTTATCTAGAGTAACAGATATTGCTAGGCATACCGCATGTCTCTAAAGGTCATTCGTGACCTATTCCTATGATGTGAGTCTCAAAAGAGGAATAGAATGAAAACCCCAGAGAAGTCTGAGTCCCTGGTGTCCCAGAAAGCCAGTGGTCAGAGAGCAGAGTCATTAACACAAGTCTGGGGACTTCCCCACCTGGAAGACAACTGTTTCAGCAGAAACAATGACTTTCACTTCTTAAAGAAGCACGTACATAAGGCCAAGCACTAGATGTAGTGTGATCATTTTGCACTCACAGAAGAAAAAATTGTACATTGTACTGGCCTATTTGTTTATTATGCATCTCCCATATTGAGCTTAAATGAGTTGTAAATACTTGGATGCTATCCTTTATGTAAAAGAAAAACTTTGTTGATAGTACAGCAATAATTAGGAAAAGAGTATTATGAATTATTTGGGCCAGGTTTTAATTTTTTTTGGAAGTAAACGCTCTCTTTTTACTTAGGAGCTCAGAATAAGGGACAACTCTGCATGAAGGTTTTAGTTGGTGACTCAGAGCTTTTTGGCAAGCTTTTTTTTGTTTGTTTCCGTTTTCTTAGTATTTGCCTTTCATCTTGACACCATCTTTAACGCTAGCCCACGCCCAATAATGGCATGCACACTTGCAGACATGTGCATGTACTTCGGCAGAAGTATGTCAGGAGGGCATAATAGATATTGACACTGTGCCTGGCTCAGGCCATCAGCAACGTTTAATTGTTGATAATTTTTTTTTTTTAAGCTCCTGACAGCAGTGTGGGATGGATGTGGCATGCAGGTAGAACACCTAGCAACACGGCAAACAAGGATGTTGGGAGTGCACACTTGAACTGGATGGAGTCACAGAGTTCCTGTCCTTAATCCCCTTGCTTTATAAGGTGATTGTGGGAGGTTCACCCATGAATCACACAATGGTGTCATCCTTACTTATCTGCTGGCAGACTCTCCGAGGGCAAGAATGTTATTGTAGCAGAGGCCTTGCATTAGAGAGAACAGGACTCTTTGGCTGTGTGAACCCTACAATACAACCCAGTGTACAAACTTATAAGACAACTGAAAAAGAAGCCAGTCCAACAAATGGGAAGGATAGCAAAGCATCATGCTTAATTCAAACTAATTAACTTTACTGGAAAAAGGGCTATTTGGCAACATGGCAAAATAGCTTTCAGGGCCTGTGATGGCTTTTCTGCATGGGACTGCAGAAATGAATGCTGCATTGCAATGCTGTTGAGTTCCCCTCTGTGCTCCAGTCTCATCTATATAGCAAAATATTTTCTGAATGCTTCTTAAACTTGAGAGGCCTGGGCTCTCTCAATGTCTCTTTCTTCAGACATCCTGCAGTGGCCTTATGCAAAAGTTTTTTTTTCTAGTGAATCTGGGCTCCCTGAAATCTGGCTATAGTGTCTTACTACTCCTGCTGAATCCCTTTTATGGGATGGTAGCAACAGATTGCCCCAGAGATTCCTGGGTACAACACATTTTAGAATTTACAAGCAATGGTTGTGGCTGGCACATGTCACATCAAACCGTTTGCAGTGGGTCCATTGTACCGCTGCATAACTGTCAGGGCAACAAGTGATCTTGGGATCAGGGCTGCAGAAACTGGTAATGATGTTTGGAGAGACTTCCTTATGATGCTCAGAGTAAGCACTGCAGGACTGAGAGCAGACAGTGTTTGTAAGGAAGGCTGTGCAGAGTGCCACTTGTCTTGGATGCCTTGGAAAGGCGATCCATAGAGAGTGATCTCTGACAGCCGCCAATTAAAACCCAAGTTCAGGAGTATTTCTGCACTTCGACTTCTCTTAGGAGCTACAGTACCTGCAACCAAGACTGATTTTGAGACCCTCCTATCCACTCAGGATCTTGAGCATGAAGGGTGTTTTATTCATTTGGATTTAAAGGTTAATAATCCATGACTTTTGCTCCAGTCACAAGACTCAGTAAACCCAACATTTGGGCACTTCTCTTTCTGGATCATTGCTAATGACAGAGTTTAGGAGAAAGTTAGGCATCCAGCCCAAGTAAAGAGAGTGCTTCTTACCGTGCATGGGTACTTCATTTTGCTGCCTAGTGAGGTAGAAATGCTTCCAGTCAGTGCTGAGAAGGACCTGGCTGCATGCTTTCTTGGAAGAGTGTGCACAAATACTGCCTGAAGGGATACTCGGGCAGTTTCAGGTAGGTCTGATCTTGCCCATTTGGTTTGATCCCAGATGAGATTGCACTGATCAAAATGAATGAGCTTCAAGGCCTGGCTTCTAGTTTTCTGGGCCTGAGTGGGAAACCATGAGTTCAAAGGACGGCACCCAGTCCCTCTTTGACACAGGCAAGGAAAGGTAGTTTCAACAGGTAGCACGCTGATGGTAGCACACTCCTGCTTCGTGGCTCCTCTGGAAAGTCATTCAGAAGGGCAGCTGCAGGCTGACTGCGTGTTGCTGTGAATAGTGCCAGACTGTTACTGCCTGCCTCCCCACTGTGGGATCACCACATCCCTGCACAGTCCCTACTTACCTTCCTCGACATGGGAGAGTTCCACCAGGGCTTTGCTGCTGGGAAACCTGTGCCTGGCTGCTTATGCTACATGCATCAGCTTATGGTGTTGTTTCAGATGAATTTGTGCTGGTTTGGGGGCTTACTGCAACTGCAATAGGGTGAAGTTATCTCAATTCTGCTTCTATCACACTAACATTTTGATCCTTGATGGTTTTGTTCACAGTATCTGTGTTTTTTGATACCTAAAGCATGCATTTAAATCTCAGTAGCATTCTTTTGCATCACTTACCCTTCCCAAGGCGTGGAAGGTTTGCTGGAAGATCTCTGAGCATCATTCCCCAAATGCCTGGAATATCAGAGGCCCATGTTAAAGCAATGCACAAAATCCTTCAGTTTGACCTTCAAAAACCAGGGTAGCAGGCTTCACTGCTTGAGGCTACAGGAGATGCTATTATGCAGGTTAGGGGAGAACCGAAGTCAGCGTTGCCAGATAAACACAACTGCAAAGCCAGCCAGTTCAGATAGTTTTCCTCCTTTGACAGGCTAATTTTTAAGTTCAGAGTATCTCTTGAAAAGCAGTAAATCAGAAAGAGATCAGGAATATCCCCAGAAAACCTGTCATTCTGATCTTTTGTTATTTTTCTTATTATGCACGTATAAAACATAATGTAAAAATACAAATTGCTTTAGATGAAGCAAAATATTATCCCAGCTTATTACATAAAAACCTCTTTCATTCCTCCCTTGGAAAAATAACATTTCAAATGTAATTTGAATTAGTTTTCAGAATATTTCATAACCCAACACGCTGACTTACTTGCCCATCCCCTGGCTTTCAGCCTGGAATCAGCTTACTGTCATGTCTACAACCAGTTCAAAGTACAAATGAAATGCCCATGAACTGTCATATTCCTGACTTGCCTCCTTCATCACTCCTCTTTAGACCCCACAACTTCCTAGTCACCTAGTTCCTCTGTGAATATACACCTCTCCTGAAGTCCTTCATTAGATAGGGCCTTTTTCCTCAGTGTGAAACATTAGATTTTCAGTGTGTCTCACAATCACAACTAGACTCAAATTTTCAGGAGATCAATACACCCACAGAGTTTTCAACCTTTTGTAAAAAAAGGAACTGAATTGTTGTGGAGCTGCAACCCTGGCTGAAGCTAGGGCACAGGGAAAGAGGCAAGCTCCTCTGAACACATGGTCTAGATGAGACTTAATGATATTGCTGTCATACAAATATAAAATGTACGGTTTGATGGACAAAGATCTCAAAACCCAGTAAGATAGTGAAATGACTCAGGCTGACTGCCGCTGTAAAAATCAGGATGCCACAACTGGCTCTGCCGAAGACACTTTGACCAAGTCAGCTATGGTCATGCTTTTGTGGACAGGTAGCTATACACATGTATTCACAAATCCAAAAGGGTGCTTTTCTTTATGTTTTAGGGCCTAAAAGTATTTAGATAGATTTTCCCCTTAACTTGCCAATAATAATCTCTCCTTTCTCCCTTGTCCATGTCTATGTTGTCTGCTTAGACCAACAGATCCTCAAAATGGGAACTATCCCTTATTCTCAGTTTGGTTTGCCAATGAATGCAAAGGAATTTCATCTTATGACTCCAGGCTTTTTGATAATTTAAAACATTGAAAGCAGGAGTAGAGAGGTACAACGTGCTGAGGGAAAAATATAGGGGTTTTCTGCTGCAGGGATCTTAACATAGTATTTTTTCATTCCTATCTTTGAAGAAATAACTACTTAACTTTTCAGAGATATGCAAATAGGACACTGTCAATAACAATGGTACTTTATTTCTTGACATTTTCAATGGTATTTTATTGCTCTACTTTTTAAACAAAAGCAGCAATCCTTATCAGAATGTTCTGATAAGGTAGATCTATCTTCAGTAAATACATTGCTTTCACATATGGCCTTCTCCTTAATGCACTTTTAAACTTTTACAAAAGCTTCTGGATATTAATCATTGCTTGATTCCTTGGGGTTTTCAGTTTGATTTGCCTTTTCAATGGCTTCAGTGTTGGCAATACGTACTCCCCAAAATGGTAAAACTACTTGCTGTCGGACTGCGAAGGCTGTTTTGCCAGAACAGGGCAGTAGCAGAAAGACTCTGGCGTGGCACTTCTGTAACGCTTAAGGAATTTCATGATCTTCAAGATGGACAAGATAAATCACCAGTGAAGTGTTGACAGCCCTGAAATATTTAGGGTTATTAAGTCAAGTCTAGAAAGCAGAGGGCTTGGAAAACTTGAAAGCTGAGGGTGGTAGGCAAGGAATTGCATACAATCCCAGTCTCTTCTTGTATTACAGCATTTTGAAATGTCTCCCTGCAGTAATTTTTGTAAACTGTGGAATTTGACTATAAGATAGATGCAAGGCATAATAAAGGAAACTAAGATTTTAAAAATTTCGGTTCTTTCATTTTAAAATTATAAGTAGTTGTCGTGAAGCAAACAACATGCGTGTGAATAGTAGCAAGGTCTAATTACTGGCACATATGTCACGATCCTAAAAATCTTTTTGAAAGGCTTTTGGCCTTAGTCTATTTTAGGACTGTGGGCTGAGGTTAAAGAAATATTAACTAGCTAAACCTCAAATTAAACCTAATGCAGACAAGGTTTATTGCTATTTACCTTGACTTAGTAACAGGCAGGGTTTGCTGTCGATTACGACTGACCTCGCAGTGACTTCATACTGTCATCAAACTTGTTTTTAGCAGCTTGTAAAATTTCAAGAAAACCACTTCTGCAGCAGATGAATATCCTGGCTGCTGCCAGCTGCTGTGAAAGCTGACATACAGTGCCGCTGTCTCCTGCAGATTCCTCTGAAGTTTAACAAATGATTCTTACAGTTGTTGAGGGTAAAACAATAAACAAGGTTTTTGGAACACTCTTCATCACAAGTTGACCCTGAAGGAAGCTGATAGAAGATGATCTGTGGAATTTTCTGACACTGATTCTGAGCTCCAAAATGTCAGAGCTTCAACTCATATTCATCACACTTGAAAGTTGGTGAACTCTGCCAACTCTCAGCTGTCCAGACACTCTTTTACAGTATTCTGTAATTCTTTTCTAGACTTTGATATAAGAGAATCCTCAGAACAGTTTCCATTTTAGGTATCCTGACATATATTTGAGCTAAATGTAGTGGGGTCATGAAAGAGCTAAATGTAGTGGGGTCACGAAAGTGCTCTTCGCTTTGGTTTTATTTATCTCCTCAAGAATGTCACAAGAAGCATATGCAGAGTGGTAGCTCTGACTCAAAATTTTAAGACGGGCACCTTTTTTAAAATGCTTTGCATGTGACCTTGTTTAAAAAGGAAGCTTTTGAACTTTGTTCAATATTTACTGGTGAAGGTCTGGATGTACCTCTGACATTGGTGCTGCTGTTTCAAGGCCCCTACCAGAAACGCTGTGTGTAATCCAAGGAATAGAGAAAAAAAATCTCTTTGCATTGCGCCACCCTTCAGAACATCTTTTATCCATTAAAACAACAACTGTACATTCTGAAGAATTAGATTTAACCTGTCATTCCCTCCTCTAGCAACAACTTGTGTGAAGTTGCTCTTCTAGTAGTCCAGGACTGTTGTAATCCGTGAATTTACTTAAAAATACCTCTTATGGGGGAGCAAAAATGAATTTCTGAGGTTTTTATGTGAAGAACTGTGCACAGAGTTATTGGTTATAATCCAGATTTTCGCTTTCAGACATGTGCTGAACTAAGCTTCCAGAAAAGTAATTAAAACCTGAGTGCTTGCATTTTTATCAACAACTTTGAAATGTTTGAAGTGGAAAGTCCTATTTCTTCTTCTTTTGTGCTTATTTCTCTTTCCGTGTGGCAAGAAGCTGTGAATCACTCTGTGTGCAGATGCCAGTCACTTATCTCTCCGATCATTTTAATATGGATGGCAAATAAGAGTCAATGCAGAGTAAGTGCACGGAAATGCAACCCACATTGGAGAATCAAAATGAAACTTTAGTCTGCTTTTGACATCGCTTTTCTGACCCTCAGATTTCCCCAGCTTTATGTGTATGATGAGACTAACTGACATTTGGAAAGCTTTTTAAGATTTCCAAGTCCAAAGGCCTGGTTAACTGTCATTCCGCTCAGATAAAACCCCCATGTGTTGCATTCTTGTGCCATTGCAGAGATAATAGCGGTGGTAACCGTGTTTGTGAGAATAGAGGGAAAGTTGTTTTTTCTTGAAGGCATTCAATGACAAACCTACTAATAAGGCCAAAGCTGAGATCAAAGACTATCCTGGAATTCATGGGCATGTTTATATTTTATACCTTTAAGCTTTGATATGACTTTCTACTAAATTCATTTACAGCTTAGCATTGTAAAAGTCCCAGATTTCCTGGTTTACATGCTCTCATTTAAAGTGGATTGCACTTGATCCATCTGTTTGATGAGACTGTTGTGCTTTTGTCTCACTAGTAATAAAACTTCTGTGGGTAGGACATTGCATGTTTATCTGGCAGTTGCAGGAAACACTATCACTAATTCTTGAACAATGGGTCTTTCTATTGACTGCATAAATTATGTTTTCCAGAGCAAGAGAACAAGGATTTCAGATAGTTATAAACAGTAAATTGAAGGGAAGTTTGGGGTCAAAGGGCAAAAAGATGACTCAGATTTCTTTTCATCATGTTTGAGAAAAGGTACACAAATGCAGATGAAAACCATTGGTGTTTCCTTCAGAGCATGTGTGGCATTTTCTGAAGTCTGCCATTTCCCAGGGACTGCAGACCTCAGAACACACCTCTGCCTGCTCCAGCCACAGGATACTGGTCCATGTAGCCAAAAGGCCTTGAATTGTAATAATAAGCTAACTTGTTTCAACTAACAAGACATGAATACTAGTAATCATTCAATGCAGACAAGAACAAGCCTTTGTTTTACAACGTCCCAGTTGGAATTGTAACATTGGACTGGAAGTGGCCCCAGAAGAGAGAGTCCATGCCTTGCATGCCGACGTTGGAAAAGTTTATTGTGCGTCACAGCCTTCTGCAGCCCGTTATTCACAAAACATTTTCTGAAGCCTTTTAACAAGTCAAGACCTTTAGTACTAACCTCCAAAAATCACAGCAAAGCAACTTGCCAAAGGAGGAGAGCAGGAAAGATTACTGCCAAGCCAGCGTTCACAGTCTTGCAAGAGCAAAGGGCTTGTTAGGAGAAAATGCCCGCAGGAGCCTAGGAAATAAGTGAGTCCACTTCTACGGAATGATGCACTGCCTTCTCTGCTGCCAGCTGGACTTGGAGGAACAGTCCCTCAGGTTTAGCACTGAGAATATGAAAAGAACATTCTAATTAGACTGTGAGAAACTTTCAAAAAGCTTTGAATTTCCTTTTCAATTAGGTGTGTTTTTCTGCGCCAGGAAATACCTCTGTTTTAGGTTCAGATCACAGTGGAGATACTGCCTTTACATCTCCTTCACAAAAATCTGAGTTTACCTCTAAATAAAGTCAATTTATAACACCCTTCTGGGTAGTCCATATCAGTGCTAAAGCATAGTAAGATGTAAGTATTTTGAAATATACATCCTTA
>VZTA01019228.1:0-41496 GCA_013398855.1 Mohoua ochrocephala | reverse complement strand
TGCCCAAAGGAGGTTGTGATCCCGTGGGATGCCTGTGCTGGAGCTGGATCCTGGCAGGAAGCTGTGGACCCCCAGAGAGAGGAGGAGGGGAAGGGAGAGGGGAGGAAAGCGCAGCAGAGACAGCGTGTGATGAACTGGCTGCAGTCCCTGTTCTGTGTCCCCTCCCCCTCGGCTGGGGAGCAGGTAGAAACTAGGGAATGAATTAGGAAAGAAGTGAAGACTGAGGGGAATTAAGATTTGGTTTTAATTGTCGTTATCCTCTCTGATGTGATTGGTTATAAATTAAACTGTTTCCCACAATTTTGCCCGTGACAGTAACTGGGGACTGATGTCTCCCTGTCCTTATCTCAAGCCACGAATCTTTCTTTATACTTTCTCTCCTCATCCCAGGTAAGGAGGGGCAGAACTGGAGGGGCTTTGGTGGGCACCTGGAGCTCAGTCAGGGCCCAACCCACCACATTTTGTGATGCACAAATCCCGTGGCATGCAGCTGACAGCAGCAGGGATCAGACATTCCCTCCTGTCCTGTCAGCAATTTTGCCCCCACCTTGACTGGCAGGGCTGCACTGGCACGCTGCCAGCGGAGCATCCTCTCACAAATCCAAACTGCCCTGATATTTTCTCTCTTTATGGTAATATCAAAGTTACCAAGGGCTTTAAGGTCATTCAGACCTGTACAGAAAATCGGTGCCTGGCTCGCTGGCTGAATTGTAAATGAAACAGCCCAGCTCCATTATCATTAGATCGGGCGTTATCTCAAGCAGGCTGGGGACAATTCAGAGGGACAGATAATGACGTTTGCCTTGGAAATGGGAAAAGAAATGCTAAAAAGTAAAGCTTTCCGCTCCCACTTTGCATTTTAAAAGTCACCGTTCTCCCTTTTCACGGCATTTTAAATAGAGAACATAATCGAGCCCGTCTGAAATTGGCGTGATTGAAAAACTCTCTTCATTTTCCCTCACTGGACGTGAAGTGTGAGGAAAACCAGAACCAACCTGGAGTAAACCAGGCAGGCCCAGCAACACCTAGGAGCAGTAAGTATGTGATGTTTTAATTACAGTAATTATGTGCAGACGGGATTTATTTAAGCACAGCTCCAGCTCAGCCCTGCACAGACCCCCCCCTCACCTTCTCCTGCAGCTCCGGTCCCACCACCCTTCCTGCACCACAGCGGAGACCCCTGACTGGAATAACTCCAGGAGCTGCCCAGCCCTTGGAGCATCCAACTCCACTTGGAGTTGGGTTGAAGAACCAAATTGATGGGAGTGAAGAGAAAGATTGCTCAGGCATCTTCAATGAACCCGTGACAGTTCTGGCCGTAGGAACACGGACGTGGAACGTTCATTTGGAACACATCTTGGAGACAGCACAGAATATGCAAAGCACTTACTCCAGGGTGGGTTTGGCTTGGGACCATCCATAAAGGCTGTGGACGTCGTAATGTCTGACTGGGGTCCCATCTGCGAGGTGTTGCTGAGCTTCCATGCACGAAGTTTTGAGGGACAATCCTTCTGACCTGTATCCCAATTCTTGTGGAAAGGGAAGAAATATATTTATTATTAATAGTAAGCATGTATTAATCGTTTGAGTTACTTTTCCTTAATTTTCATAATCTGTTAGGCGTTCAGTCTCTTTAAACTGCCACTTATTTATTTATAATTATAAAAATAGCTTCCCCAAAATGGAATATTTCCAATATTCCTCTGTAGGTATCTGGGTCTGTGAATGTTTTAATAGTTCAGTTACAGATGCTCTTACTACAGAGGCTCAAAGAATAATCAGAGTATATCAGAAAAGATTTCAATTCTTTTTAAACACTGTCAACACCACCCACATAAACGGAAAAATGGGTGTGGTGGGGGTATGATCTGTGTCTGAATATTAATTTCCTGGAAATTCCTGAGAAACCACTCATGAAACCTGAATACAACAGTAAGCAGCGAGATATGCTAATAAACCATTAATAAATAATTCCTAATTAGTACTACTTTACACCAGCACTTCAGGAAAGCCGAGCTGAGAAAGCGAAGCATTTCAAGCATTTGACTGCTCACATAAATGGTAATGAGAGGAGACACATGGATATTTTCTAAATTTTTAATTAATTGCATTATTCATCTGAGAAAACCGCAAAACAGAGAGTTCAATTCTCTGCCATGCCTCAAGCAAAGCACTTAGACACAAAATAGGGATCAAAATCCATATGCAGCGAGGAGCTGGAAAGAACTTTATTTTTACAAAGCGCTGCACAGCTCCTGCTGAAATATCGGGGCTTGCTGTGTGCCCATAATCTCAGAAATAAAGGGCCACGTCCAGTGAGGAGCTGTGGGTTTATAAACCCATCTTTATTTAGGCTTTTACACCCCATATACCAGGTGAGAATTTATGTAGGAGCCAGAAAAACCTGAAACTCATTTAAGGAGACTTACGAGGCATATAGGGAGGATTATTTAGGAAGTCGTTCCTACAGCCATCCACGGAGCCATGCACAAAAGCTGCTGGTTCATTCATGTCCTAAAAACACAGAGCAAAACCCCATTGTTTTTGCTTCAAGCCTACAGAACACCATCAGTTCTGAATTACACACAAGGAGTGTTGTAGGGTTCCTCAGGAGCCCCTGCAGCTGCAGTCTCGGTTGGGTGTCCCATGTTCCATAAAGGGGCTGACAAAAAAGGCAAGAGAGGGGCTTTCCATGAGGGCATGGAGTGACAGAGAAAGGAGGAATGGCCTTGAGCTACAGGAGGGCAAGATTAGATGGGACACTGAGAAGGAATCATTCCCTGTGAGGGTGGGGAGGCCCTGGCACAGGGTGCCCAGAGAAGCTGTGGCTGCCCCTGGATCCCTGGCAGTGTCCAAGGCCAGGTTGGACGGGGCTTGGAGCATTCTAGGATAGTGGAAGGTGTCCCTGCCCATGGCAGGGGGTGAGAATTGAAGATTTTTAAGATCTCTTCCAATCCAAAATATTCTGTGATTCAGCGAGTCTTGGTTTCAAGGGAACAACCTCCAAGATCATCAAGTCCAACATTTCCTTAATGAGAATCTAGCATGGGATGCTTCTGCCAGAGCAATGAAGACACTGGGAATTGGGGCCCTCTCCACCAGTGTCTGGCAGAGAAAAACAATCCAGAAATCAGATTTCTACACTTACAGTCCACAGGCCGTCAAACTTGAGGCTTTTCGAGGCGTTGGGATTGTTGTAGACCTCCAGGATTTCCCTCTTCCACCACTCCGCCGTGGAATTGCGGAAGAAGTCTGGGAAAGCAGAATGTGCTCCAAAGAGCTGTAAAAACAGAAGGAAAACAAGTCAGGGAAGGGGACTGAAGGTGTCCCATAGTTAAAATTCTGGAATATAAAAAAAAAAAAAAAAATTAAAAAAAAAGAAAAAATAATAATTACTTGTTCACTGACTTTTTTTGGCTCTTAGGATAACTTAGCCAGTTTCTGCAACTTATTTTTCCATGAGACTTATCAATGAGTTTGCTGCTATTTTCATTAATTAATTCCATTAATTAATGTCTATATTTGAGTCCAGAACCAAACCATGTCAATATTTACCTGTACTTGCGTTTCATGAGGCAGTGACTCGTCAACTTGGACATTGGGAAGGAATGACCAGACCTAATAGGACAAAGAATATTTCAAATAATTGAACCACACTGAATCCAAACTGAGCATCAACAACACACAGGTATCAAAACTCTTCCCTGTACAGTACCTTGGTATAAAAAATTTCACCAGTGTCAGACCATTTCATGAAGACATCCTTTTCCACACCTCTGGTGTAGGCAGGATAATCCGTTTCATTCCCAGAAATGGCTGGATCCTACAATTAAAAACACTTTTACCCTTCTGCTCAAAACTCAAGTCCAATATATTCTCCATTTTGTGGTGCTATGTTGAAATTTAAAAGCAATATTCCAGACTGACCAGGATAATAATAAATCTCATCCCTTCTGCTTTGATTTTGTCGATCAGAGCCGGTAGTCCAGCAAAGCGTGGGCTAATGGTGAAGTCTAGTTGCCTCTCCATGTAGTCAATATCTGAATATTGGACATCCTGCAGTTCAAAAAAAAAAACCCAATTAATTTTAAACGATTTTCTCCCCTTTTTTGCCAAATATTGAAAATTGGCCAGAATATGTAAACATAGGGAACTTTTGATGTGTAAAATTGGAAGTGGTGGTGACTTCAGGCTGGAGTTGTTAAATGAATATTACACATCTATCAGCAAGTCCAAAACAAAATAAACCTTTCACTGCTGCATCTGATCTGAGAGTGGGAATTGATACATGATGATAGAGGAAAAAACTGGATTTGTCCATTTGTACGTACACAGAAACTGCGCATATATTTCCAAATCAATAAGGAAACATTGTTCTGTATTGAAACACTGACATTTTTATATTTAAAATAAAGCCATATTTAATTTATAGCATAATTTTGTTAGATCTCTGTGCTATTCCTACTATCCCAACAGCAGCCTGGGCCAAATCACAGCTGACATGACACAGAATCACAGCAACAAAATGATGCTGCTTCGTTCTTTTCTCTGCTTGTTTTTCTTCTTGATCATGGTTCCTTCCTGTCATTCTTTGGTATGGATGATAAAGAAAATGAAGCGACTTTTAACACAGCCCAGAGTCTCTGCAACTAAACCTGCTCTTCTCTACCCCAGTGGGGTTCTTTTGGTGGGTTAGTTTCTGGTTTGGTGTTTAAATGGTTCTGGGTCAATGCCACAAAGCCAAAAGCTCAAATGTTATTTGCTCCCAACGTACATAGGGAATCTGAGTTGCCTTCATTTCCTCCACCAGCTGGGCGATCTCCGAGTCGTTCGCGTATCCATAGCGGCACAACTGGAATCCCAAGGACCAGTAGGCTGGCATGACTGGGCGGCCAATCAGCTGAAAACGGGAAAGGACGTTTGTGGTGAGGAGGTGAAGAGAAACCGAACCAACCCCCCAAAGCCCAGCATTAGTCAGGCTCCTACTTCAGTGTATTCCTGAACCACGAGTTCGGGAGTTGGGCCCAAGACCATGTAGAAGTCGAGAATTCCTCCGGTGGTGCGGTAGGTCAGGGCAGGGGTGGGCTGGAAAGTCACATCTGGAAGTGGAGGGAAGGAAAGGAGAAAAGGATGCCTGGGTTTGTCACTGGTGCAAAACGCTGACTGCAAAAGCGGAATGCACGGAGGAGGATGGAGAGAGACAATTTACAAAGGTCTAGAGGGACTGGACAAGGGGGGATGGCTTCAAACTGACAGAGGGGAGGTTTAGATGGGATATTAGGAAGAAATTCCTCCCTGTGAGGGTGGGGAGGCCCTGGCACAGGGTGCCCAGAGCAGCTGTGGCTGCCCCTGGATCCCTGGCAGTGCCCAAGGCCAGGTTGGACGGGGCTTGGAGCAACCTGGGACAGTGGAAAGTGTCCCTGCAGCGGGGTGGAACAGGATGAGCTTTAATGCCCCTTCCAACCCAGACCATTTCATCATTTTATGAAATAAAGTGAAGGGTTTCTTACCCATTGCATTGCTGTTAAGCAAGAGAACTCCGTGGGCATTGCCATCCTCTTCAAGAGCCATATAAAATGGGTGATAACCGTAGGAGTTCAACTTGTACTGGAAATCAAATAAAATACATTTCACTGGCGAAACATTGCAAGCATTTGCTTACTAACATTTAGTAACAAATTCAATAAGAGATGAGGCAATTGCCAAACATAGCAAATAAACTTTAAATTTTTACACTTAAACCCTACCTGACCACAAAACAGACCTGCAGAAGGTCACTTTGAACTTCAGAAGTTGTCAGTCTTTTCCAGACTGCTCAGGCAGGTAGGAAAGCAAAAGGTATTGCTGCATGTAAATTTCACTAATGAGAAAGTGCTTCCTCAGGACAAAACTTCCCCTGCTTTGCAAACAGGACCAGGTGTCTACGTGCTCAGGAGGTGCTGGTGACATTCTGTTATATTTTATTATCTCAAAATATGTTCAGACCTGAACTGGAAGTCAGAGCTATAATTAGCTGCTGCTGTTTCATTGGCCATTCCCTGATAAATGGAAATTTGCTGTCTTGTAGGAAATAAGACAAATAAACAGAGATAAGATTTCTGCTTTACCTCTGTAAGTACTAAATTAATCCCCAAACAATAGGAATTGTTCTGGCTCATGTCTAATTTTCAAAACAATGAGCTGAGAGGAATAAAAAGAGGAGGAACGTGCTGTTATCCCTAAGTCATTTGTCTCCTCCCAACATCTGACTGAGGACCTGGGGCTCCTCACATTGTTCTTGCAGGCCACAAGTAATGGGTTTACAGAAGACCTTTGCCATGGAGACACCATCCAAATTATAAACGATGATAAAAATGGTCAGAGCCAATGCCCAGTACCAGCAGACATCCAATGGATTTTAAAGTCCTGCCAAATATTTCTGCACTCCTTGGTCCAAACCATCACATTTCCTTCTTCTTTGCCTACTTACACCTGGAGGCTGGTCCCTGGTGAACATTCCCCAGGTGTGCCAGTTCATGTCGTGGCGGAACGTGGGGTGCTCAGTTTCTCCGAGTCCGTAGATGTAATGGGATGCCAAGCGGGTGGAAATCTGAATGAACATGTCGCTGAAGGTGAAGGTGGGCAGGCCTGAATCCCAGCTGGAACGGGAAGAGGAAAGGGAAGATAAGGATAGAGCGTGCTCAGGGCTGTGCTTCTGGCAGACACTTTGTTTTAGGCCACTCTTTTTCTCTGGAAATCTCACTCTTCAGTAAAAAGTGGACCAAAACTGTTGAGGTTATCAAGAAATCTTAGAGCACATGAAATGGGGGGGTCTAAGAATTGCTGAAGAGTTTAGGGACACGAAGTCCTCTGTGTCTCTCAGAGAGGAATTACACACAGGCATCGAGCACTGCAGGTTGCATAGTATTTTGGCAATTTAGTGAGAAAATGTGTTTCGGGACACTACAATCCTATTTTCCTCCCAGACCAAGCACTGAAGCCACACGGAATAGAGTAAATAAAGGGCTTTATACAGTTCACTGAACTTTCTGTGCGGATCACACTGAAATTGCATTCACAGGTCACATTTATTATAAATCAGCATCTTTCCAGTTAGAAACCAAACTGCAGCCTGGTGGGCTCTGCCAGGGAATTCCATTGTTCCAGGAGCTTCAGTTACAGGTTGAATTATTATTCCGGTTGGCAAAAGGGAACTCAACTTGCAATTAAGTTTTGAGTACTTTAAGAAATTAAATAAAATTGGTTTTTTGAATAAAAAACCACATTCAACTGTTCTCTGTTTCTGACTTAATCAAGGGAAAAATGAAGCTCATGCCAGGCTTATCTGTCCTGTTACCAAAACCCATCTCAAGTTAGTTGGGACACTACTTCCTTCAATTTTTGTTTCCCTAACCATTCCCCAAAAGTGACCCAAATGGCCAATCCTTAATGATCAGTGCTGTGGCCACCTAAGGAATATTTTAGGAAGTGCAGAAAATCAGTGTGCCTGCCAGAAACTCGGGAAGCGCACGAGGAACAGCCTTCAGAGCTGCCGGCGCTCCTCGCTCCAACACGCGCACGGAGAAAAGGTTTGGCTTGGAAAGAGCTGCCAGAACAATGAGAAATGAGCTGAAGTGACCGTGGCTTACATGACCGTCCCCGTGCTTTTGCGGCGGATCTGGATCCCGAAGGGTTTGATCTGGAGCGCCACCTCGTAGAGCCGGTCCTGGCTCGCGCTCGTGGGGGAGCTGGGGAGGTTCAGGGGCACTGGCACCTCGTATCGCGGGTTTTGGTAATCAGAGATCTGCGAAGCGAAAATCAGTTTATTTCAACAGGTCAGTTGTTTGAAATCGATTTTAAAAGACTTGCTGATGATGAGTATTTTCTTTCAAATGCATATTCTTCAACCAGTTTTTTCACAGGATTTTGTTGGGGGGAAAAAATCCCAACCAAAAAACATTGATTTATTTTTTTTGGGTCAAGAACAGCTCGTCTAATTATCTATATGAATTTAAAGTATATACTTATTTTAAAACATAGGTATATACTTTGTAAGTGTGGTAAATAATTTCCTGGTTCATCTTTTACTCAACTTTTAGAGATTCTTTTTAATATTTTCTGTATTCTGAAAGTTGAAAGAAGTTAGTTTTTGATGACTGACTGCTTGGCTCGATATTATATAAACACACGGCAATGAATTACAGTTAAAATAGTGTATAGAATATTTTGGAATGATTTAGAATAACGGATGTAAAAATAAACTGTAGAGTCACGATAGCACTTACAGGTAAATTTACCTGTACATTAACAAAATATTTTCAGTTTCAAAGTCCCTGGTTGACATCACACCTACACACTGACATTACACCTTTGATTCGTGTAATTTCTTTGTAAAATTGATTCTAGGACGAAGAAAGGTGCAAGTTAAGAGCAATAATAATTGGTTAGAAGGAGAAACATATTTACACAAGGCTGCTACTGTCCGTGAAACATAAATTTGGCTATAAAAAGCCCTTCGAATTTCCATCAATAAAACATTCCAGGAATTCTGGGATGGCGTTACCTTAAACTGCAGCATGTTGTTGAGGTGATATATCACCTCCAGGCGCAGGGTGCTGATTGGGGCCATGGAATCCTCGTTAGCTCTGACCTTGGCACTGTCCAAGTTGAGGGTGGCTACGATTCCAGTGGAGGAATAATTGAGACTCTCAATGGAGTAAGGATTGCTGGAGCTGTAGTAGCAGGAAGGAGCACCCGAATTTGGTGTCTCCTGATGCAAACAGAAAGGAGTTTCGGGTTAGTGAGCCAGCTGGATTTTTTAGCATGGATTCCTGTTTTTAATCAGATCTCTTTCAAATGTAGAATTTGGGGGAAAAATTAATGGAATCCTGAATAAAGAAATAATACAGAATAATCTTTACTCTGAAGCAAGTATAATAAAGCCATCCAGTGAAGGCTGTACAAATAGTTCAGTCAGGAAACTGAATCCTCGTGCAATGAAGATGGATTTAATTTCCCCATCTCTGTGATCTTCAGATCAATCCCTCAACGTGGTTTAATCTTGGCTTGTGGAAATTCCTAAAGCTTTCTCCCTTTTAATCCTATTGCTCTCTGGCCGCCTTCAAGGGGATGTGCCCAAAACCCATTTCATACTCAGGCAACATCAGAGCGGATCTCTCCACTGGCTTTATTCACACAAATTATCCTTAATATATCCAGTGAAAATTACATCCTACTCTTCTGAGATCTCCTGAGACTTCCAAATGTCCAAAATTACAAAAAATACTTTTAATAGTGCAACAAAACCAGAGCAGGTCATCAACCACTTTGGCCGCTGCTGGTGCAGGAGCAGGCTGCACAGAATTTTGGGCTTCATTCCTATAGGAAAGGCCCAAAATGGACATTTTAGATTTAGAAGAACATGGAATAATTTAGTTGGAGGCATCCTCTGAAGTTCAACTTTGCCAGGCCACGCTGCTCCCACATGTTTATTAATAATTAATAATATTAATAAATAAAACCGTGTGATAGAGAACTTCATGTCAGAGACTGCGGTTTGGAAACAGCTCCTTGATGTGGACATAAACAATTAAGCTCACAAATGAAACCAAATTTCTGTAGAATTCAAGGATTCCCTCTCAAACTGAGATCCAGAGGAGTTGGTTTGACTTAAAATGTCCCTCAGTGACTGCGAGGGTGACACAAAGGGGCTGAGCCTTGCAGGCCACGGTGCCAGTGAGGCAGAAGGGGCAGATGAAGATGCAATTCCACTTTTTCATAACTCTAACGTTATTTCTTCCCATCTTTCAAAAAATAACACATTTTCCCTCAACTTCTGATACGGTTTGGTCGAATTTACGTGTTTGCCAACTGGTGAGGTAAATGAAACCCACCAGTACAGGCCAGCTGAGGCCCATGCCCCCAGGTTTATTTAAACCTGACAAACCTCCCAGACCACTTTTATTCTGTAACAACCACAAAGGAAAAACCATTTATTCTGGAATTTTTTTTTTTTTTTTGGTCTAATTCATTTAGAGAAATAATGACTTACTTCCCAGGTGCAGCCAAGTTGTTCACATTTTTCTTTTGTTGGATCAGGGCTGGGATAACAATCAAACCTTTCATTGATGTTCACAGTTTGAGTCCATTGGATTGTGTAAGATTTTCCCAGTTCAAGCCGAAGTCCTCTTATATAAGCAACCTTATAAATATTAAACAATAAACAGTTATTAAGTGTCACATCCCATCCAGCTTTCCTTTGGTCAGAGGAGGTGCTGGTCCTTAAGAATAATACACTTAAAATTTGAAAATTCACAAAATCCTGTCGTGTAGGATTTGATACAGTCTCACTTTTACAAACCCACATAATTGATATTTTTACAGATAAAACTTGAAAAATTAAGACTCCAAAAAAATGGCATTAATCCCACAGCTTCCTTGGAAGCAAACAGGAATAAATCCAGGAAAAACTGCATAACTGAACTGCGTGCTGCACTGAGAGCAAGACTTGGATGCACTTTTATGCAGCAGAGTTGAATGCCATTGTACTTTTATTCTGTAATAAAATTCACGTTGTATTTCATTGAAACAACATTGGCACTGAGCACTGTCCTTTGCAATACATAAAATAAAGGTGATGCAATTTAAAATGTATGTTTACTTTCCATTTTCCTGTTGTTGCTTTACCTTTCTCGCAGGATCATTGGTGATATTAAGGGGATAAACTTGCACCACATTGTTCTCGTACACAGAAACTGATGCAATTTCCCGGGACAGTCCCAATATCTTGATTTCCTCAAATCTCAGGTTGTTTGGATCAGTGTAATTGCTGTGTGTAGCAGTCATTTGCAGAGCATTCTGAAAAATAATACAGTGGTCATATTCTTATTTTAAAAATCTGCCAAAAATCCTCCTGATATGACAATTTCTTTCTATGGAGATTTTCACACTGGAGCGTAAATTAGCCAATACCTTTTTCTTACACATTAATTATTTCCCTGCTTGTTGTTATCACAATAAAGCTTTTCTACCATGTATAAAACCGTCTTCAGAGTCGTGTTTGAGCTTTTTTTCCTTGCTTGGGAAATAAGGAAAGGCTGAGGTGTGTCTGGGACGAGGCAGATAAACTCCACCCGTCTGGGATCTCGCTGGGTTCCAACAGCCAAAGGTTGTCACTCTTCTTGATATAAAAATATCACTTCCTAATCAATTTCATGAATTATTTTTAGATCAAGTGTCCAAGCAGAGGAATTGCACCATAACTGTCACACGTGGGTAGAACTTCCTTACTGCTCTCCGTGGGAACGTTCAGGTTAATTTTTAATTCAATGTCATCGCAGTCAAGCGATGATTTGGCTACAGGAGTTTCAAACTCCAGCAGCGACCGGGGTGTCTTATCTACAAATGATTCTTTGATTAATTATTATTTTTAAAAAATCACTAATTCCTGTGCTTCGCTCACGTTGCTCTGTGTTCTCTCGCTTGATTTATGCTCTTTCATCATGGCAAAGGAATGAATACCTTTCCTAGATATTAATAGTGTTATTATCACTGTTATTATTGCACAAATAATGTGCTATCGTGCTATTTGCAATCCTCGTTATGTGATATTACTGTTAATGATGGATAGAAACACTCTCAGGAGTCCACCCTGATGGAAATTAACCCTGCAAAGGCACTTTCAGCTTCAAATAATCGACTCAATAGAACTTAACCCTCATGCAGTTTCTGAGGGTTCAGACAAGGTGTGGGTCTTCCTCACTCTTTGGAGACATTCAGCTGTATTTTCACAGTATAAAAATATATATTTCTTACAGTCCCACTGTTTTCAGAGCCACAAACACTCCAGGCTCCTTTTTGACTGTTTTAAACACCTCTTATGCTTTAGAGTTCTCTTGTTCAGTAAACATTGCTGCTGAGTTTATTATGTGAAAACAAATAGGAGTTATTTAGATATTTGTGTTGACTAGGAGGAAAAAAGACAACAGATTTCATCCCAGTTAAATGAGGGTATTTTGAACATGATTCCTCTTGGCTTTGGCAAATATTTTGTTTTCCAGCAAATCTTACAGGGTAATAAGAATACAGTGCTCTTGAAAGGCACTGGATAAAAATCAGAAATGAAAATAAGATCATTTAAAATAAAATACTTACGTTGGAAACTTTAAACTCATAGTAAATGTAGGCTTTGTTCTCAAGTGTGCCTAAAAGGTAAAGAAAGAAGTTACACCTGGAGCGCAGAAAAGAATAAAATTAAAATAGGGCTGTGCCACTGCTAGAGACCAATAAATTGTTAATTATCAGGACTGCATTCAAAGCTGCACCAAGCAACTCAAATATTTACTAATGTTTCTTTGAGGAACTGAAATGTCCCTTTTTCTTTTTCCTTTGGCCAGTCTCCCAGGAAGTCTAATTTTTTCCGCAAAAATTCATCGAAATCAGCTCTTCCAAAATGTAGCGATTTTTATTCTACTGTTATTTCTTCTTAGTTTGTCTTAAGTATAAAAGTTTGGGTCAGAGCTAATCCTTTAAAATATACTAAATAAGGGTTCTTCATACAAAAATAATGGTGGTGATGATGATGATAACAGTAATAACGATAGATGCCATGGAACTATATGAGAGGAATAACACACGACCAGGAAAAAGAAATACAAAGCGTGGTCAGTCTGGCAGTTTTTTTCCATGTACAAATCCCGTCACCACAAGCAAATTGTAAACGGTTTCCCTGAAAAACTGCAACCTGTGAGTTTTGGGCAGGCCATAAACTGATAGAATGTTTTATTGCTTTGTAGTGAGGGCAGTAATGGCTCTGTTATTTTAGGCCAGAGGAGCGCATCGAGTGCCGCCCCCACGCACAGCGGCCACCCAAGGCCCGCCGTATTTATGGCGGCAATAATCAGCTGAATCGCCGCTCTATTTCTTAAAAGCATCCCTAACTTTTCCTAAATTCCACAAAGCAGAGGCTTGGGAGTTTTCCTGGCAGGTAGGATTGGTGTAGGCCACAAGAAAAAGGAGTTATACGATAGGAATGTGTGAAGTTTTCCAATGCTGATGTTCAGATACCTCCCTGGACGGGCAGTGGTTTGCCTAAATCCCATGGGAAAACTCTGTCACCTCCTGACAATCTAAAGATTTCTCCTGGAAACCAGAGGTTTTACCTTAGAGGTTTGACCTTCAAGTAGAGCCTGGTGCCTTTTTCCTTTACTCATGTCGAATTAAGTTGCTGCTTTAATCTTGCATTAATAACAGCCACAGTTTTCTACTTAGAAGTGATGCAAACCTTTTGAGTCATGAGCAAGTGGCAGTAGCGTGTCACAATGTCTTCTTTTCAGCGGGAACATTGAAATTTGAGTATATTACATCTTTGTTAATCGTATTTGTTTCAATGTGGATGACTGCTCACCTGTAGATTCTCCATCATCCCAGAACAAATCCCCAGAAGCTTCATTGTTGATATCCAGGGCAATGATGAGTCCCATTGGATTCCTGCGGCTGTGGAAAGAGAGATTTACGTGTATAACAAACATTTAAATGGCCTTACCACATCCTCCACGTTCAGGTAAGAACGTGACACCCAGCAGGGTCACAGTCCTTGGAGAATTGCCTGAGCTTAATCCTTGGTTGCCTTTTATTTTCATGCAAATGGATTAAAATACCCAGCGCGTTTACAAATGTCTATGCAAATAAACCCACAAGTCATCACCGAAGGTGTGGAAGGGAGGTTTGTCTCCCAGCAATTCCCACATTTCGAGGTGAAAATCCTAAATACAATGGGCTGCTGCTTATTTGTAACCTACAAGTCCTCAGCCCAGTTGTGGGGAAAACCAAAGCAATGAAGAGTGTTCAGTTTAGGATCCTACCTCGCCACTGTGGTGGTGCCTGGTTGTTGAGTAGGGAAAACGTATCCTCCTCTCAGGTGCACCCCCATTTTGTCCGCTGGGGTTCGTAAATCGTGCCAAACTTTCCTCAGAATTGCTGGTTCGCCCTTATGGAAAGGAAAAGAGAACAGGAATTTTGTATTACCCGCTGCTGGGAGTGTTTTCTTGAGTTTCATCAAATTGTTCCTTATAAAAAAGCTGAAGTTATGTAAATATCTATGGGTTGATGGGCACATAAAAGTAAAGTAATTGCATATCAGTACGATTTAATTACATAATCTGAGCCCTTTCTCAAGGTGCCAATTCTTGTGCTTATCCCACCACCCTTCATCCTTTGTCTCCCAAGTAACCCCAAAGGCTTCACTTCAGGTCTCTGTCCCCAAAGCAGGGCTGACAATCCTATTTCACCACATTCCTATTTAGAAAATTATATAATACCCCCTCAGATCCCCTGCATTTCCTTACCGTGTCATACTCGTACCACTCTGCATCAGGAAAGTACACATTAGTGTACTCCACACCCTAAAAGCGAATAAAGAAACAACTGTCATTATTCAACTTCATCAATAAACTCAATTTTCCCATGAAGTCCACTGTGAGAAAATCATTGATACTTCTGCTCTTTGCTGCCTGCTTTCCTGGTGTTTAGGATGGTGTCCGGGCAGGGGGAAGGGCAATCCAAGCACAATTTCTGCAAAGCTGCTGGGCTGTAACTGAATTGCTGCTCTGCAAAGTGGCAGCTCATTGAAAGCCACCCAAAGTCACAATGCTTCAAACCCAGTGAACCAGATCATATCCACAAGTATCTCTCTATCTTCTTTATTTCCACATTTTTTGGGGCTGGCACCTTTCAGATTCTTGCTTTCCCTTTCTGTGTTTAACAAATGTTTTATGTTTCTCCGTGGCAAATGTGTTGCTGGCAGGAGAAATCGTTATTTACAAGATTCTGCCACAGAATAAGCCACACTTTTTGTTTTCCTGTTGCACCACAGAGAAGCTAAAATGCAGCAAGAGCAGCTGACTCCAAAGGAAATTCAGAGATGAAGTGAGGATGAGGCAAAGCAGAGCACCAGAACAGATGTCTTTGACTCCATAGGGGACTGGAAAACAGGAGTGGGATTTAACTGCAAGATTCTCCATTTCAGCAGGGATAAAAACGTGCTGTGGGCTCTCTCACTGGGAGCAATGAATGAAGGGGGGGAAACTGGTGACCCAGCATGGCCCATGGTTACAAGATGGATCCCAAAACATCCAAACCTACCGGCTCAAGAACAGGGGAAATCAGCAGCCCAGGGCCCCACAGGAACTGCCTGTCGATGTTCCATGTTATTTCATCAGAGTAGAACCTGGACAAAGGTGAAGGAGAGAGCAGAAACTGGTTTTTTGTGATTCATATCAGCAGCATTCCCAAGGTTTCAGGGTACTGATTGTCCACGATCGTGACTAAAGGATGTCATATAAAAATCACCTCCTGATTACGCCAAAATGGGATTTCATTGGGAAGTCGTCTACAGATATCCCAATGTGGATTTTCACAGGATAGAGGCTTAGAAAGTCCCCATACCATATTAAATGTGTCAGATTTTCTCACTGGTTACAAAACTCCCAGACTCACTCGTGTAGCAGTGGCCTCAAGACCGTGTCCCCTCGGGTGTGAGCTTTGTAGAGCAGCGTGTACAGGTAGGGCAGCAAAGTGTAGCGAATGTTCAGGTAATGCTTGGAGCTGTTCACCAACAAAGAGTTGGCTCCAAACACAGCTGGGTCTTGAGGCTGGAAACAAATATCCACTGTTATTATTTCCAAGTTTTCAAAAACACTTTGCCAAGCGTGTGAAAAGCTGTTTCAGAGAGACTGGGGTTGAGGGGGGCAGCTCTGCACTGGGTTTTCCTTTTTGGTGCCGTGACCCGATGTCCTGTCCCTCTGTGCTGTTTTCACTGCCCATCCCTCCTCGTCCATCAGGGTCATTCCACATTTTATCCTGGCAGTCAGGTTCATGCCAAGGAGCTCCCAGGAGCCGGCCTGGTGGCTCACACAGACCTCGGTGCTCCTTGGTGGTAGGAATAACCGGTGTTCATAAAACTGTTGCCAAATAAGTGTGTTCTCAATTAACCCTTATGAAACCAAACCTCTCAGGTCTCAGATTTCATAAAGACAGCTCTGTTTTCAAACTGGTCAGTGATAGTGATGATTAGAAGTGATATTAAAGGACATGTGGTTGTGCAACACGAAGTGATTTTGAACAGAAAGCGCAACTTACTATGAAACCTTCGCCGTTGTGGTTCCTGGAGAACGGGTAAAATGCTCCCACTTGCATCCATCGTCTGCAAAGTTCTTCTGTGGTGTCATCACCGAAACCACAAATATCTGCTCCAATCTTTAAAAAAAACCAACAGCAAAAAAAAATCAGAATGAGTTGGACGTACAGCGTTCTGCACCTCAAAAGGTACAGCACATTTGTACCTTTCCCCTTCCAAATCCCCTTCCAAATCCAGCTATGCTGTGCAAAAAATTAAACTGACACCTGGCTAACACTGCCCATCATTCTGGTTCTTCTAAATCTTTACCTTCCTGTTTGGTGATAATATGCACAGAATGGGACGAAAGCTTCAAAGGCATTCAAATTGAAATCATGAAAAGGAATGTGGCTATTTCCCTTCTGAATGGGTGTCTCTAATTTGAAATGATAAGAAAACCAGGAAGTGTTTCACATCCCTCACTAGTGTTTAAAAACTACTAAAATACGAGGCAGGTTGGGATATAAAAGAGAGTAAGTTTGTTCCCCACATTTATGTCACCGCAGCCACAAAAATCAAAATAAACGGCCTAAATCAAAAATCGACAATTGGAAAGAAATGCTCAAAGGAGATTCCTAAAAAGGGTTAATTATGAGGTGACAATGGAAGTGGTTATTTAGAGAGTGCTTGGTTAGATAATCTGATATCTGTTTTGAAAGGATGGCACAAACTGATGTCCTACATAAGGAATTCCAAAGAGGTTAAACTCCAGCATTCCGGGGATTGCCCATCTCAGGTGATCCCACGTTGCTGCGTTATCCCCCAGCCAGTGTCCTGTGTGCTTTCCCGATCCCATAAAAGTAGACCTCGAAATGAGGAAGCTTCTCTTTCCGGGAAAGACGTTCTCGATGGCTCTGAAAAGGAGATGAGACTGAAATTACCCAGAGGAAAAGACAACTCAGACATCGATAATTCCGTATAAAGCAGATTTGTACTCATTTGCACTGATTATTCATCCCAGGAATGGGCACCCCTTTGCAGGTGTATTTTAGCAAAGCTCAAGATATTCATTTGAAATAATCTTTTTACACAGCTCTGACAACCAATTTGTGGCTTTTCCCAGCAGCTCCAGGCTGTGGATTTTGCCTTGGCTAAATTGGCTCAAACATAACGCAACATTTTCCAGGAATCTCCTGGAATCTCCAGGAATCTTCCTTTAGAAGTCAAGTCTCATGGAAAATGCAGGTCATGCACTGTTCTGAAACCTTTCTGCGGGATTTTAGGATGCATTGCTTACTTCCTACTGGATAAGATCATGGAATATCCATAAAGATTGTGGATGTCATACTGCTTCCCCCAGTTCTGCACTGCATCCAGGCAAAGTGTCTTGGAATACATGAGTCTGTCAAGAATGCCTTGAAGAAAGGAATACAAACAGCACTGTTAAGGTACATTTCTATTATTAATATTTCCAATCTTTCATGCTTATGATATCCAAGCCCCTTTTTCCTCTTTATTTTTGCACTCAGGCAGTTTAATTACTCCAAAACCAAAATGCTGCTCTTGGCTGTTGGTTTGGTTCATCTTTGCTCTGTGAAATTTCCACTGCTGAGCTTTGCACCCATGCAAGGGACTGAGAACTGTGCTCTAAATTCCCAAATCACCATCTGACACCACGCTGGCAAAGGTTACTTAAACCTGCTATTAATCCAAACTACGAGCTCCATTTTAGTTCTGCAAATGTCTCAAAAACTGCTGACGGTGCAAGAGGATCGTTACATTATCAGACATAATTAAGGCAATGACAATATCCAGTAATTATTTGACAAGAGAAAAGAGGCAGCTCTATAAACCACACCTGAAGTAAACAAACACAAGCATAGAAATATCATTTTCTTTCAATAGGAATGTCCAAACCTCACCTATAAGAGCTACACTAACATCACGTTGCATCCTTGAAGGCAATTAATATTTTATTTGGTGTTTTATTATTCTGATCAAAGCAGCTGGACTTACGGGGAGTGTAAGGAGGGTAGTTTAAGTCATTCTGTGCACAACCACTTTTTGAGCCTTGAACAAAGTTGCACACTTCATTCATATCCTGGAAAGGAAAGGTGCAGGATGTGATAAAGTTGCCTTAAGCACATTTCCCTAAAAAAGCCTTCCATTCTATTCTGTCACCCTTTAAGGAATTATTGGAAGCTATTCCTCAACATCTGATAGGGAAAATACCTTTCAATCCAATAAAAACTTAACGTAACAAACATCTGCTGTCATCTATATTTTAAAAATAAAAATACAAAGGGAAGTTGTGGATTACTCACAATCCAGAGCCCATCGTAGGGCACCATATCATGGAACAGTTTGCACTCGTCCGCCCACCAGCTCGTGCATTCGGGGTTGGTGTAGTCTGGGAACACGGTTTCCCCTGGCCACACCTGGAATATTCAGAGGGAAATAATGAATGAAACTTCGAATGAGATTAAAAAGGGTTCACACGATCATGGACCTGCTCGGGTCGGATGGGACCTTGCAGAACACAAAGGGTATGAATTTCTTCACTCTGAATTTTCAATTGCTTTTCTTGTAAGTCCTACGAGGAACAGCACACAGCTGAGAAAATTCTCAATAGAAGTTGGGATTATAAATTAAAAGGATAATGTGGGACCAGGCTCTTCAGTAGCTACTGGAAATAAATAGGAGCTGCCTGATGAAATGTCCCTTGAGCCTTCAAACTACCCTTTAATGTAAAAAAAAAAAAAAAGTTAGTGTTAATGTAAACAAAATTTAGGGCTAATGCCAACAAATGTAATTTTAATTGCAATTTTAATTCCATTTTTCTTTTTAAAAATTAAAATAAAAATTAATTCTAATGTAAAATTAATTCTAATATAAAATTAATGAAAAATACCTTTTTAATGTAAAAAAATTGAAAAAAAAGTTAAGAAAGGTTGAGAATTCACAGGCTACAAGAGGCCTTACAAACTTTGCCCTCGTTGGTAGGTAAGTCCCCCGAGCTAAATTAAATCCTAACAGTGCCAACGGATGGAGTTCAAATGTGCAAAACCCCAATTACCTCCCCAATCAGTGCTGTTATTCCGTCGGATTCGTTAACCCAGACACGTCTCTGCGTTCCCCTGACGTAGCTTCCATAGGGACTTCCATCAGCCATATTCTGAGTGCTAATAGCAGGATCCTAAAGAAATCGGAAAGCAACAACGGAAAGAAGAAATCAGGGTATTCCCTCAATTATGACAGGCTATGAATGCAATAACGGCATAGAATAAGTAAAGGATAATAATAAATAACTGTAATGAAAGTGTTTGCAAGGGGAAAAAAGGAGTAATTAAGTGCTCACCAATATGATGACATATTTTTGTCCATAGTCATGCAAATAAGCTGCAAAGTCAGGGAGATTTTGAAATTTCACTTTGTCGTAAGTAAAATCTTTCCTTCCCTCCATGTAATCAATGTCAATGACTTGGGTATCCTGAAAGAGAAGGGAGTTCAGCTTTTCCAGGAGAAGCGATAGGTAAAGACTTTTATTAGTCCATTTTCTTCCCGAGTATTAGCTTAATATTAGGGTATTTTTATTCTATTGAAGACATCAGGTTCATGTCCCCTAAAATCTAATTTTAAAAGTTAATTGTACTTTGCCTATGACTGTCAATTAAGAATAATATATGGTTCCTTAACTGTCCATAGGACAATAAAAAAAGAAGAAGAATGGATAGAGTTGGAAAGAATAAAAGAAAAATTATTACAATAAAGTGTTTGAATAAATCTTACTGCAGTTAATCCTCCCCTCCCCACATTCTGATAATGGGTCTAACATCAAAATGTACAAAAACCTTTGACACCACACATTTCCTAATCCAAACTGATGGAGAAGGAGCCAGTTGTAGGATCCCTGTGACCTCCCCAAATCCCATACTCACGTAGGGCAGTCCGATGGCCCTGTTCCTCTCCACGGTTTCAATCACCTCATCCAGGGAGCTGTAACCATAGCGGCTGAGCTGGAATCCCAGGCTCCAGTAGGAGGGCAGTGCTGGCAGGCCCACGAGCTGCGAGGGGACAGCAAAAACCCCGCGTTGGACACCCTGTGTCAATTCATCTCCAACTCATCCCCTTTCCCTGCATCCACATTCCTCGAATAACGCGCCCTAAATGAGCAGCCCACTCCCAAATACAGTATTTTCCCCCATTATTTATTTATTTTAGGAATTACCAGCGTTTTGGGACGATGCCCATTCTTTAAAGTGTCGCTGGAATCGAAGCCGATCTCAAGGAGTGCAAAAGACACCCAGTGATATGATCACAGAATCCAGACAGCCTATAAACACACTCTCTATCCCATAATACTGCCACACGAACAGGAATTTGTCCTCATAACAGGAGCAAGGAAACGTAAATTATTCTAGAGGCCATCTCCAGCCCTAACGACCACGGTGCAAATTACAGATTAATGAACGTTGGAACTCTTGGGCCTCGAGCATGGTCACGTCTCCAGCACCCAGAGAAATAAAAAATTTGAAAATAAATCCCAACCCCTTAAAAAAAAAATCTGTTCAAGGCATAATCCCTGTAGGTAAAGTACCTTCAGGTACTCCTGGACTACTTGCTCGGGAGTGTCCCCCAGGAAGACGTAGAAATCCAGGATGCCCCCGATGGTTCTGTAGGTCACAGCTGGAGCAGGCTGCACCACGAACTCTGCCAGGCAAGAGTGCACAAAAACAGTTCTGAAGGATGGGAAATTCTGAAATAACTTTGCCATTTTGTAATTGATGATTAGAGAGTTCACTGAAGTAAAAACCACAAAATACCTAAAGAGCACAAAACAATTAACTGAACTTGCAAAGAGGGGGAAATCAGACAACTCTTTATGTGTCCAAATTTCCACTCCTTTACGTCCTACAGAGAACAGAATCGGAAGAAATTCAATGGTTCAACCTTTTCTCTTTTAATTTTGAGCACAACTTTCCAGCCTCAAGATGTGCAAAGCTCTTTAAATATAAATATGTTTATCAGGAGGGACTAAGGGACGTTTACTTCCAAGTATTGTTCACTACAAATCAGATCCTTTATTCCAGTGCAGACCTGTACAGCCTTTGGATAAATTCCTGACCCTCGGATCTCCACAAAAATCTTCCAGTTAACTGGGAGCTACTCACTGCTTGTGTTGTGTATGTGAAATATTATTAAACACAGGGTGAGGATACCCTCAGATATTGGGGATGTTTTTAAGAAAGGACCTCCACATCAGCTCAGTTTTGATCACAATCCCACAGGTTTCAGAAGAAATTTAACTGCACTGCTCAGAGCCACAGAGAAAGGTTTCTTACCCATGGCATTGCTGTTCATCAGGAAAACACCAAAGGAGGCTCCAGTGTTGTCTTCCAAACACAGGAAGAAAGTTTGGACTCCATATAAGTTATCCATTGCCTAAAATAATAAAGGGAATGGGAGAGATGATTAAAATCTAATAAAAGGACCTGCTCTGGAATGTTTCCGAGTATAGCATGGGTAGAACTTGAAACATCTCAAAATAGAGCAAACAACAAAAATTTAAATCCTGACACTTCCTTGTTTTTTATGTTCTGTTTTTCCTGCCGTTATTCTCCTTTATTTTCCATTAAAACGAGAGTTTCCCCAATAAATAGAGAACAGATCTGATGGAACTCAGGAAAGCTGGCAGATGTTGCAGCTCTGCTTCTGGGGAATAAATGTGCTCCTCAAGGAGAACTTGAGAGGTGCTGCCATCCCCTTCCACCATAGGTTAGGTTTTACATCTAATCTATATTTCTATTCATCCTGCAAGGTAACAATTTGGATGTCTAATCTATGGAAATAGGAGAGTGCCTGGCTGCTTTTTCATTTCCTTGCTGATATTTTTTCTTTAATTTATTTCTGTTGCTATTATTAGCAACACAACCCCTTAGAGATGCTAACAATTGCTGCCACAGTTGTGCTTTTTCTCCTGAACAAGCAAATTGGGTTCAAATGAACAAGGAACAGAACCTGAGCAATCTGAAACCAGCCTGACTTGGTTCTGTTCACTGTTATTTTGTCTTAATGAGTCTGCATTCAGTGGAGCCATTCAGTTAAGAACTATCTTTAAACCAGGGGAAAGAGTGTGAAGAAATCTCAAGGTAATGGGTGCAAATTCCAGATTATTAATTAACTACATACAGTTATCTCACCCTCGGGTTTCTGTCAGTACAGCTCCTACTGCAGTGGAACAAAAGTTCTCTGCTCAAAGCAGGCAGTCGCTTTATGAAGCTGAGGTAATGGTGAAAATAATCTTACAGTTATCAAAAAAGGGGTGCCACAGAAATTGCTTCATAAAGGGACAGCCACAAAACGATAGAAACAAAGAACAGCTGACAGACACATTTTATCTTGGAAAGACACAGTTGTTAAGGAGAATTTTTCCACAATTTGAGCTCCAAGGATGTTGTTGAATCAGCCAGGGCCACGTGACCCGAACCTGCACACAGCAACGCATTAGGACATGTTGTTATTTATTAGTGTGCTATTTATTATGATTATCAGAAGCTGCAGACTCATCTATTTAGGTTTATCCACTGGTTTTCACACAAAAATCATGGAACGTGCATCAGTACCATGGAGCTTTCCCTAACAACACTCAGTGCCTGAAAAATCTTCAGGTCAAACTCAGTGGACACGTGACTGTGTTCACTGCCCGAGAGGTTTGGGTTCCAGAACTGCAAAGAATGAGGGGAAACGACCCCAAACTTACTGCAGAGGGGCCAGTGTCCCTGCTGAAAATAGGCCAGGTTTTCCAGTTGACGTCGTGCCTGTACTGTTTGTGCACGTGCTCCCCCACGCCGTAGATGTTGCTGCTGGGCAGCTTGATGGAGAGCTGCAGGAACTGGTCAGCGTACTGCAGGGGGCCGATGGTCGTGTCAAACCTGGGGAAAAAGTGCAAAAAAAAAGGGGAAAAGGAAGAATTTTACCAAGAATCGTTGCAAGAACTGTTTCTGCTCGTTTTAGCTGGAGCTGGATGGCAGAGTCAGGTCTCCATCCAGATCTTCCAGATTTTTTCCTAGCTGTTGATGGAATCAGAACTCTCTTTTGGGGCTTCAGGCGGAACAAATGATGATGGAAGATTGCAGACTTTATCAGAATAATCAGGATTTTGATAATGAACAGTAACAACACATTGGTCCCCACTTTTCCTTTTATAAAGGAGCCTCTCTTTTGTTGGGCTGTTTGAGAGTTGGGGACAACCCGTGATCTTGTGCAAACAAATTTATCAAGGATTTATCTCTGAGGGGCTGCCCGTGGTGGCAACAGCTTCCTTTGAGATACTCAGAGTCCATCACTGTCATTTTTCTCTCTAGAGACCCAAATGCAAACACTTTTATGAAATTAGACAAAAGCCTGAGGAAAATATAGACAGTATTCCAGAGAATTGTTTCATCGTGGTGCCACAGGTGCCTTACCCCCCTCCCTGTACCTGTTTCATCAGTCAGGCACTACTGACTGCCAAGTCCATCTTCGGTGCCCTCCATAATTACAAATCAATCATTAGAGAGGATTCCAGGCAAGAAAACAATACTAATAAGAGCAAAAAGTAACCCTTAATTAATTAAACTCGAAGCCTTGCTAATCCAAGTGGCCCAGCCCGGTGACAGGTAATCATTCCTGATTTAATGAGCACCTTCACCCTGGAACTGCCCCTCTCCGAGGGCACTTGGAGAGCTGTGGGTCAGTAGGTTTGGTTTATCTATTTATTTTTAGAACCTAAATGGGATGAGAGAGTTCAGTGTTCAGGTTCATCACGCGTGTTACACACAGCCTCACACGAGCAGCTGGCCTTGGATAACACAGGTCTAAAGGGCAGCCTGGTTTGGTGATTCAGGGCCTCAGCACGATCGTAGCGAAGAAGATAAAAGGTGCAATGAGGAGTTTTCCCACATGGTTCGAAGCATTGGCAAAGAGTCCCTCAGATAATAAAAATGACCCTAATTGATGGGACAAAGTAGCTGTGGAGATTTCACCAGCACGGGGGGAAAGTGATCAGAGAGCCACGCCTGAAACCTTTCAGACAGAGCTTCCCATCCCAGACTTTGCTCCCAAAGGCCTCCCAAGAGTCCTTGAGGGACGTCCACCAGCCAAAAGAAGAGAAGCAGACTCTGTGTCCAAGAGGACGCCTCAGAGGTGACATCCCCAGCTTTCAGGGAGCCCCGGTGACACCTGTGTCACTGAGGGAGCCCCACCACGACTTACAGCACTTTGCCATTGCTCGCTCTGGTCACCACGATGCCGAAGGGGTCCTGCTTCAGCTCCACCTTGTAGTTGAGGCCGGAGGCCGCGGAGCCCGTGAAGGGCCGCACGTGCTCGTGAGGGACCTCGAACCTTTGCGTCTTGGGGTCAGTGATCTGCACATTTGGACACAAAACAGGTGTTGGGCCTTCGCAAATTAATCCCTAATTCAAATATTTTACAGCATTTACACATAGCTCTGACTCGGCTATTTCCACCCTTATCCCAGTCTCCTCTTCTGGTTTCATTGTTATTCACTTCCGAGTTTAATTACTCACTTTCAGCCACTTTCCTCAGAATATTTGACTCTGTGTTTCCCTGGCTCGCCAGGAACCCAGCACAGCACAAAGTCTCCCACAGAAGGTTCTCAATCCTACAAACCCCTGATACCCCACATCCCATAGGCTTAGGCTTTGCATGGAAAACACAAATCGTTGGAAAAGCTAATATCATGTCAAAATGATTGAGAGACGGGACTGGACCGCAAATAAAAAGCGAGTAAATACATTTATCCCCCAAATCTTCCTGTGATGAGGATGAACGGTAGATAATAGAAAAGCTGAGCTTTTCAAAGGCCTCAGTGATTTTTCATGCAGAATTCTCACCGTGCCAAGTGCCTGTTAACCCGAGACACTGCAGCAGCAGGGAGGACAACAAAAGGACTTCAGTGGGAATCATGAGAGTGCTCCAGAGGATCAATCCTACACTCCCTGCACAGGCAACCTCACATCTTGCAGAGAAAATGGACCTCGAAGCAGAACAGGACACGGACTGACCTTGAATCGGAAGCGGTTGGGTGTCTGATACTCTCCTGTGAGCAGCACCGTCTCGATGTCGTTCCCGAAGAGGGAAGGGGATGGCAGCCTCTTCAACGTGGCCTCAAACCCTTGGGGGACAAACACGAGGTGTTGTGTGGAACGGGACATTGTGAGGGTGGGAACTGGGAGGGCCCTGCCCAGAGCTTACCTGCCTGGGTGGATCTCTGGGAACCCTGCACTTTGTAGCCGTGTCTGGGGGAGAAGAAGCACCAGGGCACGCTGGTGTCGCTCTGGGGGCTCCAGCAGCAGCCACGGAGGGAGCAGGTGCTCTGAGCAAGGACAGGAGGGGCACAGATGAGCTGGGCTTACACAAATAAATCCACACTAAACCAGTTAAAGTGCACACGGAGATCATTTCACCCCAAACACCCACAACCTTCGTAATCTCTGCGCTCAGGTCAAGTCCTCCTTTGAAAAACTCTTTTGAGTGAACTCAGTGGCACAGAACTCACTAAAGGGGATTTTTTCTGGATTCAGAGTAAGCTTGCTTATTAGATGTGCATTCTTCCTTAAAACCACAAGATCCACTGGTAAAATAAACATTTTTAAGGAGTTATTGAAACGTTTGAGCTGTGACAGATACAGCAGAGTCTGGCCAAAAGTCACACACTGGAGAGGGGGTGAAATTGACAGTGGGATTAACGTCTAACAAACATCAGTATAAACATTGTGAATTGAACATTGTGTATAATATCGACATTTAAATGTAATTTTGTAGTATCAGAAATATTCAGATTGCTTCTGCATAACCTCAAATTGAGATAAATAATTGTTTTAAAAAAACAACCCTAATGTTTCAAGCCTCTGACCCAGTGCCGTGGCACCAACCTTTACACTCCCATTCACTAAAAAAGCTGAACCTCCTTTGCTTTGCTGTTAGGAATTAACTTGTTCACGTGCAGTGTGTGTGAGGTTTATGTTTGGAGATAAGATTTGGGCAATTTATCGCTCAGTTTCCACCCATTTTCTCTCCTTAAAACCTCCATTCGTTACTTAGGGCAAAGGGCAGTGGTAAAACAATCACTCTCACTGAGGGCGAAGGGCGACGTCCATCAGTGATCTCAGATATCCAAATCCAACGGGGACACCTTCAAAGCCTCACTTTCCACCTGCCCACTACCAGCAGCTCTTTCTGCCTTCATCTGATAGTGCTCAAATGCTTTTGGTGTTCGTGATAAATATTTAAAACCTTCTGCAGCTTGAAATAGGTGGACATGATCCAAACCCTTCATTGCTGCTGTCCTTGTTTTGGGGTTAGAGAGCCTAGCCTGGTCAGTGAAAGTCAAATTGTTTCCAGAGGCTCTGATAAGGCAGATAAAAGATAAAAATAAGATAAAAGATAAGGCAGCTGCAGCCCAGCAATCAGGCAGGTGCTGAAGGAAGCACTGAGGGAGCTCACAGAGCCACTGGCTTGGGGAGTCTCAGTGCATTTATGTGATAGTGGTTTTACAGAGCACAGAAATCGCTCAAAACCACCCAAAATAAACCCCAGATTCACCAAACAGGTAAATGTTCCAGAGTTTGTGACGGATTTATCCCATCAGAAAACATTTGCCGTCATTGCCATCAGGTTCCAAGCGAAAAACAGTTGGAGGAGAGATGTAGGGACTCATTTTCCCCCCTTGGATATACGAATCGATGTAAGCCCTTTGTAAGGCTGTGAAAAACCCAGGCTCACTTCCCACCTTCCCAGATCCCACCAGGAAAAGTCCCCATTTCCCATTTATAAACTATTGCAGAGTAAAGGAGAGGAAGCACGAAGCCCTCCAAGACTGCAGAGATCACAGCTTTATTCCCTGACTTCATTTCCTTCCTATATGGGGGAATATCCTAAATATAAGGAAAGATTTGCTCCCTCCATCCTCTCAGCCCTTCCTAGGCCAGTGACCATCCCATAAAAAGCAGAATAAACGGGACTGATTTTCCTAACACCTGGCAGTTCAAGCACCCACATCCCCAGCTTCCCAAGCATCTTTTCTTTCCCTCGGCCACTTCTCACGAGTACTTCTCGACACTTTTGAGCAGTTCCTTCACAGCCCAGTGACATTTTTCCAGCTGGATCTTATCCTGGCCGATTTCTATTTTGGTGGCATATTGAGCTTTTTGCACAGGGCAGTAAACACAGGAGCTCAGGATTGGTTAGGCCTGGCACAGGGAAAGGAGCAGAGTTCACCGGAGACACCGGGGAGCCTGTCGTAAAAGCAATCATCCGCTATAAACAAAGATGGGATGCCAGCCTGCGAGCTGTAAAAAGCAGCACAATAGGAAAACCAACGCCCAGGAAAGCCAAAGCTTAATTAGGAACAACCCTGGACGCGAGGAAACTTTACACTGGGGTACAGCATGAACCGAGCACCAAGGACGCAAAAGAAGAGCTGGGCCACGTGCTGAACTGAAATGTGCTGCTCTGTGCATCCCCACAGACCTCTGCCAGCAGGGGATTTGGGGGAGAAAAGCACAGAAACCAAGCCCAAACCAATAAAGTGCCCTCCCCTGAGCTTTCAGGGGTGTCAGCCCGGCCTACACGAGCTCTGCTCAGAGGAGTTCATGTTTTACTGGAGTGTTCTGCCTGTCTGATCAGACCTCCTGGCAAATTTCCACGGCAGTGAATAGTTACTAAATATCTTCCTTCTTCCAGCATCTCTATCTTCACCAATCATACGATCAGATAAGAAATATCTACTTATTTTCTTTCTTTCTTATTTTCTTCCTTTCTCTTTTCTTCATTTCTTCCTTCTTCTTCCTTTCTTTCCTCCTTCCTTTCTTTCTTTTTCTTTCATTTTCTTCCTTCTTTTTACTTCTATTTTCTTTCTTCTTTTTACTCTATTTTCTTTCATTTTCTTTCTTCTATTCCCTTCTATTTTCTGCAACCCTACTCATTCTCTGGCTCCATCCTGGACATCCTCAGTGACTAAGGAAATCAAGGCAGGCACTAAACTTGCTAGATCAGCTTGGGTAAATCCTAATTTTCCCAGCTGCTCTTTATTCTGAAAACCATCAGCACAAACCGCTGCAGAAGAGTGATGTTATTCTATGCAGGCACCCGTGGTTTTACAGGTTGCTGCATTTCTGTAGCCTCACACAACCAAATCACTTCCAGGGAAAAATGCACACAGGAGTGAATGGAATCACTGGGATGGGACTCTGCACCTCACAGCTTTCCTCAGGGCACGGAGTAAAGGTGATATTTTTCTCCAATCCTGTGAAATCTGCTGCCTGCTCTTCACTAATACTCAGGGTTCATTTCTTTCACCTCTAATTCCAGATCAGGCACCCTCAGTGCTGCAATCTGCATCGACTTTTCTGCTGGGAGCTGTGATTTGGTTGTTTTTCATTCTTTCCTGCCACCAGCCACAACCAGAGCACCGCGGGTTCCCTCCCCGCTCGAGGAGCGCAGCACTTAGCGCGGGGTGACCGGTTCAAAGGCAGTAATTACAGATTTAAATGATCTGCATGGCTCCTCCTGCAGTGCTGGGGCTGTTCCCAGGGCAGGGAAGGAACCTGAGGAGTGGAGGAACAGGCTGTGATTTGAACCTTTCCTAACCTGTCCCCTGCAGGACTGTAGTGAGCTACAAATCATAACGAAACCCGTGGCATGAGAGGCTTTAACAGCAGCCGGCTCTGGAATTGGATGGGAATTCCCTCCGAGGTTCAGACAGCTGGTTAACAATTTTTATACCTCTGGGAATGACAGAAGTAACCCATTCTGGTTTTTTCTCCTAAGCTGCCCCTCCCCAAATCAAAGAAAGATGTCAGGCATCCACCAGAAAACAAGAAAATCCATAATAAAGATGAAAAATGATAATAATCATTAAGATAATAATAGTGTTTCAAGGCTAACTATTACAGAAAGGCTCTCAATGCGAAAGCACTGAAAAATAAAGGGCACCATAAAATCATGGAATGGTTTGGGTTGGAAGGGACCTCAAAACTCATCTCATTCCACCCCTGCCATGGGCAGGGAACCTTCCACCATCCCAGGTTGCTCCAAGCCTCATCCAGCCTGAGGTGATGCTGGATTTTAACTCGGAGATTCTTAAGACAAAAGGTTTTTTTCCATACTCTCTCAGACACCCCAGCTAGGAGAGGAAGACACTGGGATCCAAACTGGTTCTGAAAGGAAATCGTGACCAGGTCTCGTGTATTTTAAAACTGCACATCTCAGTAAAGCCCACCATTTCCAAATCATTCTGAATGCCAGTTTTTGACCATCACGCCAAATGAAACTGTTCAGAAAAAGTTGTTAAAAGCCAAGAGTGACATTTTAACTGCTTGATGTCTGACCAATTGTGTTGCCACCTCTCCCTAAACCAGAGAAATCAGACCTTCTGTCAAGGGGCTGAAGTGGTGGTGCAGGAGTTGAACTTCCCTGCAAATGTTGAGACAACCAGACTTAAACAGGTTAAGAAAATACCTGCTCTAGTAGAGACAAATTGCATTTTTATAAACACACAGGAGGTTTTACGGGATGAAATCTATTTCCTAACATTTCCCAGAATATTTTTCATCTATTTTCCAGACCTTTGTTGCTAATTGATCCGGGATGCAGTCAATTCTCTCTTCCGCCGGTATCTTCTGGCATTGTGGGTAAAAGTCTGTCAGGGAAATGAAGGAATGGGTTATTACCAGGATTTCTAAACTGCAGGAATAACTTGGTTCCCTCTGAGCTCAGCACCTGCTTCTGCTGCCTGTTTCTCACCAGCTGGAACCTCTAAGGACAACACAGGTTCGAATCACTGCAAACCATTGCCTCTGTGATTTATTTCTACCTTTGGAAAATGGCACTCGATTATGTCAGATATTAAAACTTCACTTTCAATGTTTGAACACATAGGTAATTTTGATAATTTTATTTCATTAGTCCACTTTTCAGTGACTCCTGTGGGTCAGTGTGCCCTTCTTCATGCGAAAATACGTGCAAAACTAAAATCTGGAAGAGCTTTTCTCTTTCTTAAGCTGGGCTGCCACGGTGCTCCTTCCCCTGAGCCACAGTTTTCCACAGGAGCTGGAATTGAAGCATCAGGAAAAAGCACCTCAAAGCTCCATTAAGATGCTCCTTTAGATTTCAGATTTGTGGGACTGAATTTAAGGTGGGCAGCTTTAGCTGATTGAAGGGAGCTCTGAAGGTTACTTTATGTAGTTGGGAACTGTCTGGAACAAGGACTGTGCCAGTGCAGGGATGTGCCCTGGGCTGAGAGGGACACACACTCCCCCAGATTTGCCTCTTTGCATCATCTGCACTTGTGCTTTTTGCTCAGGGAAACTCCTGCTCATGACAGAAACAGAGAAAAATACGCAGATATTGCTCTGGATGGGCAGTTTTACTAAAACACCGAGGTGTTTGCTCTGTATAAGCAATTATTTTTATTTTTCTGCCATTTTCACCTCCAAGCTTTTTGCTTCAGTCCCTGTGTGTGAATGGAATCACACAAAATGGAGCTGGAAGTAAAGCAGGTGCTCTGTATCCCATCCCTGGAGCACAAGGAGTTTCTGATGTATCAATTAGCAAGGAACCCTGTTGGATTTTAGGGTTATAATTATATGTTCCACACAATTTGGCTGCTCCCACATAGAGAAGAGATCAGGGAGACTTTTTTCCAGTGTTACCTTGTTTTATAATCAAAAAAATTTGAAATTATCAGAGCTCTACCTTCCTAAAGAAAGTCCAGTCATGGAAGGGAGAGATAAAAGCTTTTCCATGACAATAAATCCTGAGTCACAGCATTTATTACGTTCATAACTGGTGACTTTGATTGTATCGTCCATAGAAAGTTCTGGCCACGATTCACCTTTGGATGATGATAAGCACAGAACGGAGACCCTGAGTCAGAGCTGAGCAGATCCCACTCAGGGATTTGGTCCCCCAGCAGCTGTGGGAAGCACTCACCTGGAGATTTCACTCCGGGTTGCCTCGTGGCCAGCAGCCCAATGAGGACACAGACGATCACTGTCACCAGGGAGAAGAGGACGATCAGGCTGAGCTCCAGCCCACTGAACTTCTTACCCATCTAGAAATCCAGAAAGACACCATTGGTAAAAGTAAAACACAAGGAAAGGCTATAAATTATATTTCCAATTCATTAAATTAGCAACATTAATAAATTATTCAGGTTTTAGGCTTAAATAAAACACTCCTTAAAGACTATGTGCAATAAATCCCCAGTTCAGGATAACTCGCCCCGTGCAGATTATGAAATTATGACACTGAGAAATGTATTTGATCCCTGCAAATCACTTAACACAGAACAATTTATTCCTGAGATTAACCATGGAGTTTCCCAGAGGTTACTAAAATTCCTGAAACGGGAGACAAATAAAATCTTCCTCCCCCTTTTTCAAGCTTTCTGTTCTCCTTCAGAGCAATCACAAGTCTTTTTAATTTTTTTTTTTTTAACAAGGGAGGAACTTGATTTGTTAAAAATACACCTGAGAAAAGCTCGAATAAACCCTGAGGGCGTGTCCAGGACACGTGGGGAAGGCAAGACAGAGGCAAATTGCTTATTTGTACAGTGGGAGAACAGATTGTGTACAAGCTCATGGCACAGTGGCTGCTGCTGAAATCACACCTGAAATGTGGGAAATAACTCAGTGGAGTCAGTGCCTTAAAAAGCTGTGGAAAACACGAGGTTTTACCAAATTCCTTTTTTATTTCTTTAGTGAGCAAAGTGTGCTGTGCCAAGGGGGCTGTGCTGGCTCAGAGAGCAACCCAGAACCACCAACACTGAACTGTGCACCAGCAATCAAACTGATTAAAACTAATTAAAACTAATTTCAGCAGCCAGATCAATACACACTGGCAGCTATCACTGCATTTAACTTGTGGTTAAGAGCATTTAGCCTCGTAAAACAACCACAAATACAGAGAAATCGGCTCTTTTTAATTAAGAAAGCGTGGGAGCACATGTGCATGGCGCTGGCACACCAGAACACTTTCACATGTTTTAGTGAGGACCCACAGGAGTGACAAATACTTCAGAATAAACTATTTTGTGTGTGAAATAACAGTTTAAATCATTGTGCGCTCCTGCTGCCATTTTTAACCCATCACCCTCCCTCCATCCCAACCTAAAAACCCCTTTTGCTGTGTTGCCTCAGATGGCATCATCCTAAAAAAATCTAATGATAATTTTTCTGAATTTTGTTCAGGTCCTTGTCATTAAAGCCTCCTATCTCATTGAATTTCTTCTCACGGCCTCCTTCCAAACCCTAAAACGTTGGGAATAAGAGTTTATCATTTATAAACCTAACTTCTGTTGGGTGATGAGCGCTCCTCAGTGAGGCAAAGCTCTCCAGAACCTGGGAAGCAATAAAACAAAAGCCATACCTTAAAGATTCTGTGGTTCCCTCATCTGCTGCTCCTGGCTGTGAAGTTCAGCATCAGCCCCGGGGCTTTATGAGCTGCTGTTATCAGTTCTCAGCTGTGTTTGCAAAGCCCTGGGCCAATGGCAGGCACAGCCAGAATTGCAGGCAGATTGCAGACACTCTTTGGACTAAACTCTGGGATTATTGCAGCCCGGGAATAGCTGCAATGGTTAATTAATAATATTTTGCTTCAATGAGAAGCATCAGATTCTGCAAAGGAGAGAAAAGCAGCCATAAAATGCCAATCAGCTCGTCCAGTTGCATGATTGGGTTTTTTTTAATCTCTTCTTCTGCCGTATCTTTGTTACTTTAACCTTCATGGAACCCTCACCTTCTTAGTTTATTCATTCTGCTTTAATCACCACAAGAAGTCATTAAACATTCCCAAATGAGGGAAAGAGCTGCCGAGCTCGTGGCAGGGGAGAATCGAATTTATGACCATTAAAATGTTTATTGGAATTAACTATAAAATATTAATCTTAAATCAATATAAACGGATTTCACGGGATACTACTAATAAATGTCAAAAGCAGATGAAAAAGATGAAAGATTAACACAGAAATGTTAAAATTTTATAGCAAAGAGGGTTCAATCATAACCTTAATATGAATCCTTCACACCTAACTAGGTTTTGTCTTTTTCTCACAAATCATAGGTGGGATTTTAACATTAAATCCTTATTTTCCAAAGGCAAGTTTTCAATTCATGTTATTAAAGCATTTACAAGTAAATTTCAATAATAAAGAAATGGCTGAGAAGTGCCACTTTTAGTTGTTGAACTCCTCACGAATTTATCCCAATTCCTCCTTCCCTCAGCTCTGCCTGTGGAGCCCAGGAATGAGGAATTTGGAATGTTTCCTGTCAGAGCACAGAGGGGATGGGCCCCTTTGCCTCAGTCGGCACTTAAAGGAAAGAAAATCAATCCACACCCAGAGCACTGGGGCTCTCCTGCATCCATCCATCCATCCATCCATCCATTCTTCCATCCATGCTTCCATCCATCCATCTATCCATTCATCCATCCATCCTTCCATCCATCCATCCATCCATCCATCCATCCATCCATCCATCCATCTCTGTCCATCCTTCCATCCATCCATCCATCCATCCATCCATCCCTCCATCCTTCCATCCANATCCTTCCATCCATCCTTCCATCCATCCCTCCATCCATCCATCCATCCTTCCATCCATCCTTCTATCCATGCTTCTATCCATGCATCCCTCCATCCATCTCTGTCCATCCTTCCATCCATCCATCCATCCATCTGTCCATCTGTCCATCCATCTCCCCTCAGATCAATGCCACCACTCCCCAGCACTCAGGTGAACAACAGGCAGAGTTTCCAAACCAATCTCACCCCTCCTTTCCATGAGAACAACGCCCATGCCCAAGTAAACTCAGGAAACATTGCTAAAATTTGCTGAATATGCTGCTTTATGAGCGTCTATTAAAGAAAAAACAGTGGTTTAGCGTGGATTATGAGGAAGATAATGGTGAGGGAAGCCTGAGGGGTTGTTTGATGGATATTTGTTTTCCCAAGTTTCTGTATTTCGTGTAACTGTTCCAGGAAAGCTCCGGGCCCAGCACGGCGTGTTCCGCGGGTTCCATTTAGCAATCTCCCTGCCATCAATAAAACCATTTGCTTAAGTGCTTCCCTGAACTGGTGGCGGTGCCGCAAACCTCTGTTATCCATCACCCAGGGAACGCTTTCCCTGCCACTCCAGAGCACAAAAGCAGGGAACACAAAGGTCTCCAGGGAGGGTTTCCCAGCAGGTTTCCCAGCTGAGTGTGTTTTCATTACTCCACAAAGGAGATCGGGGCTTCCAGGGCAAGGTGTAATATTGGACTCCAAGGAGGAGGAATGGGGAAGGCTCCTCAGTCAGAGACACTGAGAGGCCATAAAAACAACGAGAACTCCATTAAATGAAGAGCTGGAGCAGCGTGGCCTCTGCTGGCTCCTGCTTCGGTTTCCAGGAATTCGGAGCTGATTCCTTTCTGACAAAAAGCTGGGAAGAAGAATTGTTAGAAGCCCAGGGGTACAGGCTGGGCTGGAGAGAATGGCATGGGAAAGCAATCTAGGAAATTAGGTACTGTTAAAAATGTAGTAATTTAAGAAGAGGCATTTATCTCTTTGCTTTGAACAGGCCCATTTTTAATTAAATCACACACAACTTGCAAAGCTCGTTAGCTGGGCAGAGTGAGCTCCCTGGTTGTATTAATTCAGTCAGCTGTTCTAATAATTGGGGTTTCAGCTAAGGGACCATGGAAACAGAAATAAAAGTACCTTACACTTTTTCTACGGTTTCGCAAGATGTGTTTTTCACTGTTTTGGTATCAAATATTTATTATAAGTTACAGTTAAATTTCAGTCCTCAATTCCTATAAGAATCTGTTTGCACATTACCAGTCCAGCCAGGAACGGAATTGTTGTTGTGGAAGGACATCTGGCACAGATCCAGCAGGGAGACACTCCTGTGATCCCCACATTCCACCTTTGCGTGGCTGAACCCACCCTGCAATCCCAGTTCTCCAAACTGGGAGCTCTCCAGGGTAGCTCTGGTCACATCCAAGCATCCAAGGGAAAAGTCTGAGCTGTTTTCAGAGGCCTGGAGTCTCCTCCAGAGAGTCAACTGAGCAAGACGAGGAGCTGTGAAGCCTCACCAACGCATTGAAAACAGATTTTCCCCCAAAGAGACTCTGGAGAGAATGAATTTGGATTCATCCCATGTTGTGTCATTTTCCCAAAGCACATCACAATTCAAGATCAGACGCTGTGAGCTCCGTCTCAGACAAAAGCAGTTTTCATTTTGTAGTAATTGACAACCAAAATATTTTGATTTTGTTTACCAAACAGACAGAGAAATAATATCAACTGAGTCATTTCATTGCCGTGGAAAAGCAGAACGTATTTGAAGTTCATTGTCGAAGTACGTGCAGCTCTTCTGGAAGAAATGCAGATAGACATTGTTCAGAAACTGCTGCTTGTAGATAAATACGTTTCTTTACGTCTAAACAATGGATCCTTATCCTCATTCCAATACGACTTCTGATCCAACAAAGTATGGCAGAGGTAATGAACGTAAAAGTTGAATGCCAGCGTTATTTATAAATTTTTATGAGGTCAAATTATAGAGCGGGGATAATCAGAGATCAGCGATCACGATAATGACTCCAAAGATAAGGATTCCAATGGATCACCTGGCCCACAGAAAGAGAAATAAATTTTGCAGTTCTCAGTGCAAGTGAGGAAATGACTTGCAGGGAATCTCTAAAATACAACAATAATTACTGGAAGCCAGTGCAGAACACACTGCTCAGGTGATGACTCCGTGGGTAAGACCTGAAATCAGAGGAGAAATGTTACAACAATACTCCCAAAAAACCCCAAACCCTCTCATTCTTATTTTAATCGCTGCTGAACACAAAAAGCACGAAGCGAGAAGGCGTCTGATGTGGAAGGAACAAGTGTCAGGATGGTTTGAACCATAATCATGAATATAAATCACTTGATTATGTCTGAAAATTAATAACTGCTGCTGCTCAAGATAGCAAGGGTAGCTCTTAGCAGAGCCAAGTCTTCTGTATTGCCAATATTTATTATCTACCTTCTCAGCTGACAAAGAAATTACAAGATTGCATGAAAAAAAGAGAATATTTTTCCCTTGGCCATTCATGCATAAATATGTGGAAATATCAAAATGTGCCTGACATTATTACTTGATCAAAATCTATCAGCTGCTGCTTTTTGATTTTTTTTTTAAGCTGTACTGAGAGTGCATCAGGGATATTCCAAAATGGAAAGCGTCCTACAAGCAAGAGATTTGAACCTGGCATTCGCAGCTGACAATGTTCACTCCAGGATGGAGTTCACTGCCTGGAAATGAAGGGGAAAAGGACAATTAATGTTTGCTTCCAGCTAATTGCTGGCTCCTGATAATGCACCAAGTTGAAAGTGACTCCCAGCTGCATCCTCCCCGCTCCGCTTTGGGCAAAACGGAGAGAAAGGAATTCTTCATTTGCAGTCGGGTGGAAACACCAACCACAGCAAAGCTGAAAAACATCCCAAACAAGCAGAAAGAAGATAATTCATTGGTACTTCTCCCTCCTCCTCAAATATCTGAATTCAAACTTTGTTGGCTTTTCACGCTGTGGTGCTAGTTTTGGGGTCCTTTTGCTGGCAACGACCGTCAGGTTTTATTCTCAAATCTTTCTTCTCTCGACTTCTTCAGCTTTAGGTGATTTTTTTTCCCTATGTTCCTTCCTACCTGGAATGTGCCAGCAGAAAGGAATTTTCACTCCTGCTAGCAGACCTGGAAGCATCAGAGATGTTTTCTGAACAGGGACATATCAAGGTTAACATTCATAATATAAATTTGAATAAAGTTTTGAATAAAAAAAATGGGTATTGCTTCGTATGAAACTGAATTGGTGAGAAGTTGAAGAACCAGTTGAAAAAGGTTGTATCACCCTTTAGAAAGACTGTCCTTCCTTCTCCTTTGATTCCTTAAAAACAGGGAGAAGCCTTAAACCTCCCAAGGCACGTCATTAATTCTGTGCCTCCTAGAAATGGATAAATGCACGTGTGATGTGCTCCACTAAACAGAAACTCTTCAATAATTCAAATATGGGCAAACGAGAGTCTTGGATTTCAGAGCCCAAATCACCCCTCTGTATTTAGGCCGTCCAAGGCTCACAAACATAAAATAAATGTTGACACAACCACCCCTTCGTGCCGGCTTGGAGACACATATGCACAGACCACCAGGAAGCCCAGGAGTCTGCCAGCTCCAAAGATCCTTGAGTCATCCATCAGGCAGTTCCAAAATAGCCTTTGATGGATTTTGTAATGCTAGTTAAGAAAAAAAAAACAAAACAGTAAATGTGGGACTCTTTCTTAGCTTGTAAATATGCATATTTTTACGACCAGAAAGATCAGAAATTTTAGGGCTTTCTTTTAAATGAAGGTTAATAATTACAATAATAACAGTTAAAATAATGCATTTTAAGGTGAAATTACAGAGCTGCAATAACGACAACAACCTAAGAGGAATAAAACACTCCAGTTAATGAATAACGCTCAAAATGCACCTTATTAAGTCCTAACTTCATTACCCACCATTCCCAACCTATTCCATCGAGTTTTCTCATGTTTTTCTCGAACAAAAACTGAAATGACAGATTATGCCCCAGCTTTTGGAGAGAGGAAAAGATAATTCTGAAAGGAGCTGCTTAATGAAATCAGGGCTTTGACCCTTCACAGTTTTTTTTGTCAGAGCTCTTCTGCTGCTCCCATGACTTTCCCTGTCCTTGCTGCAGATGGTCCTCCAGCCAATTCCTGTGTTCCTCGCTGCTCCTGAGCAGGAAACAAAGCAAAGCCACCTTTATTATCTCTTGATTCCTCGCCAGCTTTTTGCTTATTTAGACATGACACTGCTGGATATTATTCAGCTTTGCATTTCTTACCGGTGAAAAAGAATAGATGGCTATTGTAGGAAAACAAAAGGATTAAAGGCTGAGGAGCTTCGGGTGAGTGTTTAATATTCAGATATTTGTAATAACAACCGAGAGATGTGAACAGCATCAGTGCCAACAAAGTCATTTCCTTACACCTGTTTTTGTGTGGCAGTTCAGGGAGCACTGCCCGGGAAGGCTGGGCTGGGCCAGGGAATCCTGAGATGGAATCCAGCAGCTCATCCCAACACCATCCAAGATGTGGGAAACTCACAGCTCACAGGCACATGGCCTTCATTGTCACTGTCACCTCCATGGAATTTCAACTTCTAGCGACCCCTAAACCTGCACCCAGGGGTAATTTTTGTATCGCTGGGATGAAGGATTCCAATCCCTCATGAAAAAGTGTTAAACCACGCCATTGGATGCCTCTTTTACACAAATTCTTACAGATTCTGATCATGCTGGTTCCAAGGTTTTCTCTCCCAACACAACAGCTGGAAGATTTGTTTGTTTGGGAGTTTTTAATGATATTTTTACATTCGTAATTCAAGTGGGAGTGGGACTGAAAGCACCAAACAGTGCCAGACTTTGAACAAAGCCTTGGGGGCCAGCAGGGCTGTGAGTGTTGGTGTGTGGGTGTTGTTCCTCACACCTTCTGCAGACACCAGTGCAGAGGGAGCTGCACCCACACCCACCCACGAGAAACCTCAGCCCTCCCTGGTCTAAATCTGGGTGCATTGACCGGCCCTGAGCTGTTTTCTCCTCACTGAAGATCTGCTGTGCTCGGTAGGAGGTCGCTGCTCGTTTCCCCTCTTGCACACGTCCAGATCACACCACGGGATCCTGTTCTTCAGCCCACTGCATTTCCCTCTGCGGGCTCGGAGTCCTGGGTGAGTTCAGAGCAGAAGCATCAAGCAGTGCAAAGGTCCACGGTGTGGAGGCTTTGCTGGGCTGACTTTGTCACATCAAACACACAAAAACCCCACCAAGGCGCAGTAGCTGAAAATTCTTAAAAGCAGCTCCAAAATCAGCAAGTTTTCCATATTCAAGGACAACACAGAGATCTTTTCCCTCTACACCCTGAGGTGCGAACACCATCGTTCATTGACCAGAAGATTTTATGTCTTGAAGCTCATTCAAGGTTCTTTAATATCACTGTCACCATCATTTTTGGCCTTGCTCTATCCCATTAATATTTAGCTGGTGATAATTTATTTACCTCGTCCTTAAGAGGTGTTTACACTCCACATGACAAATCTCCCAGCATTTGTGCCCATTTTATTTCCACTCTAAACTGCTCTCTCATCCAAACTCCTCTCCTTTGAACCTCAAAATCCTTGATTCAAGCTCTTGCCAATACTGAATGTCATGAAATATGGAGGAAAATACCTTGGGAATCAGTCTGGGGTAGAAATCTACTTGAACCAGGCAATTCTCTGCTCTTATGAGGCTGCTGTGAGAGCAAAGCTCCCTGTCCAGCCTGCAGAGAAATGATTTTACAGCTTGAGTGACCCCAAGGTGCACAGAGGGGACTGAACAGTCCTGATCAGCAGAGAAATGGACACTGAGGCGTCCCCCAGGAACAGCAGAAGAGGCTCCAGAAAAAGGGAGTGGAGACAATGGAAAGGCAGGAGCAGGGAACCAGCCAAACCAAGGGGAAAACCTCAATCCCGCATTTTTGCAGCCTGAAGCTGATGTTTCCACAGGGTGCAGGAGTGGGCAAGGAGAACACTGATAATGTTTTTTCCAAAGAGAAGGACAACTTTGATTGGAGGAGTTTAGGAGCCAAGCTTGGAGTGTCTGCACCATCCCTGGGCAGATGGGAAAAGGATGGATCACACTAAAGATGCGTTGGTAACGAATTTCACAGTGACCAGTAGGAAACCCACCACAAAATACCCCTGAAATTCCCAACTCAACAGCCAGAGCTCTGCAGGGCCTTGGAAAAATATTTCTCCTTACAGCTAATATTGAACTGCCTTCTTCAGGAAATATGGATAAGGAAGGAGTCGTTTCTGAACTCCACAGAATTCCCAAAGCCTCACTCACTCCAGGAAAACTGTGCTCCAAGGAAGGAATACCGGGACACCAGAGTGACCTTGGGCTGCTCAGAAAGTTTACCAGAGCTGCATAAAGGATTTCGTTGCAGTTGATAATACACATATAATTAACCCAAATTAACACTAAAATCAATCAATAAATGGGGAAATGAAAGCGAGTGAAGTCATTACCAGAGCAATATAAAACTTCACATAACACCCAGATTTATTGGGAAGGAAATGTGAAAGCCAATGAAAGGAGTGATGGAGGGATATTGTCACAGACCGTTGGATCTAAATAAGTATGAATTAAGCACCTTGTTAAATGAACATTTTTCTGTGTGGTTTGGAAGAATTGAAGCTGGTGGAACAGATCCTGAAGGAATGGAAGGTAATCCCAATGACAAAATAATAACAAATGCCAGAATTGGTGGCGTCATATTGACAGAAATAATTACTATTCACCCACAAGGAAACATCTCAGGATCATCAAAAATGAGCTGGCCACGAGTGCTGAGGTGGAGATAGAGGTGAAAAATAAGAAAGAAAAGATAATATTGTGGCAGAGAGACGTCTGAGACGGACTTTAATGTCCCAAAAATTTGAGGAAGAGGGTTACGTAACGCCATTAAAACATGGGATGATAATAAAGCAAAGGGCAATTGGTGACAATGATGACTCATGGATAGAAGGAATTTTTGATCCTTTTTTGTTAGAAAAAAATGTAATGCACCTAATTTAAAATATACTGATTGTCTGGTGTAAGTGTTTGTACCAGGTTGAAGCAATAACGTGATGGACACAATTGCATCATTTAAGCTTCACTGTCTGAGTCAAAAAATTGAGATATTGTCAAATCCATATCACCGCCTGGTGACCATTGCAATTCGAATGAGGGGAATGCTCCAAAGAAAAGGGTTAAACTCAGGATCAAGCAAGTTTTAAACTCATTTTTCCCATCCAAAAATCAACTTCCATCACTTTTTCATTTTTAATTCTTGTGTTTTTTTGGTTCTGTAAAACACTTCTGAAGTTCTGGGTTTCCACTGAAGGAGAGGAAGAAGTAAGACTTAACAGAATGCTGAATTTTGGAGGAAGGTGGGAAGATCCCAGCAACAGAAGAGGTTGGGGGCTCTCCCTCTGTCGGAAAACCAGGAAGGTTTTACACCTCGGCAGTTCTGTTCCTAGCTGGAAGATTCTCCACGGGAGTGACACCTCCTCAACACTTGCACACTTATTTCAGCTGCCTTTAGGAGTCCTTGATCAGGGAGATGCCCTGGTCAGGCACAAACCATGAGGATGGAAATCCATGCAGAGATTTAGAACTATCAAAATGTCGTCTCGACAAATTATTTAAACACCTCCCATTATTTATTCTTCAATCACGGCGCAAGCAACACTAAAAACAATAAGAAGGGAACTAAAAGGAGGAAAAGC
>VZTA01019225.1:118255-158480 GCA_013398855.1 Mohoua ochrocephala | reverse complement strand
CTAAGGGATTGTTTCTGTTCAAGGCCCCTTCAAACAGCCTCTGATGAGATCCAGACCTGGTCTAGTACTGATGAAACCCCAGGTATTGCATCAAGGAGTGCAACAGCAGAGATTACAGGTTACAGGTGTTCCAAGGGAACATTGTGACGACAGCGTTACTGACAGTGTTTAGTGCTGAGACAAAGCTGTGCTGATCAGGTAAGGCAAAAACCTCACAGATTTTAAAAATGAGGTCAGGCAAAGACAAATCATTCCAAATTATTCTCTTGGAAGCTGAATTAACTGTTTTCCCACTATGCAAATAACTTCTAAAGAAAAATGCATGAGATTCAACGAATAAGTGGCATAACTGCTGCTTTGGGTGCGAGTCCCCAGGAGCAATGATTCTGTTGTATCACTGTACACTGCTGACTTTCTGTCCCCTTTTCCTGAGACCAAGTAATTTGTGCTTGCTTAAATTAATTTGTTTAAACATTCTCTTACCTCCTCAACCGGCCTCCTGCGTAGACAGTGGGGGTTAAAGCCGTTGACATGCAGCACATGAATGGCACATTTAATACTCAGGTGATGCAGCTGACTGGTGACTTTCAGGAAGAGAAGGTCATTCTGTGAAGGAGAGAGACTTTTAGGTGGCATGGAGCACACACCAAAACAGATACTCTCCCCAAGAAGAAAGAGTTTGAATTTGCTGTGTAGTTTTACGTAACAGTACGGTAACTGTGGTTTAGTTAAAATGGAAGTTTATACTTTAAAGAGGGTTTGAGTTTTGTTAGGGTGGAGGTTTGGGGGGTTCTGTTGTTAGTTTTTTGGTTTTTTTTTTTTTAATGTTGCACCATAGCAAGACCTGGCTAAAAAATGAAGGCAGGAGAGTAGCCTATTAAGGCAAATCCAGGCCTTAATTCTCCAGGCTTGGGCAGGAGAATGGGAAGAAAACACGGTGGCTGTGTGTGGTTCATGGTGTGCTGTGAATGTGGTCAGAGCTGTACAAACCACTGGATTTTCTGCTTTTGCTTTACTGGGTATTGTTGCTAACTTGGTGTGGAGAACAACGTGCTCCAGAAGTTACATGTAAAACAGGTCATTTTACTTTTAATTGTGTTGTGCTACATGATACTGAAAGAAGGACTTTGCAGAAGTCAGCCCTAACGTATGACTTGCTTTGTGAACCTTAGGAATAGATTCCATGCACTAGGCAGCACAAAGGAGTTATTACTGGCACTATTTCTGCCTTGCAAAAATTCTTTTAACTGTTCACATTCAAAGGAAAATTGTAAAATATTTTGCTTGTTCTGAGGTTAAATTTGGTTAAACTGAGGAAAAAGGATTGTACTTACCACAGTTAAGTACTGCAACATCCTCCCATCTACTCTGGATTCATGAAACTGGTCTTTGTACTGAGGTAAGCCAATGTCATCAAGCCATCCTGCAGATGTGAGAGCAATGGGGAACCAAATCCAGATCAGTGAGAATGAAGCCCTTCTTCCCTCTCTCATCTGGCCTGGCTTCTTTTGAGGCATTCAGGTAGCTCATGCTACCTATTCCCCTTTCCTGAGGACAGCCGAAAGCAATTCCCACCAAAGAGCTTTGTCCACGCTACCCCCATGATATTTGACAATGCAGTGTGTGATGGAGCACATCTTCTGCAGCAGAGTGTAGCTCTTCCGAAATTGAGCCCACCCACTTAATTCCCTGCAGTCTGACAGAGTTCCTCCTGGAAGAGCATACCACAAGCTGCATATTTGGATGTCAAGAACAACACAAAAATCCCCAATTCTACTATGGTGAAACTTAGTGCTTTTTAAAAGATGTTTGGTGACTGTTTAAACATGTATCAGGCAGCCCTTTCATGGAGGGGGGAGAAATTCCTTCCCAAACAATTCCGTGAGAGCTCAAACACTTACGTGTCACCCAGATATGATCAAGTTGTGCAGACTTCTCATCTTGTTTTGCATTTATTGCTTTAATGGCCAAAACTAATTTCTTCCTGTGCAGTGGATGCTTTATTCCCATTTCCTGCAACAAAAGGAAAGAGGTTGCCCTGCCTCTGGTTCCTTTCCTCACATTCAAGTAACTATGAAAATTGATACTGTGGTTTTCAGAAAGGTAGAGCCAATGGTTTGGAGAGGCCTGGTTGGACAGAACCAACAGGCAGAGAGAAGCAGTGATTACCTTTTCCATGTCCTGAGGTGTGGCAGTTAACAGCGTGTGGCCTGACGTCACCCACTGCCGGGCGAAAATCACGTACTGGCCGAGGCCAAAATCCTCAAGCCAGTTACAAACTCTTTCAGTGCTCCACTGGGCAAACGGGGCATTGTGGTCACTGAAAAGCACAAGAAACATTGCAAAAATCTGAAAGGAAAGCATGAACGTGCATATTGGAAAGCTCATCGTGTGCCAGAGGCAGCACTGCCGCAAATCTGTCGGTGTGCTGTGTTCTGGGGTGTCCTGGGAATTTGGCAGCCCAGCCACAACCTCTCAACAGTTGCAGGGCAGATAAGAATTTCCCATTTTCTGTTTGAAAAGAGGGAAAAGGGAATTGCTGAATCCTCATCATTATGCAGATACTCCCAGAGGAGATGATAATTCTCTTTGTTCTTTAACAAGGTGAAATTTTGGACACTCCACCAAGCAAGCGATTGCTGCGACTTGCAGCTGGAGGAGTGTAGGCAGGGGAGATTCTCAGGGTGATTTTGCTACCAGAGAAATTCTTTCCAGCTGTTGTGGAATTCCACGTGGACTGAAGTGCTCGGGAAAACTGTATTTCCCGAGAGGAGGGTTTGGCTGTTCAGCACATTGAACACCACCACGCACAACAGGCTGTGCCAGGGAGAGGAGAGCCATTACCTCTTCTGGCCTTTGGTGTCCTTGGATCGGGATAAGCGAGGTCCAGCCGTTGCCCGGAGACCACCCCTCCGAAACTCTGCCAGGCCCAGGTCGTCTGCAGGGAAGTTACCTGACTGAGTTCTTCGTATTCTTGCAAGACAAGAGTGCCACGACAGGACTGTTAGCTGGTGACAGAGCATGTTCGTTCTGCATGGAAACTACAGTGACAACTAACAGCTCTGGTCATCTCCCTGGAAACCACGCATGCCAAATTCCAGAGGTAGCTCCAGGAGTTCTAGGAAATTCAGTCTGGACCTAACTCTGGAGGGGAAAGGAAAGAGCTCCACAGAGCAGCCGTAACACTTTGATCCAATTAATAATCCAGACTTGGAAATGGCTGCTGTTCCTGAAGCAGATCGAGTGGACACAGTGCAGCTGTGCCCTGCTTTCCGTTCCTTCTGTTTTCTCTAATTTTTTTACTGGTGTCTTTTGTAATGGACAACTTGCTAGAATTTAATTTTTCATGGCTAATAAAACTGCTGGCATGCTAAATTAATAGCAGTGAGATGACAGCAGTGCCTTATTTCTTTCACCAGCATGACGCTGTGAACACTCCCAGCCATTTTTCCACACCCCTGTGTATATAAGGACACACCCGTGCAATCCCAGAACTGCTTTCTCTCCCCAAATTTTAGGTTATTCTTGCTATAGAGAATTGTAGATTTTGCTGGGAATTGGATTCATTCTCAGCTGAAATGCTTTGACAGTGAATAAAAAAAAAAATAACCTTACTTTCCCCAGATTTTCTTGATCCCTTTTGGACTCTTTCTGTTTTCTGGAGACCATGGAGATTGTGGGCCTGAATCCATTCCCGAAGAAAGAGGTGAAAGGTCATCCGAGACCACTGTGCCATCCATGTTCTCTGTTTCTCCTGGGTTAAGAACAGCATTATAGTCAAGTTTTATACTGATTATTGATCAAGTGGTTGTCTGGGAGGCCGATGTTTAAACGCAGAACATGATAAAAAAGTACAGATGCCTATAGAATTGTTCTTGTATTTAAAAAAAAAACATGCTCAGAAGGTGAAAAAACAGCTGTACATTTGATACAAAAAAATGGAAAAGAATAAAAAATTGGGTAAAATAATTTTGTTATTTCAGTCTTTTCTATTTAACTACATTATTTGAATTCATTTCAGGTCTTCTTGCCTGCTCTTAATACCTCAACTCCTCCATCCAAAGCAGTGGGAATTTTTCTAACTTCAGTGAAAACAGAATGAAACCAGGAATAAGTGCCATAAAAAGAAATCCCATGTGAATGCCATACAGCAGGAGCTATTACTTCATTTCAGTACTGCACGTAAGGAGTTCAATCTAGAGGGCCCAGCTGGGATTAGTATTTCATAGGGAAAGGGAGGGGGAAAGGAAAGAAACAAAGGAAGCAGCGAAATGGTGTTAAAGTTGCATCTTGTTTGGATACAGTACCTAGCACTGGTGCACTGACACTCCTGACGCGATCTTCAGTCATCCCAAGAAGCAGAAAGCCAGATGGAGAAGCAAAGAAGATACAAAACACCAGCAAAATAAAGTTACAGGAGGGCAAAGTAGTTAAGCTAAGCATTAAAAGCAGAAACAAAAAGAAAAGAAGCAGTTACGCTCGACGTGGAAGTGAATGCGCATTGGTGTGCACAGGCCCCAAGAATTCTGTACAGATCATCTTAAACGGATAGGGATGATAAGGAATCTGTTTGGGGCTTTTCTGACTATTCTTGGACAGTTTTAGCACTCTAAGCAAATACTACAGAGCTCTACGAAGCCTGCAGAGTATCTGAAATGAAGCAACGGCTAAGATTGCATCAAATTGCTCCGAAATACAGAACTGGAGGTGTAATGAGTTTGCTGCACATGCAAGAAACAAACCAACCTGCAGAAAAAATTCTCTTAACTCAGTGTACTTAAGAAGCCATTGCTTGTTTCTAGAAAAAGAACATTTTCCTTTACAAGCTCACCCATCCTTGGATAGTCCTGCAGTTAAAGACATAACAGCGTGGCTCATACATTGCCTACAAAGTTGCAGTCACAGAAGAGCTCTTTCAAAACCCCAAACAACCACAACCTATTGCAATCTCGAAACTGCAGTATGCTAGCAGCTTTTGGGACCATGAGGCCTCAAAATAAACCAACCCCCACCAAAGGAAAAACAGCAGCCAAACAAAAAAATTCCACTGTGACTTTTAAAGTGTAGGAAGACTTCAGAATTTCCAGGGATACTCTTTGTGCCTGAACTCCCAAGCTCTTCATTCCTAGAAAAATACCTGGTCCTGTGCCTCACTCTTAACATCTTTTAGTCAATAAATCTGTGCTTAAGGTGCCACTGAAAAGAAATTAATACCGGCTTCCACAGGGCTGTGGTTGTGGAATGACAATATATTTGGAGCTCCAAAATCCACAGATGTTTTTCTGCATGTAGCAAATTATATTTTCACTTGTGGGTCCCCACCAGCTACAGCAACCAACAGTGCTGACAGAGAGATTTTTACCCATGATGTTCATGTTTTTGATGGTTGTACTGTAAAGTTTCAAATGGTATTGGCAGGTGCAACAGAAAAAAAACCCCCTCAAACTGATCCTTCACTCTGCCATGAGCTATGGGAATATTTTTGGTATTTGTTAAAAAAATAGAAGTAGTACAGCATTCCCTAACTGATCCATGTGAACATCACACTGCATTGTTCTGGCCTCGCAGATTCTGTCCCATGCTATGTCCCAGTCCCTCAAACAGTTTGGATTTTCCCTCTGGGAGAGGCACAGGTACGTACTCAGGCCTGGGACACCGTTGTCATCGTTGTCACTCATGCCACATCCGTCTGGGGAGTTATACATTCCCTGCTCCCCGTTCTGCAGGGCTCGGGGCAGCTTTCCTGGCAGCGTTTGGTACTTGCTGCCTTTCGCCGCTGGCTTACTCTGTTATTTTTAAAAGAGGGAAAGATAAAATAAATGCAAAATCAAATCTCTCTCAGAGCGTTTGCAATCCAGTACGCAATGTTCTTAAAGCTGAGAAAAAAGCATGGTTCAAAATGGCTCTCCTCCCTGCACATTCCTGCTTACAGGTAACCCAATTTAAACACATCAGTCAGCTGACAGTTTTCTGGCTAAGACACAGCCTCACCTTCCCTCATCTGCTCCTCCCACTTCAGCCACTGTGCAGTACTTTAAAATATATGTTAAATACTACCTGGTTTTGCCATAAGAATTTTAGCTGTCTCCCTTTCCTCTAGGGCCCTGGCACTATTTAATCGTTTGATCCTTTCAAGGTCAACTTTGATAGCGCCAAAAATGTGTTTAGTTACTTCTCAGATCATTTCCCCCCCGCTATTTTTCACCAGATTGTCTCTGTTTCTGCCTCACAATTGTATCTTGCTGGAATTTAACCCAAAAGCATTTGTACAGCTCAAATTTTCTCAAACATGTTTCCCCACCACCATTAGTAATAGTGAAAAAATCAACACCAAAGTTAGGGTACAGAAATTTAACTTTTGTAAGGACGAAAATCTCTTTGCATAGACAGAATTGTAAATGTGAAGCTTTTTGAAAAAATAATTACAGCTAAATATAATTGCCAGTTCTATTACAGAACCTAATTTTCCTTGCATTCAAGTGATCATCTACTTGGACATCGTGCTCCTTGTACAAGGGTAGATGAAATGTTCCCATAAATCTGACAGTTTTGGGCTGAATAAGTTACTTTTCCAAAGCATGTGTTTCACAGAGGTGCCTTTGCCTCCAGTTTTGGAAATGGCTTGTTGGGATTTCTTCAACACTGAATCCAGATAAAAAAAAAAGATGGATGAGCCATCGCTCTGGGTGAAAACTATAGGACAGAGATGCTTTTTGAGACAAGCAATGAACCTGCAGCTCCAACTGACATTATTAGTGGGAATGGTGTACATCCAGTATGTGTTTTGGAATAAACTCACACTGGTGAATGTTTCAGTATCAGAATGGAGGTTTCATAGGGAAACTTTGCACTGGAAATATGGAAACCATATTTAGTATAGAGGAACACACAGTGTGCTCCTTTTTAGTAACCCCATTCCAACAAAACTGTTTCGAAACTTTGTTTGTGACAGGATGATACATTAAAAATTTAATGAGATAACCACTGCTTTATCTATTCTTATTCCAAGGCCTTGAAGATTCTTTGGATACTGCAACTGCAGGCCAGATTGCACAGTTCCTCAACTCCTGCTCCTTTCTGGCAGCTGCAGGAGTACATCCCAACTTGTACCAAATACTGTATGAGTAGAGAAATTGTGTCTTACGTTAGCAGTGTATATTTTGAAACTGACTGACCTCAGCTTCATGGAGCAAACTTTTAGATAAAAAGTAAAAACCAAAAGATTTCCCTCTCGAATCCTTACCCCCTTTTGTTTGTCAGCACTGGAACTATGCAAACATTTTAAAGACAAAATGAGTGTAAAATGCAAACCCAGCCATGCCATCACAGCACATCACATCACAACAGAGAATTGTTAGGAAAGGTTGCAGTTAATATACCTCTTGTTCTACAACAGGCTGTGCTGGTTTTCCATCTACATACTACGGAGTTTCAGGGAGGGCAATTTCAAAGTTTTATGGAAAAAAGCAACAGACAAATGTTAGTATTAACATACATACACGGAACATCAATTGTAGTCTTATTGCTATAGAGATGCTGCTTAATGTATGGACAATACAAGGACTGTTACCTCTTCATTTCATCTCAATCCAATATTTAATACTAATTGTGTTGGTTCATTCCCCACTCTACAAAATCCCTGTTTAAGTTCTGTTGTGATCAAAGGAATTTTGCTGCTTTCAGGTTTCTGGGTGGTCCCTTTAGACTTACTTTGAGCTGGGAACATAACAACTGTGTAACAGTTAGACCAATATGAAAACAACTGACATAAAATAACACACACACAATCCTGTATGGATCCAGCTGAAATCATAAAGAGCTCTGATAGGAACCAAGTGATAAAAATTCCACCAGAGTTAGGTCAGGGACACCACTGTGGTTTATTATTTTATTATTATTTTTGCTGGAAGCAGTGGGAATTTGAACTTTGAGCAAGGCAGAATAACTCCAGCAAACAGGGCCGCTTGCACAGGTTCTCTTGGACTTAGTGCAAACAGCTGACTTGTCGTGCTGTGTCAGCAAAACAAGGTTTCTGGGCCTTAGTTTTGGGTGCAATATTCACATTTAGCCACTCACTGATACACACAGGGAGGTCTCAGCCATTGCATCAAGAGGCCTCGTGCCTAAATTAGGGCACACAATGTAAATGCCTTGCTGAACATGGGGAGGGCTTGCCACAATTCTCTCATACCCTTGGTAGGTTTTTCCTCCATGGACTCGGATTTCATGGGTAGAGCACTTTTACAGCACGAATGTGTAGGCACAGCCTTACCACAGCATATCACAGAGACAAATTCAGATTTTTGATTTAAGACAAGAAAATAACTATAAGTTATGACAAGAAAACCTTCATCAATTCTCCATGGAATGAAATGTTAGTTCTGATTTGCCACGTGCGTGTGACCACAATCAAATGAATGCAGCACAGATTTCACACATTCTATTTGGTCACTGTCCTCTCCAGCAATTTAAGAAAAATATTAGAATATTTAAGAAAATTTATTAAAATTCAAGAACTGGAGCAATCACATTACTGGCATCTGGTTTAAATGGCATTACTGGGTGTAGGTAACCTGCCATTGAGCCTAATTTGAGTACAGAAAGCAACAACAGTCTCAAAAAGCAGAATTACAAAAGTGCAGCAAAATAACAGTGTACACAATGACAAAACAACACTCTGGACCACAATGTAACAAGACTTTGCAAATTGGGAAGTTTCATTAAATGGAATTAAAGCCTTTGAAGTACCAACAGTGCTCCTGCTGCTTTAACTAAGGCAGCATCACTGCCATCTTCAGGAGTGCCATTTGTGATGGAAAGCTGAGGGAACTGCACCCATAGGTACATGCAAACACTCAAAAAGGTGTCCTATGTGGAAATATCCAGTCCCAACATTTAGCTACTTTCAGGATTAGCTGCCTTAATATTTTTGGTGATTTGGAAGTAAAAAAATATTTTAAAAATATCTATAAACAAAATAATATTGCAGTTTAAAAAAATGACTTCTCATTATTTCTTGTATTTCTCTTAAATATTGTTGTTTCTCTCAGGGGAAAAACTGAATTTGAAGGTGTGTCCATGTGGGTGTGTCAACCAGCTTGGCAATGAGGTGGAAAAAGAACCTGAGCTGTTTTATCTCTAGGGCTCTTTCCCCACATAGAGAGTTAGTGGTGGTTAAAGTTATTATACGTGAAACAAAAAGAATATTTATACTTGATCTTTGTCTTTTAGTTGTGACATCAAACACCAGAAGCTGTGATTACAAATAAACCAACCTTTTCCAAGGATTCACTCTGCAAGTCTTCTAAACTACTTGACTTTTTTTTCTGCGAAACCCTGAAAAAAGCGACAGGCAAAAAAAGCAGCAGTTAACACAACGTGGTTTGTTGGCATATCACCAGTGTCTCACGCAGAGAGAGCTGGGCAGATCACATAATGTCTGCATAAAACATAGCTCAGAATTAGAGATTCATTTATTTTATTATGTTTTTGCTCTGAAAATCACAGTATTGAAAACTGCAGTAGATGAAGTCAGAAGCAGCAACAAGACATCCTCTGATCAGCTGTGAAAGGCAGCCAGGCCCATGGGCAGCTTTAGCCTTGTATCTATTGATGGCTTTAGGAGATCTTAACAAGCCCAGCAATAACTCTCACGTTGTGAGCATTTAGGGATTTTAAAAAGGAAGAATATTTTACATTTCAATGACAGTTACTCTTTCTTACCTATTTGCGATTTCCAAAGATTCTTCTTGCAGAGAGGTTGAATTACTTGAAGATACTGGAATGCTTCCACTTAAAATAGAAATAAATTTTATAGTTTTAAGGACTACAGTGCATATAACTTTTGATATATACAAATGCTATAATTTAAACCTTAAACAACTAAGCATTGCAAACCTCCATGACAAGCACAGCTTTCACAAGTGCCCAAAACTACAGCAAAGCCAAGAACAGTCAAGACAAGATTCCAATAGTTAAACAGTCTAAATAATACAGTTTAAAACAACCCACATGAAACACGAGAAAGGACGGTCTTGCCTGATTTCCATGGCTTTGTGTGGCACCGGAGGGAGCACAGCTGGTGACAATTCTCCTGCAGAGGCCTGGGTAAAATACAAGAGTTTCAAGCCTGTAACTCTGGTGCCTGCTGCTGAATCTACTGTGCCCATCCCAAGAAATACAAAAGTTAGGCCAGGGCTGAACCCTTATCTACATTACCACAGAGAAACCAACACCAGGAAATCATCTGTACAGCAGAACCTGCTTCTGTACCTCTGTTTTCAGTAATTCTCCTTGAGAGTTATTCAAAAGATTCCACTTCCTTAAAGTTGCCTCAAGTTCCTCTTCACTGCCACCAGAGACAGAAGAGCCTGAAAGCATTACAGAGTAGAAGAAGAAAGGGAGAGAAACAGGCAAGGAAAAAGCTTTTAGGGTCATCTCAGACAGTCTGAATTCTTTGGCCTCTGAATTCCCCTCCAGTCTTTCCCTGACGCCTGTAGTTTCCCAACCTCTCTGCTCCCCACCCCTCCTTTGGGCTCTGACTTCTCAGCAAGCTGATTTATATTAGAACAACACATTTCCCACTTTCAGCTGCACGCTGTGCTCTGCTGGGAGCCCCTGAGCTGCTCTTCAGGCAGCTTCTGAACCACTTGCAGTTCACAGTTTGGTGTTCTGGGGCAAGCTGAGGTTGATACCCTGTTCTTACTCCCAGTCTTTCACAGCACACACCCCAGTGTGGATGATCTCAGTATATGCTCTAGGTCCTACACAGGTTTGTGTTCGGGGTTTTTATTTGTTTTACTATGCTGAGCATCACTGTGTTTTATTTACACTCTAGGGAGAACCTGTACCAGTGTACATTAACATCATCATGCTCTCTGCACTATCAGCTCAATAATCCAGAGCATCATGGCTTGCTCCTTTTTATTTATTTATTTAATGAACATTCAGAGAGAGATTTACTCTCATTTTACTCTCATTCCCTATTTTTGTGTGTTAAATACGTTTACTCTCATTCCGTATTTTTGTGTGTTAAACACAAGTTTCCATTCTGCCATACAAGGCCTAAAAATGCTGTTATTGCTTGTTAACATGATGATGTGCATGGAACAAAACTGTCCTTTCAGAAGGTCAAGTTTCCCAGATTAAATGCACTGCTCAAAAGTTTGGTGGCAGCTTGAAATGAGATTGTCCTAAAACCCACACCACTTCCTACAATGTACGTGAGAAATGGGACAAAGGGGTTCCCCCCCCCACCCCACCCCTCAGATTTTGAAGCTAAATACACAGAATTGTGTGCAGCAAAGCAAAGTGAGTTTTCAGTTGTTCCTTCCAACCAAAACTTCTCTAGTCAGCTGTCAGGATTTTCCTTGGTGGAAGGGAAATGAGGTCTCCTAATATAATTTTATGCTGCAAAACCTGGCTTATGGTCACAGGTCATAATGGTCACAGGAAACACCATGAACTTAAAATAAAACCAGGAAATTATTCACAAGACATTTTACCATGAGCTGCAGCCATTATGTCCTTGACCCTCCTGTACTGGCTTAGCAATAGTGTCAGCTCCTCTATCCGACGGTCCTGTGGAAAACATTAAATAAATAAATAAAATCACATTTAAAATCCTTCATTTTTAATTGCAGGAACACTGTACTGCATCTCTGTGACTTTCATGAAAACAGGCTCAAGTCTCTCACGTGCCTTGTAGGGAATGTTATTTGCCTTTGTACACAATATTTGCTGGACAATGTAAAATTATAGATGGAAGGAAACCAGAGGAGTTTGACATTAGGGCTTTTTTGAGAAATAAATGTTATGAGCCACATTAATGTTCTCCAGAATTAATGTTGCCCTGTCTGGATTCCCCACTTACCAGAAGAAATTTTCAGGGATGCATATTATTTTCTATTTGATCATATATGAGTGGTGCCACCCTACAGGAAAATCCCATGGCTTGATTTATGATCATAGAAATTACAGTTCTCATTTAGTCCTTACAGAAGGTGTGTTAATTGGAACATTTCAGAGATTCAAACCCATAATTTCATTCTTAACGTGTAGAACAAGGATTATTTTCTCACCTTTTCTTCATTTGCAGCCAATAATGTCTCCATTCCTATCTTCAACCGTTGAACTTCTTGGTCTAAAAATGTTTGAAAATGTTGTAAGAGAAATAAACTTGCTATATTTACTGTAAATAGATGTTTTGGGATACTCTCCCTATGTTCTTACTGACAACCAAAGCCCTGTCAGTGGCATGGCCAGTGCACTACTAAACGACATTTAATGTAGATTTTGTCAGAAGCTGAACTACTGAAAGCATTGCACAACACAAACATCCTGGTGTTGCTTACAAAAGACTACATAATACTATTTTAAACTATGAAAGTCAAGCAGTGGAAAAGAAAAGAAACCTTGAAGCTAATTTTGCAAAAGATGAGAGTGTGTTTGCTGTTATATACTTAAGGAAATAATTTTAAGTGGGATTGAAAATGAATTATATTCCATCTGAGAAAGAATATTTGGCAGCTTATGAGAAGCAGTTAAAGGACATTCATGAACTTGGGAATGAAAAATAACAAAAAACTGGTTTGATACAAGGAAACTCTGTAAAATGTTATTTATTTAAGTATTTCACTATGAAGAACTAGTTTAAAATCTACATCATGAGCTAATGCAGAATTGCCTCACACACAATTCAGTGATAGAGGTTATCCAGGAACGTTAGAGTCAAGTCAATTAAAACACACTCTCTGAAAATGTATGAGGTTGTTAATCATGTCCTAACTTTGCTGAACCAAATCTCTCATTTTTCTCTACCCAACAGTCCCAGCAAGTCCTCCCGACTGAACCAAGCGTGATGGAGACAGAACCTGAAACAGTTCATCTCTTGTAACTACCACTTGAGGAATTCATGGTTTGACATTAAACCAGACCCACTTGTTCACAAAAAACCATGACAACAGATATGGCAGCAGGCGTGAAGGGAGAGAGGGGAAAGAAAATCAATATTGCCAAAGAGCATCTGTGCAAAAAGGTTTTACAACTGAATGTTGAACATACAATGTCACGGCTAAACTATTTGAAAAAGCTGTAATTAGTTTTTATTGCAGGGATTCTGGAAAGTGCTCACCTTGCAATGATTAAATTTTAAAACATGTAAATGAACCTCGCAGGCATTTTCTCACAGAAGAGACACAGGGCATGCACAGGCACAGCCAAATCAAAAACTAAAGCCAGCAGGCAGTGGGCAAGCAATTGGAAGACTTTTTTAAAAAATCACAGTCCTGCTAATTTCTCTTTATAAATATTAGACTTCAGAAAGGAGTGGTGTCAAGGTAGATTTAAGCACACTAAAGCAAATTTTATTTACAATATTCATGAACATCATCAAGCATGGGAACATTTATTCAGACCTTTTTTTATAATTTAATGCAGTGATTTAAAAAAAAAACCAAACAAGCCTGAGTCCTCCCCTCCAAAGAAAAAGGCTTTCAATTAAAGCTGTCGTTCCAGATATTAAACAGGGTTTACATATGTGCAAATAAAAGGGGGTAAGTGCTAAGTTTTGGCTCTGTTAACCTTGACAACATCCCTTTGAAGTCCAACAGTTTGATTTGTGAACCTCTGACCTTCATTTCTGAAGTGAAATCTTACTGAACAGGGCAAGGAGCTGCCTGCTTGCTGCAAGCAGTGAAAGCAGTGTCTCGTGTGTGTTACAATTAGGCAGCCAAATCTAAACAAACACGGGATTATTGCTGCAGAATGCATCTGAGTTACAATTGGTGGGAAAGGAACAGTGAGGTAAAGCAAAAGGGAATTGCAGGGCTTACGTTTTTCTTTTAGCCTTCTCCTATAAACTTCCTCTACGATGGTAAGTGGTGAGAGTCAAATAAAGTATGTAGAAAAAGCACACATTAGATCAATTTTGCAATTTAATTAGGATATGCATTCTAGCATACTACAAGTACACTGACATTATTTTTCAACTTTATTTGAGAAGACCACCTGAAATTCTGATAAATCAGTAATTTTTTTTGCAGAAGGATTGTTACTGTTTCCATTCAAATACAGTCTAAGTGCTTTTCTTGAATGTAGCCCACAGATTCTGTACAGAGTTTGATTTCTTCTGCCACTGGAATCAAGGACAGTTTCACCCACTTTCAACGTGGACAGGACACACTTCTAGAAGCTGAACACCACTGAGCTCTAGATTTGCTGACATACCACTATCTTTCCTTTGAAATACCATGAATTATTTGGGAATCTCCCAGAAAATACAAAATTCTATAAGTAGAAGGGTTCCTCTACCAAGCATGACTGTTAGGCAAACTAATTTTCTGGTTAGACATGCAGTTCTCTCCATGCACAAGCTCTGCAGCTGAGTGAAATCAGCACAAGGAGATGTTAAGTCACTTTTGTTGGAACGAACCACAGGAGGTTCTTGGGAAGCCCTGGGAAGGAAGAAGCACAGCACGTGGAAACTCACATCTCAGCCAGGGCAGTCTTTGGAAGTTAACACTCAGTTAACACCCACAGAAGTTGTTAGCGCAGCAAAGCTGATGCACCGTGGTAAACTACACACAAATATTCCTGCGTGGATGAGTGTCGGTGCTGCAGAGGAAAAAGGTCACTAATTCCATATTCTCGTGGCCCAGCAACTGGCAGGAGCCCCAGGGAGTCAATATTTCAGAGAACTGTGGCACCACTGGCTGAGACCAAAGGCTAAACAAACTGGTTTGTTTGCCATTGACCTGTGTCAACAGTGCAGGCTTAAAGCAGAACCTGCAGTATCAGGGAATCCTAAATCAGCCCAGGCTGGAAGGGACACTGATCCGGTCCAACAGTTTGTGGGACAGCGAGCCTAAATTGCACGTAGTCATGAAGAAAGGAAACAATGACTCTCTTTTAAGAATGTTTAGGCATCGAAACATTAGGCTTAGCTACTACTGTGACCTTTTTTTTCTCTTAAAAACCAGGAACTTTAAAGATTTTTCAAAGAAATTTTCAAGGTACACCCAAAAAATAAATTCCCCTTGAACTACAATGACTCTTTGCATTTATAAATAAAATACCAACAGAAAAACTTCCAGGGCCTTGAGTATACTTCTTTCAATTTGTGCTGCCTCTAGATTGGAACAGAATTTCACACATGAAAGGCCTCTACTCTACCAGAACACGGAATTAATTTACACCACTTTTCCTCCCAAAATAAATTCTGTAATTCATTCTTGTACCTCTTTGTATTCCTTTGAAATCCTGCGTCAAGCTGCCACCAAAGCAAAGTTAAAGTAGGGGTTTGGATTGTTAATTTTGATTCCCCTCCTCTTACCTCTTTCTGCCACCTCAGTGTACGAGGAGGTCCTGGAGAGCTGACTCTGCAAGCGTTCTATCTCTGCGTCTTTGAGAGCCAGTTGCTCCTGGAGCTGGGCTATCTCAGCCTGAAAGAGAGCACAACAAACCCGGAATAACTTCCCCACCCATTGCCTGTGATTCCTTCCCGGGAACTAGAAGATGTCTGAGTGTAACACCGTGATTGAGGTCAGTCACCAAGTCAGGATATTTCATAAACACTACAACAACTCTACATATTTATGCTGTGCTATCCTATTCCTTTTAGAGAGGCTCACTTTTCCCAAGGCAATCAGCTCTTGGAGAAGACAGACACAGGGAAAGGTAACATTTTCAAGGATTTATGTAGGTAAGGAAACTCTGGAAAGCTCTCAAAACTACAACATTGTTCATATATATAATAATAATGACTGCTATAGGGAACTCAAACTTTGCATGAAGACCACCAAAAGATATCAAAGGATTTTTAAACAGATACTGGTTATTTTTAATTGCAGTTACTACTTTTTAGTATAACTGAGACTCTGTTAATGCTGAGCCTTCTCAGCAGGATAACAAAACTGTTCATCCTCAAAACAGCACATAGGATAGAAGGAAAGCACGGCCTAGAAAACAACCACACACATGCAACAAAATACCATCATTCATTTACATTTACTGCAGTCTTGGGCTGCCACTAGATTTGGATAGAAAATCTCACATTAAAGACCTCAACGAGACAGAGGGAGAAGAATTCTGTGATTGTTCAGCTTGAAATACGATGATTCCAATCTGGTTTTTGTATTTATGAGAAAAACTGCTAACAGCATATTTTACTAAGTCAGCAGTTTGATAAGATTTTCTTCTGAGGTCTCAAAAGCTCTGTGTGTCACCATTCTGCATTTGCCCTGCAAAACTACACCAAGCCTTCTTGCAGATAAAGGACCAAAAAAAGAGGGAAAAAAGGAAGAAAAAAGGAAACAACAAGGACAAAAAAAGTCACTCGTGACCAGTTTCTCAAAATACTAAAATAAAGCAGGAAAAATGCAAAACACCAAAAACCATTATCCAAATAGGGAGAAACATAGATTAATTAACACATAAACTTATTTTCCCCAGGAAGAAAGAGGTTGGATTGCAGGATAACGTCACCACTCTGCCTAAAATCCCACGTGGAATAGAAGAATCTGCCTTGTTGCATCTCTGAAGGGCTCCTACACTTCCCACTGACTAATATGCTTTTTATATCTAGCCATGGAGATATTCCAATTTCTCATCTCTAAGAAGCTGGAACAACAGGAAGACAAAAGCTTGCAGACCTCTTAATACCAGATCTGGATTTGCCTCCCCTGGTCTACTTGACCTCAGACCTCTTTTAAATGCCCTCTTTTCCCTTAATGCCCAATTCTGTCATCTCTATGATTATTTTTCTGCTTCCTCTCTCTTTCCTTGTACTTTTCTTCCTTTCCAGTCCTGCATCTTCTGTCCCTCAGTGGGTTTTATGATTCTTCTTTTCTATTTTCATTCTGCTCCTGCATTTTCCATAATTTCTATCTATTTTGGCAGCTGGCCACACACTGCTTGAGAAAATATTTTCCCAAAGACTGTTCATCTCCACCACGTCAGAGAAAACATTTTCATGGATTGAAGAACTATTATCTTAATAGGAAAAAAGACATGACAGCAACACTCTGTTATTCATCCAAGAATTCTCAAAAGGCAGAAATGCTAATACAAATAATCGCTGTTTGTCATGTCTGGATCAAGCTATCAAACATTAAATAGAAAATTCGGTTTAATAATTTGAAATGTTTCTCCAGGATTCAGCCACAGCTCAAGAGTCAGTCATTCATATGAACAGGGATTATTACACAAATGAAAGGAGATGTGATTACGGCACAACAAGGAAAAATCACATGGTGCTTTTTAATCTAGTGGAAAAGGGCTAAAAATTCAAAGTAGAAATAACAGTGAGAATGTTCCACTAGAAAAATTAATTACTGGGGAAAATGATTAAATGTTTCACATGTCAAGTTTCTCCAGATCATGATCCAACAGCTTTGCAGGGTTTAAGGTCAACAGAAGTGTAAGGCAGTCGTGCACTTTGATATACACAAAGTCAAAGCAGATGAGCTAATGGTGTATTTTGGTCTTAATGTCTGTGAAAACAAATGCCATAGTAAGCAAACACCCAACAAACTTTGCATGTCTCTTCAGGCTGGAAAGTGTATGCCACAGAGGCTTGCCACCATCACACAAATCTAGGCCAGAAAGCCTTCAAAGAGGCCTTTACTCTGAGCAGATCTTTGCAAGTCAAAATGCCTTTTGTGGTTTCTTAAAATAAGAATTGCAAAAAGTAGCAGACTGAAAACTGCATGGAGGGAGCAAAAGGCACAAAAAAGACTACACCACCTTCAAACTGAAATATGTGTTCCAAAGATGGCTAAAGAAAACTTGACTTCACAGTTGCCCTGCCACAAGGTAAACGTAAGAAAAGTAAATATTGATGAGGAGTGGAGCATATCCCTTCCCAGCTGACAGAAGCCTGTCGTTAGAAAATGCCAAGTATTCTGCTTACTTTAGTTGCTTTCAATTTCCACTCATACTGATTTCTTTCATTTTCCAGTTCTTCCACTTTAATTTTGAGGTGTCGAAGTTCCTGTAGCAAACTCTGCAGAGGAAGAACGGATGTTAAAGGTAAGGTTTTTATAGCAGATATTAATTTTTCCTAGTCCTGAGTTACAGATCATGCATGAACCACACAGTATCGAACACTGAGCACTAAAAACTGTGACCTACTCTAAGAAGCTGTCCCTTAAATGCCCCTTCTCCCACTCCTTGATAGAACTGTATCTTGCTCATTCTAAAGGATAATATTATTAAATCCTTGATGGAGCTCTGACAAGACAAAATGTCTTAAAATGAACTGAGGAAAGGAAAAGTTTGGGGAGTAACCCAGTTTTGGACTCCTGTGCAACATATACATTAAGCACCTCACTAACATCTTGGATTACATTTATTTTGAAGTACTCCCAGATTTGACTCTCAGATTATTTCTCCAGTCTACAGCTTGTAGTTCTAATAGTCCATTAAGCAGTTCTGCACAAACACAGGCCCAAAACCAACAGCAGTGCTGTCAAAATAGGTGTAACACACAAAATAGTTATTTTTATAATATAAAACCTATGAGAGAAATTACTGAAAAACTCCCTCACGATATAAGCAGATTACTTATGAGTTCTGGGGATCCAAATTTTAACCAAAGAGATGTGTCAACTAAAGCAATCTGATTTCAAAGCAAGCATTAGAATGGTCTTTTCTAGGCATACCAGTATCAGTCCACCTTCAGTGAAATTGAGCCATTTATGCAAAGTGGCTTTTGTTTTGCCACGTGACATATTTTTGATCAAATACAACCAGGACCTGTTACGTAAATTCTGGCACCTGTTAATGTCAGGGCATAAACAAAACCGTGTTGGATTTGCTGTTTTAAAAGGACAAGCAGATTATTTTTCTTATGGCTCTTTTCATTCCCTTTGATATTATCATTAGAAAAAGAAAGGCTTCTTGTCAGAGAGTCCTAGCTGAAATTATTTTATACCTGTGTCAAGCTTTTAAGACATCCAGGAACCAAGAACCTGTGTTCAGAGGACTGGTTAGGCTGCACCATCAAGCACAGCTGGGGTGGCATCATCATGAGGGAAAGTAGCAAACTACCAAACCATGCCAGCATGCTGCACATCAGACAAATCTCAACCCCAAAACCCAAAAAACCCACACCACACCAGCACTACAGACTTACAAGTGAAATGGAAACTGTGAAAAAGCTGAAAGGGGTGATTGGGTTTTTTGTGCTTTAGTAGACAGCCATCAAATGGTGACCAAATTTGTCCCAGCAATTGAGGCGGAGTGTCTGGGGTGAGGATTTTTTTCTGGTCATTTTTATGGCACTCTCACTCTTTGCTAATGAAAGCCACAAGCATTAATGCCAAAACATTCCCAAGGTAGCTCTGGTTAGTGGAATTTAGTTTCTGCAAGAGAGAGAAGAGGCAATACGGAGGCTTCTGCCCAAGGGTACTTCTCGTACATCACACCGAGAACAATTCTTCTGGCCCAGAGTCTCTACTGATCTTGCACCAGATTGAGGACCATTAGGGGTCAAGTCTGCCTTCCTATCTTGAGACTTTCTTTCTTGGATTCTACTATTAATTTCCAGCTGCAGTCTACACATCTGCTCCTGCAGGTCACTGATCAGGTTCACTACTGACTGAAAACATGGGAGGAAAGGGGAAAAAAAAGACAAAAAAAAAAAGGCAGGGGAGAAAAAAATGATGCAAAGAATATATTTCTACAGTTGCAGCACGAAGAACTACATGAAGCACATCAAAGACAAGCTAAAAAAAGACAGATTACGTGTTTCCGTCCTGATAAAGTAACGTAAATGAGTATAAACCAGGAGTATTGCACAAAGCCACAGCTTACATGGAACAGAATCTGCATTCCAGACTAATTCATGATTCTGACTCTGAAGTTAAGATCAGAAACTTTTTTTGGAAAGTTTTACAGTCATGTGAGGGAATATTTGGAACATATTTTAATATGCTGGCTCAGAGGCACACTTTTGCTGAAATGGAACTTGATTACATTCATTTGCACTTCCAAATCATCCAGGAGGAAGAAACTGCAAAGTGCTCAGCTGGGGCCGTAGCCCAATCTTTCACAATTTATACACAGAATTCACTAGCAAAGTGATTCTGCTTCCAGATCTAGCACGGGGCAGAAAAATAACTCCATTACCTCTCTTGCTATCTGGGCAGGATCGTGACGTGGAGGAGGAGTTAAGCAACAGATGCAGGAGAAATCAGGAGGATAACAGAGAAGAAAAAGTCATTATCTCAAAGTGCACCAGTTTGCTGGCCAGCTTCTTGGATTTGTGTAGCAGTGATATGCACACACAAAAATCCAGCTTAGAAAGCAAACCAAAGTCAAGCATGAACATCTGTATAATATTTCACCTAACTTTCCTGACTTTTAGGAAATAGCACTGGGTATTTTTTTCAGGTATCACAAGTTTGCAGTGCCTTTCTCTTAGCTTTCACGTACGTTAACAACATCTATTTTCTGTTTTCTCAGTCTTAAGTGGAATAAATTTGATGAGCTTAATCCATCTTCCAAAGGAGAGAAAAAGATGTCTGTGGAGAGAACAACAGATGACATGGCAAATTTTTTTTTTGTTATTTTCTTCATTAGAGTTGCCAAGAATCCTCCTGTAACCTCAACTCTGCAGTAAATCAAGAGTCTTAGATCTAGGGAACAGCTACTGCAAGGGCAGGACAGTAACAGCATCCACAGTCAACTTTAAACATTCACAAAGACTCACCTAAATCATACAAGAGAGTTTCACACATTTGAGTATTTTCTAGCTCACTGTTCTTAAGATGAAATTCAGAAAAGCCATTACATATATTTTACTTCATACATATTATGTATGTCAGGATCCCAATGTCTGATGCTCATCCTCTTTCATCCAACAAACCTTTAGTGTACATAAATGAGGATTAGGTTTCTTTTTTTTTTACCATCCTATCCACAATCAGGTACCTCACAGAGCAGCCCCGGCTGGGGATTGGACCTGTCAGGACACACATCCATCTCCCTCGGTTTCTTTTAAGCACCAAGGCTTGGTCTGTGCTCCTCTCTGGCAGGAGCACTGTTCACCCACGCAGGGCTCTGGAGAAGGGCTTCTCCAACAGGATGCACAGATTCTGAGCACAGGCTGGCAGCTGCTCCAGCTGTGGTATGTGGGAGAGTCCAGAAACACTTCTGCTGCCACCTTGCAGTTCTCTCTTTTGCCTTATCATTACAAAAAGGGGAAAGGGAAGCACTCTGCATCCCCAGACTCCCCCACGGGGCCAACTTGACAGCACAGAAAGGGCAGAAATCCTGATCTCAGTGGAACTCCAGCTTGTGCCTTCACAATTGTTTCCAGTTTGAAGGTAGAACAGGCCTTTCTGAGGTTCTTTCACAGCGTGAACATTTATTAACACTAATTACCTTGATTCAGATGAGACAATGCAGCAGACTCCCTAGTGGGAGTCAGTGGCTCACTGACTCAGGTTTCTTTGGAATTGCAAGTAGCTTTCTTTGCACTAGATATTTAATTCAGAACTTACAAATGCCACAAAATACTTGCCAGCAGCTTATAGCCAAAGCCACAGACTTATCCCATGCCACAAAAGGAAGAAGCAGGACAGAAGAAGGGCTGCTGGGCAAGCTGGAATGCACAATTACTGCTGCAGTCTCCTGAGAGGGACAAAGTCTCTTTTGTCCGTGTTCAGGTAGGGCAGACATCACAGCAGCCGAAAATCTTTTGATAATGCTGCTTGCTCGTCCCTTGCTACATTAAGAAAAACACATTTTCAAAATTTCTGAGGCTTCTCAGGTAAGAGAAAAGCTACACAACCCCTTCAGGTGATACCCCAGAAACCTTCATAGCATTACTGTGCCAAAAGCAGTATTTATTCCACAGGAAAGGAATTACACTGACAAAGCCAGGAGTGAGATAGTCCATTTGAAAGCAGCTATTCCCCTGGCCCCTGTGTAATACATATAAATAAATGGCACTTTATATTTAGTATGTGCTTTTGAAGAGGCAGAGACAAGTGGCATTCAGTGTGAAATCAATACCTCTGAGAGGAGGTTAGAGATGCTTGATAAACTCTTTGCTGCTAACTAAAACCAAGCCTAAATGACAGCTGCACAAGATAAAGTGAAACCAATCTCACACATTAAAACTCGCTCATATTTAGAAGGATACCTTAATTTGGTTTCTTTCCTCCCAGCCCAACCAGAAAAATCATTCTATAGATAAATTCTAAGTGACTGGAAACAGCTGCTGTGAAAGAAGCCGGCACAAAATTAGAATACAGAGCAAACACGGTTGAGCTGAATGATCCTGCAATGCCACATTTAATTTTAAACTTTTGAAACCCCATTATTATATTTAAAAATAGCGGGGTCAGCCATGAAGTAGCATTAACAAGCTGTTTAAAATGGTGTAACTACTGGATGCCAAAACCAAGAAGAAACTACAGGTAAACTGTTTGTGTTTGTCAAAGTAGTTTCTTCATTAGAAAGATGTAGTTGGGCAGTGGAGGTAAAGAGCTCAGGAAAACACTCAAAACATTACCGAATTTAAGCAGCTGTAGTCTAATAGTGTAAAGAAAATTAATTAATAAATTTCATTCTGATGTTTGAAATGGTGTCTGTATTGAAAAATTAGTATAATTTACAGGAAAAGGAACAGAAATAGGGTTAAAGCATTAGAATTCAACTAAGCATCCAATTTGATTGAAAGCAACTCCTGTTTGTCCTGATAAATTGGATTAATGCTTATTCAAGAGAATCTGCAATAATTGCTCAAATAGTTCAACAAGCAAACCCAAAACGCTGTTTATTTCCCACAGCTTTCCTTACAACACCCATTCTCCTTGCTTTGTACACACAGGTTTGCGACTTTCAGCGTGCCAGAAACCTAAGCACATCTTGGAGTAGTTAATAATTCAGCACATACTTAACACAGCGATTCTCAACTTTTCCATCAGATTAGAATCCTTTTCCATCTCGGCAGGAGCCTGTCCTATCACTGAGCAATGCCACAGAGGCATCCAGGCCACTAAAGCTCAACTTTTCCATGCAAGGGGGCACACACCTCACTGCAGCAGCAGCAGCAGCAGCAGGATTTCACAGCTCACAGGACCAGACCTCCCGGGGAACTCAAAAGCCCTGTCAATAAAAATGCACCCAAAATCTTTGCTGCTTTCCAGGAGCCCGGCTGGCTGTGCATGCCCTGCAATAATTTAGGAATCCTCATGCCCGTATTCCACACGTCATGGGAAGCACTGGGAGCCATCTGTAGCCATTAGGTGCTGCTCAGACCTGCTCAGATTTTCAGGTAGTTTGAGAGCGCTCAGGCCTTCTGTACACAAGGCACTGACAATTATGCCTGAAAGAGCACGAGAAGGGCCACAGGTGGTAAAAACAGCAGCTGCTGCCTCTGTGGCTTGCAAGCTCTGCCAGAAACTGCTCTCTTTACGTTATCTTTGAATCTCTAAAGAAAACTTCAGAGAATAAACGAGTTGAAAGCAAACACACCCCAAATGAGCTACGTCAGTGCAGGCAAAGTACTGATGCATAGTTATCACATATTGCACTAGCAGAGTTAAGGAGAGCAAACAGTTCCTAATGCTGCCTGGATTTCAAACTCTCCTAAGTCAGTATGGAACAAAGTTTGGGGTTTTTTTCAGTCAGCAATGTATAAATCTCAGAGCCAGTAATCCTTCCTTTCCAGGCAATCCTCTCCTGCTAGCTGGCCCCTTGCAGGACCACTGAGTAGGGGAGCACATGGCAATTCGTATGAATTTCTCTCTTCCAGGATTGCTTTCCTTCCCAGCTCCCACCTGCTGCTCACCACCAAGATATGGATGTTGCTCAGATGAATTCCCTGTTTCATACTCTCTTTCTTAACCAATACAGCAAAACCCAAAGCTCCTTTGATGTCCAGAACTCTCCGCATCTGAAGGGGCGTAAGGGTTGGAATTGCATCCAGCCCATGACATTTTTTTGCACTACTTATTATGTAGCCACGAGGGGAAAGACTCATTTGAGGCAAATTCCCTCCCAGGTGCCACAAATACATTACAATCTCCAATCTCCAATCTCCGTGCTTGTGGCACCCCTGACCCTACTGAGCTGACAGTCTTTTCTGCCATATAAATGAGGGAACAGCTCAGGTGGGCCTGGCACAGCCATGTCAGTCCAGCTCCTGGGGAAAGGAAAGGGTTAAGTGAACACCCACTGTAATAAATGCTTCTGGGAGGGACTCTGCCTTGATTAAAGCCAACAGCAACCTCTGAAGTATAATGAGAGAGAGGAACAGAAACCGCATCCCAAAAATGCATAATCATACTCCTCACTGGGTTCATAGGATCAGTGATATGATAGGCTGTGCTGCAAGCACAGAAAATCCTATTCCGTGCTGATTCCAGCCCAAAAGCTCAGGTGTGACAACACGCCATAGACACGTGATAGACAAAAATGAAAACAAGCTAATGAAAAAACCCTCACCTCAGCTTTGTTCTGTTTCTCCTCGTATTCACTCTGCTCCTTTTCCATTCCAACCAGCTTAATCTTCAGGTCTGAAACTTCAGCCATCAGATCTAATTTCTGAGTCTCGAGCGATGTGCGACTTAGCAGCTCCTGAAAGCAAAGCAGAATATTTTCCTCAGTTATTTATGTGAGCTCTGACAGACTGCTATGTGTTTTATTGGCAGGCCCAGTTTGAACCGTGTGTTTCTCAAGTGCTGCAGAGTTATTTTCATCCAAATGTTCTGTCTTAATCACCAAACCACCGTGTCCCACTCCTTATTTCAAGCAAATGTGTGGCAAAGTTAATCCCTGGGCTAGACATGAAATTGAAAACAATACTGAGGCTGAACAAACCCAAACCTACACAATGGCACGTTACAAAACAGTCGGCGTCTTCCTAAATACTCATCAGACAAAGCAATGTTTTAGGATTACATTGTAGACCTTCTTGTCACGTGTTATTCAATGAAGGATGTGTTACAGAATGAGCACCTTAACCAAAATTGAGCACCAGAGGCAAGCAACACCTCTGCAGTCACACCAATAGTAGCTTACACCAGGTAGTACCCGAGAAGGCTGCACAGTGTGGAGGGAACCGCAGTGAATGAAATGTCCTAACTGGAGCCTAAAAGGCAATGTCGAAACTAAGGAACACTGTAAAGGAGAAACAGCTGGTCATGATTTTTGCTTGTGTGCCCCAGGTTTGTTTTCCAGATTGCATAGAAGACACTGCACACTTTGGATGGAGTCGCATCGCTGTGTTTGGGGAACCGTCAATATTCACACCTTCACTGAAACTTTCATTCTTCTCTTGGAAAGCCAAGGCAAGGAATCATCCAAAATTTAACAGAGCCTATTACATACATCAAATGCCTCTGTCACCTCCATTTTCAAAAAGAAAATAGTTCAATCAAAATTGATACTTTGCTTTCCAAGTGCCCAATCAATTTTTTAACGAAAGAATGTAGGTTTCCAAATGGTTAAAAGGTTTTGAGGTGATTCATAAATCCCATTAGGGTGCTGATCATATGAAACACACTGAGGAATCACAGCAGATTGTGCTTTGAATTACATGGCAGTGATTTAACTGAGGCTGCCATAGTTAATCTGGGTCTACGCTGATGTTACTGAGGGATCAGTAACCACCACGTCCATCACCCTTTTCTCATCTCTTCCTCTGCCCCAAACTGCACAGTACATTGTAGACCATGGCTTGGAGCCACAGAAGCCACAAAGGTTATTTCAAAGATTACAGAGCTGAAGTTTATTTCAAAATCTGCTCTACATGTAAGTTATTTTAGTCTGGTGGGGAATATTGCACAAATTAAAAATAGTACTAAACTTGCATCTGTATTGCAACACCAATTATCTAAGCCACCCACTATTCCCAATGCCATGCCCATTCCTGCTGACATTGGCAATGATATTTGTGTATGGATGGGAAAATAAACAGAAAAGTGGCTTCACGGTTTTGGTTTTTTTTCTTTTTTTTTTCTTCTGCGAATGAAATAAATCAAGCACTAATCAGGAAAAGATATTGCACTGACTTTTTTATTGAGAAACTCTAAGAGGCAGTCACCTAATGAAATCCCAGGAGGAGCTGCTTTCTACACAGGTGATTGCAAATTACAATTATAATTACAAATAACTCCTCTGTCTTCCAGAAAAACACTAATTTGCATGAGTTTCAGAGACACATCCCAGTCCAGACTGGAACGGGCTCTGTACAGCTGTTAAGATAGCAGACTGCTGCAGGTTAACACATAGTTAAACATGAGAACTGTGATATGAAATAAGGCCACTGAACATCAGAAAGACGAGCAGGATGAGGCAACTCTGGCCCCGTGGACAGACTCTATTCACTTTTGAACTAAAACAACATTTAGAATTTTTTTTGGACACTGACATGGCGTTCCATGATATGGGAGGAAGATTTCTTAATAAGGCAAGGAGCCACAGCATCCCTCTAGGGATTTTAAACAAAAGATCTATCCTTTGAGTGCACCATCTGGCATTACTCCTTACTTTTCTCCTATAGACCCCTAAATTACCCTTAGTTATGCAGTGGAGAGCAAACCACACTCCCTTCCTCTCATTCCAAGTTCAGGAGCTCCGTGTGAACACAGAGGCACTACCTGGTCTAAGCGAGCATGAAGGCGGCTGCCTGGGTTTGTTTTGTTTTTTTAACCAACTCAAACAGAATTTTACAATTTGCTCTGGAGCTGGGGAATCGGATTCTCAGCTAGAGTAAACTGGCATAAACCTCGTGACTTAAAATAGACAAAACAGCTAACTATCCCCAGTTTGTTTTCAATGGAGCTCCACTGATTTAAAACAGCTGACAATTCCTCTTGCATCCAGAGGACCTAACTTCTGCTTTGAAAGCAAGTGCCGTTTAAAGTAAATGTCTCCTCTTGAAACGGGAACATCTGGAAGCAATTATTTTCATCTTCAAGCAGATGCTCACAGTGAACAGCTCATTAAGAATGTGAACCATTTTGTTACAGAGAAATTATAGTGTATTTCAGTGGTATGATGCAACTTGATTTCAGCCAGAATAAATATGCAATTGTAAGAAAAGAAAATACAAATTTATGTTATTGGTTTGAAAGCAAAAAAAGATAATATAAGGCAGGCAAAATGGTAATTTAGGCTGCAGCAGCTTTAGGAGAATCTTAGCTGAAAAACAAAACAGATATAGAACATATCCTAGGGAATATTCTTTAGAAACAAGATTCTTGTTTTTAATTTAAAAATGTACTGTACATTATACCATGTAAGTGTAATTTAACTTCTCAGAGTTCCTTTTTTAAACTCAGCTTTTAACTTTAAAAACCAAGGAGGCATGCAGAAGCTATGATATACGTGTACCAGACAGATCAAAGAACAGCAAACTATTTCCAAACACAACGCACTTTTTAAAAACTCACACTCTGTATTTCTAAAGTACTTAATCAACTTCTCCAGTACTCCCAATGAAACTGAAGCACATGCTGTATATGTCACTTTCACATTTAGTTGTCTTGGAAATATATAATTCTTATAAAACAGCTTATAAAATGTAACATGACAAAAAATAGCTTGAAAAGAGGACACTGCAATTTTTTAGGCTCTCAGCTGCAAGCACAGAAAATTCCAGGATATTTAGCTCTCCACAACACAGAAGAAACAATCATGCCATGCACTGATTGAGAAACCATAAGTAAGATTTTAGTCAAGTGAGGAGGGGAAAAAAAAACAAAACCCAAGATCCCATTTTGCACTTGTGCACCGTCCAAAATACAACATCCGAAAAATTCCTTACTTTTCACCCTTATTAAAAGCCTTAAGAGAGACAGACAGACCACACTACCTACCTGGGAAGCAAAACGCAGCCAGAACCACCCCAAACGAGGAGTGCACTTCTCAAGTGCTGTGTGTCAGCTGTGGCAGAAATAAGATATTTGCTTAGCTGAAAACACAGCTGAGAGCAATGTACGTGTGTAATCACCATGAAATGGTGCGAGGCAGTAGCAGGCAGGGAGTTGCAGCCCTCCAATTCATCACTTGACCATTATATGGTTAAGCCAGGGAAAGGACAGAGCTTCCCACAGCACTGCCAGCTTGAGCAGCCCTTGGATCCGCCTGAGGAGCAGATTCCTGCCCACGTTAACTGCAAAATAGCAAAACAGTGGAATGCTCACCTGGAGAGATAAAGCTGCATAGCTTGAGAGCACGCTCTGAAAACCCTACAGCTCAACCAGAGCAGCAAAGAGCACACTTCAAAATCTGAAACACTAAGCCAGCTGCTGGCAAGAAGCTCCTGCATGCTATAAACAAGTGCTGAAATTCATCTAAGATCAGATAACTCAGGCAACTGAAAGTTGAAGGAATGGTCTTTGCCAGCCAGCAAAGTTCCTGAGAAGCAAACAGATACACACCAGATTTATACCCTGCAACCAAGACAGCATTCTGGCTCCCCTGAGCGTGAGACAACTGCAAAACCAGAGCAGGTACACACTGAACGTTGTTGGATTCAAGTTCCTGCTCTGATACAGCTCCTCCCTGCACTCTTTTAATCCAGTTTTTTAAACAGTTCTCCACTGTGCCGGGCACAGGGCACTGTCTGGCACACCTTCCTCTGGCCCTTGCACCCAGGCAGCAGTGAGCCATAAACTGACACGAGAACAGAAATCCACTCCTGTGTACACCCAAACATTTCAGTTTTTACATGTATTTTTTTAAAGACAGAAAGAATCCTAAAGCCAAGTCCTTTGTAATTTGTGAGAGAATTTACTGGATTGAAGACACCATCATGTCCACACAAGACAACCATCCAACAAGAGTCCCCAGGATTGTGTCAGAAATTATTTGGAAGGCACAAAGACATGGCCAGACCACGTTGGTTCAGGTCAGGTGCAGGAAAGACACTGCCACCCAGACCAGCATTTTTATTGGCAAAGCAAACTGCTGTCCTTTATGCCTGAGAGCTTCCATGGAAATCACTATCTGTTAAATAAATAAAATAGCAAAGAGGTAACAGACTAGAATTACTCATGAGAATTACCAACAAATGCACGTAAAGGAACCCTGTAGGTGAAATCTGTATGTGAAGAAAGTTCACTTTTCAGATGGACATGGCCCAGCTGTCAAGCCTGACAGCACAGATTCCACAGCACTGATGTGTTTATGTTAGGCATGGCTGGTACTCTCTGTTATGGGACAGTTTAGGCAACTTTATAGAGCAAAAATTACTTCTGCTTTCCGATTCTACAGCACACTGATAGGAGGTTCTGCCAAGGCTGTCTCTCCTCTCAAAAAATACATTTCTTTCTTAAAATTGACTAGAAGAAAGTACTTACTAATGCCACAAACTTAGACCCAGACACACAGACACATCATTGCTCTCTAAAATTGGCTGTAACTTCACATTTTGAAGCAGTTGATATACTGGAAATGGACTGTCACAGCATAAATTGTTTTCCTAGGACAATTCTAGGAAGTTTTTTAGATTTTACTTCCATACGTATCCTTTACAATGTGGTCAGGGGAAAGGCAGGTAGCTGTTCACACAGGCCAGCTTTTCCATATCCTTTACACATTCAGCAGCAAGACAGACACCCCACTGGAAGGCAATTCCACGAGATTAAACCTGTGTCTTGCTCCCAGTCGTGTTCCAGAAAATTTCCTGTTACCATTGACTGTGAAGGATGACCTTGTTTCTTGGCCCAAACCTGAATGATACTTCAGGGCTGATTTAAAGTTTTGCCATTGACTTTCAAGAGTTTTGAAAAGACCTGTTTTGTTTTTTTTGAAAAAAACCCAAAAGCAGACGCCTTCAAGGTGGAAAAAAGCTTTTCTTCATTACAGTCTGTGGTGGAAAAAGGTGTCCTTACAAAAGTGAAATGTTGGGTTTGACACCGTCAGCATCACATTATCTGTAACTGTGCACACCAGGGCATCTCTGCATCTCTCGCACTGGATCCTCTCATTCCTCAAATGCTGCTGAGCTGTATTTTCCTTGGCTGTGGTTCCATAAACAGTGAGGTCAAAGCACACCTCTCCATTGCCCTTATGCCACACCTTGACCTTTCCTGTGAGCTGTTTGACTCAGCTGCCACAAAAACAGCCCCTTCCTTCTAAACCCCAGGTTAGTTTTCTCCCAGCCACTGAGGAGAAGGTTTGCTGGGCATGACAATCTCAAATCAGGTGCAGAAGCAACATGGTCAGGAAGAGGCAGAAGGATGAAAGGAGAATGAGGCCTTCCCCTCTGTTGCTGCTACCCTGCATTTAAGATGCCCACCCAAAATGCTGAACAGCCACTTTATGTTATTTGTATAAATTTTATTTCAGTTGCTGTTTCAGAAGTGGTTCCACGATCACTTTGTAGCAGGGTTCAAAACAACTCTGCATAAATCATAAGCCAGAAGGATTTTCTGCCAGTAACCCCACCCTGCCAAAGAGGACAAGTCTCTGCTAGCAGAGATTCAGCAAAAACTACTTTGCAGGGTAGCATTAGATACCCTTTCTGCTGTAGAACTACCAGATAACATCATTAAGTTATCTTAAAGCGTATGATTTTTTTTATTGAAGCATTTTTTACTTAGAATTAGTTATGAGTCACTCTTCTTATAGTTCTTGAAATTAAAAAGACAGGGCTTTATCTTTATTGTTCCATTTTCTACTTAGAGGAAGCAGTTGACTGAAGTTCACAAAGGCAAAAATCAGTGGAGTTCAATATATTGTAAATAAGGAACCANTCCCACCTCCCCCCCCAACCCCAAGGGGGTAACAGAAGTCATTCTGAAAAGCAGGACTCCAGCAGCTGCTGGCTGAGAAGATCTGAACCCAAGTCTCCCCTCAAACCTGACTGATCCATCTATTGAAGCCCCTGAGGCCACACATTCACTCTACTTCTGCCAAATTATCTGCAGAAAAGTCCCCTGGCCCCATATCTTACATGAAAGTCTTGTAAGATGACACGATCAGGTCATTCTCTTCTCCCCAAATCTCAACTCATCCCCCACAGAGGATAATCTTTTCAACAAGATGAATTGAGAAGAGAACCTTCAAAATAAATTATATTGAATAGGATCCTCTGCTGAGACAGACAATAAATGTCCAGCTACTCCGACTGCTGAGAGATCTAACTTGGGTTTCCCATATCCCACTGTCTGCTGGGAGAAACAACAACTGCAGCTGCTCAAAGTTATCTCAAAATTTAGATTTGAGGTTTATATTAGGCATATCTGGAGATTCTCTGACTTCTTTAGCTTTGGTACAGCCTCTTGTAGCTTATCACTTTCGGATCAGCTTTGTAAGCAGTCCGTGCACGTGCCTAACGCCAGACGAGTAGATGCAAACATTTTCACTGAAATAGCAATGTTCATGCAACATTATATTCTATTTTCAGATGCCTCGGTGTTCTGGTAAATGAGGCTTTAAGTTCACAGTTTCCCCAGAAGACTATCTGGGCAACAAATTTTAAGTCAGAGAAAGAATAACCAGTTTTAGCAGAAGTCACGGAACAACTCTCTAGCTTTAGATTGGAACAGGAGGCTTCTGCACTCTGTTGTGAATGCCTTCCTGGAGTCTGAAAACAGATTTTCATAACTTAAATAATCACTGTTCGTTGAATTTCACTTCAGATCTCACTGGAAAACTACACACACTCACTGTTTGCATTTTTAAATACGTCCCCTCAGAATAAAACCTTTCCCAGCTGGAAGCATTTTGGGCTCTGTGAGATGGAAGGTTTTTACAAGAACCTTTGAGAATTATCATTTAAAATGTTTAGGATACAATTTTATCTTATAGAAACTGCTGCTGTTTACACACATCTGTACAAGGACCCTTATCATAATTCAAAGCTACAATCGGTTTGTAGAAAGGCTTGTACATCTCACACGGACTAAAATAGCAAATTTATAACACAAAGTTTTTGTGTGGGGAGAAGAACTAAGCTCATGGAGAACAGGATCCATACTGCAAATTCCCAGCATAGATTTTTGAGGCTTATTTACAGTTTCAAATCTATTTTTTTGTATCTATGTACTGCATCAGCAGTGGATGATCTGCATCTGTAACAACAGCAAGTTGCACAGGGAAAGACCTTTGGCATCAACAGACCTGCAAGTTCTGCAGTAACAGATGAAATGTAAGGTGTTTCATTTATCATTTGCTCTGCTCCCTCAACATGTAACATCAAAGAGCAAAAATTAAATCACATAGCCTGAAACTTTTGATTGAAATAAAGAAAAAAATGTCTTTATATACTAATTTTCTCTTTCAAAAAATAAGGGGAAAGCGCCAAAGTTAACCGAAAATGGTTATAGAACAGAACTTGATACACTAATTAATTTCAGCTTGCTACTTGTTCAACTTCAAAGCCATAGGAAAACAGAAGGCATTTAAATAAAACTTCTTAATTCTATAACTCCTACATATATTAGATACATTTAACCTGCCTAACCAGTTACTCAGCCATGTCCAAATAAGCACAGTTCAAATAAGACACAATAGTTTCATTTTACATGCTGCCACGTACAGCATTATGCAACCAGCCAGTAAAACTTTTCTGCAACAGGAAAACAAAGAAACATTTATTGGGGGAAAAAAAAAAGTGCAAAGCAGGAGGAGAACAATAAAGAGGCATTTTTTTTCTCCCTGTTTTATCCTGTTGCCAAAGGCAGTCACACATGCAGACAAGCTGACCATGTGTGTTCACCCCTCCGTTGGAGAAGGTTGTGCAGGAAGCTCTGCAATCCAGATTTTTACCTGTTGGAGCATTTCTTCTGTAGCATTCAGCTTCAACTGATGCCCCTCAAGACAGATTTCTAAGTCCCGGATTTTCTCTCCTTGAGCTTCCACCTGGTCTGTGAGAACACTCACCTGTAATTTGAGAGGAGAAGCAGGATGCTACTGAACTGACTGTAAATAAGTTTCAATTACCTTATACATATAACATCCAAATGCACGTTTTAACAAGAAGTTCCCTTCTAAAGCCCTCAATGCTTTAATATTCTCGTGCACTGCAGCAACCTGCTCTACCAAGACAGAGAGTTTTGCAGTCTTACCTCTATTTTGCTCCAACCCCGCCCTCTCATCTCCCCTCCCCTGCAACTGTTTTGTTTTGATATAAAAAAGAAAGGGCATTTTGAGAAGAGATGGAATGCTGCCTATAGGTAACCTGGGTCCCTTCATGCAGAAGTCTGGAAAATTGGAAAGGAGCAAACAAGAACAGAGGATACTGGAAATATTTTATGTGGTTTTGGAGCAGGCTTTGCCATTTCGGGTTCTGTTGGCATTTTGCTCCCTGAAACAGATAAGTAGGAAAACTGTTCATTCCAAACCCAACCAATTACTTTACTTCTTACAAGAACAAAAACCCTGCTTACCTATCAATAAAGAGTTCTGAAGTTATAAAGAATGCAATGAGTAAAAGGCAAGTTTTAGCAGTGGCAAAGTTCTATTCCAACAAAAATTCCCAGGCTTTGGCAAGCCAAAACATGAAAGCAAAAGCAGGGAGATACAGACAATGAATCCCAGGAAGAGAAACAATCCTGGTAAAGAACTGTGGGAATGGTGGTACAGAGCAGTGAGTGTGCAATAAAAAAAGCCCAGCAGCTGAACCCAAATCTTGCAAAGCAGAAAAAACTGCACCCAGGACAACATTAGAAAGACATAGAAAAAACCCCAGTGATAATTCTTATGTTAAGAAGCACATACACTCTATATATTCATTTTGACTATTTATTTATATAAAAGCCTTGATTATTCTAAAAAAATATTATCTCAAACAAACAAAGGAGCCTAAGGTGTTTAAACACCTTTTTGAAGGAAATGCATTAACAAAAACTTATATATGCTCTCACATCCAACCCTGCAACACCTTTATTCATTTAAAAAAAAAAAAGTGCAGTATGTGGAAGTGAAACTTTTAAGATATATCCATTATGCAGCATGTCTAAAACCCAACGAAGAATTGAGTTCAAGGAAGCTGCAGAGGGAGAGACTCAGTGACCTGTCTTTGTTTACCTGCAAACATAATGACAAGCATGCCTGGGAAAGAATCACAGAAAAAAGAAAGAAAAAGAAAAAGAAAAGACTGTTTAATTTTTTTTCCATTAAAGTAGTTGGCTGTAGCTTAGAGTACAGCTGAGCCCAGGATGAGAGGTGATAGGAAGGAGTGGGTGGAGGCAGATGGCAGAGGGACACATCCAAGCTGGGGCAGGAGGAGAACTCCCTGCGAGGAAATCTGTTGCTTGTCTACTTTGTTTTGTTCCCATTAAATGAGGGATGATACACAAAAAACCCCATGTGAGGTCAGAAGGCAAGAAGAAACAAACTGAATCCTCTCCTTCAGCGTGATGCAGGTTCCAGAGAAAGAAAATCAGCTTTATTTAGAGCATCAGGTAAGGTTAAAATACCACTGCAGCCTGGAAGGAAAACTCTGTATGTTAAATGTGACCTGCAAAGGAATTCAGTAAAAGCTTAGCAGCTTCAGAAGCATGTGTTGGGTGTTCCAGCCGCTGGGCTGAGAGGCACATTAGCCACTTTGAGCTCATATTTTCCCTTCTGTCCACGATCACATCTGCCAGACTCTTCAAGGAATCTTCAAGGCTGCACCCAGAACGTAATCCCAGTTTATGCTACTCTGGCAATTCCATCTTGCTTTAGGAGTGCAACACCGGCAAGGCCCAACCTGTAGGTAATACATTTTCTGTAAAAGTGAGGTATATTGAACACTCAGCTAAAAATCAAGTGTTAGAAAGGTTTAAAAGTCTGAGGCAAGACTGGAGTGCTCCCAGCCTCAGATTCCCTCCAGATTACAGCTATGGGCCAGTCACTGGCACAATTCAGCATGAGCCATGGAATAGAGGTGCTCTGTTCCCATTCCTTTCTCACCCTTCCTGCCAAAGCAGCCAGCTTTGGACCAGCAGAGTCCCTCAGGCCATGTAACCTCAGCATGGGGCTTGCCTGTGCTCCTCATATTCAACTGCCTGGACAGAAGAACTGGTGTAAACTGGTCCTAAACCCAGGCCCCAAACCCAGCTCCACCTCGGCACCTTTGTTGTTGTTGATGTTTGTCTTCCAGACTGAGGTTTTTGTCTATCTTATTTGCCTGGGGTTTTTTGCAGTTCTACAGCAACGCTGTGCAGTGGGAAAGGAAAATGCATCAATATTGACTAAGCCTTTGGGTTTGATGGGAGGTGGAAGTGATGGGAGTAAAATGCAAGAGAGAGACATTTTCTAGTTCTGATTTTACTCTATTCCTTCTAAGAAAAGCTCTAGGCAGGTCTCCAAAACATGTCATAAAACCCCTTTTTTGTGCATTTGGCTGGCTGCATTCCTGGGTACCTGTTTGTGTGGATGAAGAAACAGTTACTGAAAATCTGCAGGACAAAGACAGGAAAAGCACACCCTGAGCAGCAGCCCAGGACAGTGTGCAGGGACTTAGCACTGGCCCTGTCAGACCCACAAAAGCTGATGCACAGACACAGATCACAGGAGTGCACAGATACGTGAGGAACAAAGGAGACCCTCACAGGCAAGGCCACGGGGGCACCAGTTCCACCCTCAGCTCTGGAGGGAACAGCTGGATTTGGCTTCCACCCTCAGCACTGGAGGGAACAGCTGGATTTGGCCTCCTAATTGTGTCCCCACTCAGGAGTTTCTCACGTGCAAGGTGTGAATGTACAGTGTGAAAAGTAGTTTGCTATTACTAACAGAACCAAGATTTTAGCATTAACAGCCACTTGATTAATAAAAGACGTTCTAATGGATGTCAGCTGTAAAAGGAATTTGTAGCACACACTTAAATTCCAACCAGAATTTTGTTTCTCTGTCAGGTGGGTTTTTTTTTTCTCTAAATTTTGTAATAGCAATTTAGCTTATGAACAGTAATGGAAAAAAAAAAATCCAACCAAGCCAAGGCTTGTGTCTCAAAACATTTATTGTTTGTTTAACAACAGCAGTGGGGCTGCTGCTCAGTAAGTGAGCACGAGTGTGAGCAGAACATACAGGATAAGACATGTTTACAGAAACTTGTGACTGAAAGCAGGGAGAGCACCTACCCAACACACCTCAGTTTTGTTTGATAGAAGTATATGTGCTCATGACATGCATTTGAAGGGAAAGGATATGCGAAGACCATTTGAATAATCTCCAGCTTCAGTTTTTAAAAAGCATGGAATGTACAGTTTAGTACTAGCAAAAATACGCAGAAAAAAACCCTTTTTTTTAAAGTCATGCAACGTGTGTTTTCTCCAGGAGGAAAACTTACATGGGACACAGGATCTGTTTGAAAAAACCTGGTAAACTGAGAAACAGGAAACCCAGAAGAGCTAAGGCATGCATTTTACTGTCAAATTTTCTCTATCCCCGTTTCCCTCCCCCTTAAGCTTTTGGATGATGTAAACAATTTTGGTACAGCGTATAAACAGGGAAAATACCAGTTCTAGCTACCTGCCAGTCTTCTGGTTCATCAAAAATGGTGGCACACAGAACCCAGAAAATTGGCCCAACCCAACAAACCTAGAGAGCCACCATCACTGCAGCGTCCTAGGACAGAATTATTTTTAATCCCTTTGTCATCCCCCCTCTTTTTGCTGCCGTTACACCCCTCTCCTCCACCAGGTTACCCCACCACGAAATCATTTAGAGGGATTATACAGATTATAAATTAATGCCTGGTTAAATATCAGTTACATTTGGTGACCTGCTCACATTTGTTTAACAGAAAACACTCTGCCACTTCAGCTTTTATGCACTGAATATCAACTATACAGACAGTTTTCTTCTCTCTTTTAGACATACCTGCAGGATGAGGGACTCTTTATCACCTTCTAATCGTGCCAACCTTTCTTGATAAGTTTCATTATTAGATGAATGATGGTTCACCTGTGACTGGGAGGAAAAAAAAAATGCTGTGGGAATTTTTACACTTAAAGTTTCAAGCAATTGTTAATAAAAATTATACATATTAAGCCGTTTTTACAATATAAAAAATATGAAAAAATGTGCAAAAAAATTGAAAAAATAACCAGAACTGTTTATTTCATATGCATTAAGCCTTTGGAATGTACCTTTTTTAAGCTGTATTTTGAATACTCTCTCATTTCCAGCAATCAATAATGGTATAGCAATAGACTGATACTTTCTTGAAAATTATAATTTCAACGAAAACCACCATCTTACCAAAACAAAACCCATTTAATTTGAAATATCTAGTCTCCACAGTCTTTTACCCAAGTCAATGAATCTTGTGTTTACTTTCAAGTGGTAAAAACTGCTATAGGTATATTACTTACTCCTACAAATTACTGAAAGAAAATTAGAAGTTTTTTGTTAGCAATAAAAATTTATTTAAATGATCAAATTCTTATCAGGAATTGCTCTAGCCACCCAATCACTTATGGATTCCTAAATGACTCTAGGGAGCAAAACCTAAAACATGGCCTGTCCTTAACTATTCTATCCCATTTCCTAGGAATTTTAATACTTCATATAGAAACAGCACAATTTAAAAAAAATCCGCATATTTATTCAAGTTTAGAAGAGCCTCCTAGGTTCATCCTGCCCACTGAAACATTGTGGGAATGGAGCTGCTTGCTCAGAGCATCAGAAGTAACCCGAGCCCCCGGAGGCTGATTTCCCAGCTCCACTGCAGGCACTGCATTTCTGCCAGGGAAGGCGGCGCTCAGCCTGGCTTTTCAGCTAACGCAGGAATCCACAGAGCTCCCTTCAGCTGCAGCTGACTGCTCATTTATAGTCACGTGCACAATGGCATCAATATAATTATAATCCCCCTCCACAACTGCCCTTTCTTTTTCAGCTAATCATTTGTGAACAGAATTTTTTTTTTTTTTATATTAAACATATTTATGGCTTCTTGATGCTGAGGCCTACAGGCCCAAACATAAAACAGATGGTGCTTGTCAACATGGTGCTAATTAACTCAGATCAAGAAATTAAATTTTTATCCAAAAGACACTTTTCAAGCCATAAAGTGCTGAACTAGATGTAAGCGTGGCACCTTTATAAGCTGAGAGAAACCGAGCAGCCTTTTCTCTGATTATTTTGAAAGAAATGGAGAGAATCACAACAGCGCCAACAAACAGGGCTGAAAGATGTCTGAAGAGATCATCTGGTTCACTATTCCGTCCTAGGGCCAACGATTATTTGCAATATTCTTGTTTTGTCTTCTTCTAAAGACCTCCAGGAACGGAATTCACAGCTTCTCCATCTGCTTCTTACCTACCCATCATTAGAGCATTTTTCTTAATGCCTAATCTGAATTATCTCTTCAACTACATGGTTCTTATCACACCGTCATAAATTAAAAAAACAGGTCCTTCCGTTCACTTCAGAGATTTTTTACATATTTAAAGATTATCTCTACATCTCTAATTAGCAGGTCCCTCTTTGTGTTGTGAAAGAAAACACGAGTTTTTCTGTCTTTTCCTCACAGGTTAATGTTTCAAGGTTTGTATTGTTACTTTCTTTTGGTTCCTCTTCACCAACTCTTTCCCAACTTCTTTTAAAATTAAGAGCCTAAGAGGAGACACAGGACTCCGACTGAAACTGGCTTGAGAGGTAAATCCTTTTCACAGGCTCTCGGGCCATGTTTCTTTCCATATTGACCATGTAGTAAAGTTCATATATTTTCAGCCTAGGACCCATAACTTCCAGATCCTTTGAAAATGCTTTTATTTAGCAATGAAGAACAGGCCATCCTGTTCTTCATTCTGCTTTTACTCTTTGTTTCTGCTTAAATGTGTAACTTTGAGCAAATCTGCACAGACTTGCACTCTATTATTTATACTCTTTTCCTGTGCATCTGGCTCTTTTGATTTAATCCTGCCCTTTAGCATAGCTGCAAGGCCCTTAACGAGAATCACCTATAAATTCAATAATCTTGGTCTTTTGTCCCTGCTTAAGGGACCAGCAGGAGCATTGAAAACAGAATGTGCAGAACCTCAGTCCGCACCTCACTCACCAGCACTGATCATCAAAAGAAGGATGTGTTAACTCTATTCAGAACAAACTTTTGTCACGAGTTTTTGACCAGTTCATAATAAGTACAACTAAGGTTCAAGACCTCACAGAAATGGCTCTAAACATGCAGGTGTGAGGTCAGCCAGAAAGGCCTCAGATAGGCACAGGCAAGTACAGTAGACAGAAAAAGTGACCTGCTAAATAGAAGTGTCTGATTGACGTACAGCAGTTGTTTAAGACTCGGTAATTCTTTGTGGCATGTATAAAGACAAGATAAAACAATGTAACACGAACCAAGGCCATCTGCAGATGGTTGGAGTGCATTCTGCAGTTGTGAGAGTCAGGACTGAGAGGACACTGAGCGAGATGTCACATGTATCAGCAGCAACTGAATACAGGACTCACAGCACTAGAGACATGAGACCACAGATGATTCCAGTTGCTCTAAGAGCTCACAAACAATAAGTAAATACTGGTCATGTGCTTACACAGGTCTAAAAGGCTGAATCTACAAGATTTCCTATAAAGCTGTTATTTCAGAAGATCCAGCATTAAAGATCAAAAATTGTTACCTGGGCTCAACAAATTATAAGCCAAATATGTTCACTATGTCTCTTACAATGAAAGAAGGAGAGGGATTGCATAAAACGTGTGAAAAAGTTTATGATAACACATGATAACAAAGTAGAAGGAATGATATGCTAAGGCAAGGTAGCTAAAAATATGTTGATGGCAGTACCACTGCAGATAAAAAATCAGCTGCATGCCACAAATACTTTGCCTACAGGAATCAAGACTGGAAAAGAGTTTTAAGATCATCAAGTCCAACCAGCACCACCACCATTTTCACCATTAGATCACGTCCTCAAGTACCATACCCACACATTTTTTGAACTCTTCCAAGGATGGTGCCTCCACCATTTCCGCAGGCAGTCTGCTCCCATGTTTTACAACCCTTTCTGTGAAGAAGTTTTTCCTAATATCCAATCTAAACCTCTCGTGGTGCAACTTGGGGCCATTTCTCTTGACCTGTCCCTGGGTGCCTGGGAGAAGAGGCCGATCCCCACCTGGCTACACCCTCCTTTCAGGCAGTTGGGGAGAGGGATAAGGTCACCCCTGAGCCTCCTCTTCTCCAAGCTAAACACCCCCAGCTCCCTCAGCTGCTCCTCATAGGAGTTACCCTCTAGACCCTCCCAGATCCACTGTCCTTCTCTGGACACATTCCAGCCCCTCAATGTCCTTCCTGAACTGAGGGGCCCAGGACTGGACA
>VZTA01019225.1:70353-118152 GCA_013398855.1 Mohoua ochrocephala | reverse complement strand
TCTTGGCCATCTGGGCACAGCTGGCCCATGCTCAGTCAGTCTCACCAACACTCCCAGGTCCTTTTCCCTGGCCACTTTCTTTGTCTCCAGCCTGTAGCAATGCATGGGGTTGCTGTGACCCAAGGGTGGGGCCTTGTTGAACCTCACCCCACTGGGTTCAGCCCATCCATCCAGCCTGTCCAGACCCCTCTGCAGAACCTTCCTGGCCTTCAGCAGATCAACACTCCCGCCCAATTTAGGACTATCTTTGCACTTGCTGAGTGTGCACTCAATCCCCTCATCCAGATCATCAGTAAAGATACTGAACAGGATTGGGCCCAACACTGAGCCCTGGGGACGCCACTGGTGACGGTCCCCAGCTGGACATAGCTTCATCCACCACCACTCTCTGGGCCAGGACATCCAGCCATTGAAGAGTGCATCTGTCCAAGACATGGGAAGCCAGGAGCTGCAAAGCAATTTCTTGGAGCACCTGTATTACAGTCTCCTTAGTGATGTTGGATATAGCTTACTGCCCATCAGATTGCAAAAGATATTAACATAAAAAGTTTCCTGGAACAATTCCAAATCAGCTGTTTCTCTCAGTTCCAGAGAAAGAACTTTTTTTTTGTCAAAAAGCATTCCATCACCTGCTTTAGCTTCTTCGTTTTTATTTTCCAAATCTCTCTTTGGAATATGGTCATTAATTCAATATGAACGTAATATTGGTAGCTGCTGGAAAGTTCTAAGTATCACTTGCGTGATCCAGTCATTACTGAGTCCTTTTCCAAGAAAATGGCTTAAATTTTCCTTCTTACGTGACGCAAAAAAATCAGACTTTGGAGAACGATTCAATAGCGTTGATATAAAATGGGGATAATCAGCAAAAGTATAAAAGGGCATTGCAAGAAATGTTGGTCAGTTAATGTTCTCCTCGTGTGTGCCTTTTCAGCACCATGAATCTCCAACACAGCTAATTTTAATCCAAACCCCACCAACTTCTGGAGTTGGTCAACAAGCTGTTACTCAGAAATTTGTCACCAACACCACGGATCTCATCCTGGGCTGTGAAGCAGGGAGGAGCTGGGAAAAGAACCCTGGCAGTCAGTTAAAGTGGTGATTTGTAAGCTTTTTCAACAAGTCACCCGCCTCTTTGAGGAGACAGATGATGTCATAACCCTCCTCTCTTCTTCAGTCACATGAACCACCTTCGGCTCCACTGATAATCGAATGGGATGCCTGTGGCAATGACAATACTGTTATTAATGGGGAGGATTAGGGACATGCTTGATGCATGGCCTTTTGTTGTAGTTTAGAAGCTGAAAACGAGGAGCATGGCCAGCAGAGTTCAGCCAGTCAGCTTTACCACAAACCACCACACAGACCACGGTAGTACATTTCAACACAAGAAAATGTGGACTGTAGACTCTTCCCAGCCTATTTGCAGTTGACAATATTTAGAAGTGTATTTAGAAGTATTTAGAGTCTTTCCACCTCTGTAGTACTCTTTTTGGTCAGTAGAATTATGTTCTGAGTCAGAAGGAGCTGTATTATGAAGTGATGAGTGAGCAGCCTACACAGTAAACATTTTTATTTGCATCTGACTATGGATGCAATACAAATTTAATCTCTCGGCATGTTAGTGCTACCTCGGATACACACCCATCTCGACATATGTGCATTCCCTCAGTTACCTGAAAGGAGCAGGAGAAGGCTGGAACATGATTTCTGGATCTATAATTCTTGCCTTTCATCTGAAGGCAATTAGTAAATCAACAGCAGGATTTTTTATTTGCCATTGTTACTGATTGGTTAAATGAAAGCAGCAGTCCCTTGGAAAAAGCTGACGGTGCATAGACTGAAACTAGGAAAGACAGAGCTACGTAAATTTTGGTAGTCCTTAAAACAAATGAATTTTTAACAAGTATTCTTATTTTATCTGGATAATTTTTCTGAAAACTAATAATTATTTTTTTCCTCCAGACAGTTCCACGTCTTAAAAGAAAATATCCTTATAGAAGTCATAAGATTCACCTTCAGTAGCTTGAATGTAATGGTTATATCATGGGTTTGATCACTCCACCTCTTGCTAGGACAGGTTAAGAATCTTCTCCAGAAAAAAAGGAAGGCATAAAACCAATGTACACCAATTTCAGGCCAGCCACCAGCTGTGAATATTAGCATTTATATTAATCACTTTTGGCTGTAACGACATGTCTATGTACCAAAATGTGGGGGTTTTTTGTGCCATTTTAATTTGGAATGGCGTCTTCCAGTTAAGGGCAGATGGAAAGATAAGAATAAAGCAACAGGATGACACGGAGTTTTATGTGAATCCTCTAACCCAAATCCCTTGGGAGAACAAAAGAATGTTTGCTAAAAACGAGACTCTTTCAGGCAGTGGGGATATCTCAAGTCCCTGAGTTTGCAACAGAAACTTTTAACACTGACAGATCCACACTCAGGCTCCGTGAAAGAACCCAATATTAATTCCCTGCAGAACACTTCCCCCAAAGTGCCCACACGACTTTCTCAGGACTGTGCTGCTGGCCAAGCTGTGAAGTTAAAAGCACACTGAGTACACACAAGGAATTTTCCCTATCCTCCTTCCTTGGCTCTGTCCACATGCTCTCAGATTTTGCTGCCCACTTTGTCCACCCCTCTGGCCATTCCTGGCCCAGCATTTCCACAGGTCACGTTAACACCAATAAAGTCCACTGGAAAGAACTGAAGTGTGGTGACACATTATTTCAGTTTGATTTAAATATTACTTTTTCCCCTGCTGCTGTTGCAAGATGCTACTGTGCACATCATGTTTCAAGACTTCTGCTTAAAACCAGACCCTCCGTTCGAAGCAGCTGAAAATAGCAGTTGTATCTGTTGTTTTGCCTGCCTGGGTCTCATGATTTTTGTTTTTGTTTGCTGCCCTAACCCAGTCCAAGCCACAGATACCACACAAATCTAGCCTAGCCAACCCCTGCAACATCAAAACCCATCTGGGTCTCTGAAGTGATTTCTGCTAATGATGAAATTTGAGCCAGCTCTGGCATACTTCACCAAGGCTTTATGGAAGTCTCTTGCAGTTATTCTCTGTTAAATGCCATGTGCTGCTCTGAAAGCAACTCATAATTTTATTATCAGCCAAGGAGCAACAGTTTATGATTGCAGGGACTGAATTTTTTATATGCTGTAACAGTCAGTGCCAGACGCGAGACATTGGGATTCTTGTTCAAAAGAATTGAACAAGCAACTTAGATTGTTTCAACTTTTTCGTTTTCTAAATCACTTGTCAAAGGAATTTGGGAGCAGACTGCTTAAGTTCTCCTGGGAACAAGGCAAGATGATTTTCAGTCCTCCTCCCTTCCCCCACACGCGCTCACCCCTTTAAAGAGCTTGCAAGGAAAAGCAGCAGTATTGATATTCTCCTTTCTGTACCTGACATAAAGGGAATTACAGCAGGAGCATTATTAGTTCCTGTAAAATCTTGTGCTACCCTTGAACACGGTATCCCTTCTGAGCACAGCCCACCAGCTGACAGCAGCACACCTTATTAACCTTTTTGTTAGCAAACCTGTCTTTACAGACATGAAATTTGCACCAAGAATCAGGAGTGGCAGACACGCCATATCCATACCCTCATTTAAACAGCAAATTAATATGTGAGCTCAAAATACACTTTTTAAAAGAGGTAATTAGCTTTAACTGCGCAGAGCACAGGTTAAAATAATAGTATAATGTTACCAGCAGCTACTTCCTGTTGCCTCTTCACTATCCACTCACTTCCCATTTAATCCCCTCCACAGACACACTCCAGAAATGTGAAAGTTTCCAGAATCTGATGCAATTATATGGCAAATTAACTTCAGGATTCCCAAGCTCTTATCAAAGACTGAGGCATCATTAATATTTTACACTTATTCAAGAAACCACCCGAAATAAAAATTCCTAATCACATTTCACATTAGTATTGACAGATATTTTATGTTTATGCAGCTAGTAGAAACCCAAGAGTGCATGTGCATATGTATTCATGTATGTATAAACAGGCAAGAATTTTCAGGAAAAGCACACACAGGTTAAAATAGATTTAAAAAGAAGAAGGAGAGGATGTGCTTCTTTCGTGACACACAATTAAATCCATATTCTAATTTAAAAACCAGCCTACTCTGAGGCCTCTATTCACATCCCATTCATGGATTTTTCTAACACTGAAAAATAAATACTTAGAACATAAAAAGATCTAAATGCTGACAAAAAGAAAGTGATTTTTTCAAGGTGATGAGAGAACTGCACAAACCTACTTTTTTAGAAAAGGAAGACAAAAACAATCTCATGCAGTTAATTTATGCTTTGGCAGTTCATCACAGAATTAATAGCCCTGCCTTTTAAAAAACCCATCTGTTTAGCAGAGTAACACGCACAGAAGAAAATCACCACCATTTTTACCCGAGACAAAGGCATCCCGAAAGGTCTCACACAGTTACCCCGGTGAAGAATCACTTAAGTGAAGAGCTAGTGCAGAAAACTTTTCCCTTTACAGCACAACATGGTAAACAACACCCTCTCCTTTCCTCTGCTGTACATTACCATGCAGGATTTGCTTTGTTGCACTGCAATCCCCGGAAAGCACAAGCACTTGCCAGAATCTATTGCCATTTGCTCAAAGTTTGATCCTAGAGTTTCATTTTTAAAGACAAAGACAGCTGATTTTCTCCCCCCTCCCTAAGCCTGCTCCTCCTACACCAAGACACGTCTTTAATTCACTTCTCATGAAGAAACTCACACCATTTAAAGTCTGAGGCGCCGGATGAGTTTCCTTTCACAAAGCCGAGAATTCTGACTAAGATTTTGCTAAATGTGCATTTAGAAAGAGAAAACAAAGCCCAGCAAATCACTTACCCTCTTTAGCCACGTGAAGTGCTTGTAAATATCAATCTCACCATCCATGCTTTGGGCCCATCTCAGCAGTCACATTCCCAGGGTTAAAAGAAACTTTTGGAAGCAAGCGCTCTGCTTTGTTCTACAGGATGTAGCTGTGATTTCTTCCCCTTTCAGCCCTCAACTTCTAAAATCTTCAATGCCTGCTCATATTTTAAGCTGAATCCCCTGCCCCTGTCCCGCAGTCTTATCCCAAAGGCTTCTCACAGATGTATATGTAACACACAACTGTATAAACTTCAGGCTCCCCCCCAAACATCTGGTTTTTTTAAACAGCAGATCGGTTAGCAGCAGGAACAATGTAACCCTAAAAACATTAAAAACGTTAAAAACCTAACTTCTTAAATGATCTTTAAAAAAGGATCTTTCAAGAACAGCATAAATCTGCAGGATCTGTTCCCCTTTAATGTTGAATAACAAGCTAAAAATTATTAAGCTGTCACTGAGAAACTATTCTCAAGCAAAGCTTTCTCTGGCTTTCTGTTTCAAGAGTGGCTGGAACTCATTACCAAAGACCCCCTATTTCCTGTCTCTGTTCTACTCCCTGTTTATCGTAACACTACTCAGCCTTCTCAATTTATTTCAGGCTCAGACTAAACCTAAAAATAAGTTCTGCTCTTTGAATTACTCGCCTGTCCTCTCAAAAGACATTATAAAAGGGGAGGAATTCGGGGATGATCCTGTGAATAAGATAATGATCCCATAAATACTGCTATTGCCAAAGAGGCGATTTTCCATCCTAACAGAAGATGATGATACCCTTCCAAGATATTTGTCTGCTCCTGCTGAAGCTGAAATCTCACAGCATGGCAACTTTTCAAACTTGCAACACCGAGATAAATGCATGTGCAACGCAATGCTCTGGCAAGAGGGGAAGTTTAAAGTGTTGCCTGTTATTGCGGTGTCCTCTAGTGCCTCCACACAGTAGTTATCCACAACTTCTAATTTTTCCCAATAAACTCCAGTTTCCAGTGTTGTTTCTCCCCCTCGTTCAAAGTGGCTTTGGCCTTAAACCAGGCAGCTGATTGTTACACACACACACAGACAACTGCTTGGGCAATGCCTCTCCAGAGCCAAACGCAGCTGTCCCCGTGGAATCTTTGTGATCGTCTCAGAACATTTACTCATCTCCTCATTGCCTTCAGATCCTACAGCCAAACTGACCCTTGGATTTAATGATATACACAAAGGACTCAGAAGTCTGAAGCTGTACAAAGCCTTTCTCACAGGGACCTGCCTCACTTAGGCACCTACCCACACTCCAGGCTGGGGAAGTCACAGATACGTGACAAAACTTCTTCAAGGGGATGTGGGTTTCTAATATTTCAACCAATCTCGGTCCTTTTGAGCTGATGGAGCTCTTCTCAGAACCTTACACAAAGTAAGAGGGAAGGATATAAACCCAGACTTTCAGTTCCCTTCATGTACTTATTATCTGTTCTTACTTAAAGTCACATGACGAGAAAAACATGACAATTTTTAGCAAGTCAGTGCTACAGGCCTTCTAAAGGTGCTGGGATACCTAAAATCACCGGTAAATGTGACAAGAAAAGAACTGCCCATTTCCAAAAACAATGCTACAAGACAGATCTGAAGGGGACTTGGGTTGCCCTGTGCATGGAATACACTTACTTTATGCTGTCTGAAAGTGGATGAGAGCAGTTATTTCTTGAATAGTCCACGCTATCTGGCAAAAATCTTAATACAGCATCAACGGTCCATCAAATTAAAAAATAAAAAAAATTGATACTTAATAGAGTACACTGCCCTGTGCATTCCAGCCCCTGTCATGGCTGACAAGCTGGAGACTGTGAGTAGGGGTTTTCTTGACATTAAAATTGAATGTCCAACAGTTTAAAGCATTTTTTTTCCCAAAAATATTGTTATCTAATTATGGAGATTAGCAAATACATCAAACTTGATCTCACAGCATTGCATTTCCCATAATACCACCACTACAGTGCCTCAAGTTCCACATCTCATCCACTTCAAAACGTAGGCTCTAAGAAGCCCATTTCAGTCTTACTCAGGAAAGAAGGAAATACCTCTCTTAAAACACTCCGCCACACTTTATCAGCTAATGATTGTGGTTTTAATTTTAAAACCTACAGAAAAACGATGTTACTGAACTTCCTACTGCCCCAGTGCAGCATCTGCATTTAGGGCAGTATCTATTTCTCCTTTTAAAAGTATTAAAAATGACAACATACCTTACTTCTGCCTTGTCACTTGTGCTGGATTTCATGCAAAGGCCTCTTGATTCCTGTTAGTCACTCTTCCTGATTAAAAGGTAAGTGTCTGAATTTTCTGCATCTTATCAGCCAGAATGTTGACAGCATACATTCCAGACAGTCACATGCTCACTGGGAGCCTGTCACCTGCATACTGAACTTTACATCCTGCTTGAGCTTTGGCCTGAAACCTTCAGAAACCAACTGAATGCAAATCAAGTGCCCCAGATTTGCTTAGAATGCTTTTCCATTTCACTGGGAAAGCAGGTTAGCTTCTCTGGGCAGTGTGAAAACAAGGAAAATACATCGCAGTCTCAGGATTGCTTCATCAAGTTACCACTGTATGTTTTCCTTATTTTCAGGAAATCCATGTCTGTGTGTAGCTCTTCACTGAGCACCAGTTTCTGGTTTAGTGGAGAACTGAAAAACAAAGAAGCAAAAGCCCCCCACTGCCACTGCAGAACCACCACCCTCGAGAGTTACCCCCCAGAGAGACTGATCCAGCTTTTTCTCTCTTGCCCCATCAAATTGTTTATTTTCTCCAGTGCCATCCCCAAAAATCAAAGAACGCACACATGATGGCAATACAAATGCAGTGTAGGGCACTAAAATGTTTCAAGTTAGCAAAGTTTGTATACTCCATAAGCTGTAAAATAACCCATCAGGATTTCTTTGCCAGTTCCATACTTCCACAGAAAACTGCCAACTACTGCCAGCCTTGATTGAACTAAAAACTCCATTTGCAGAACACCAAAGGTGCCAGCCCCAGAACCTGTGCTGACACACAACCCACAAAACCCACCAGCTAAGTGAGCCATTGCTTTCAGTCAGCATGTCAAATACTTCAAACAAGGCTTGAAATCTCTTTTAAATAGTAAACAAACACGCTGCAAGAGCTTTGAAACTGAAAGCAACAACGCTTTAAATGATCAGCTACACTTCTCATGTCCCTCCATTCTGGACTGTGAAGAGGCAAGAAAACATCCAGAAATCCCCTTAGAGCTGTGGAGGGGCAGGCACTGTCTGGTGTTTTCCCTCTTCTACCAACACTGATTTGAGGAAGCATAGAGTTTGATGCTTTTCCACCACTTTCCCACCTCTTCCTCCCACACAGCTCTGTGAACACTATAAAATTGTATTTAGTAGCGTTGTTTTAGCAATTTTACTTTTTATTCAGTTATGTTTGTGATAAAATATAGGTTTTGGTGCAGCACAAATGCAAATGGTCAATCGTGTTCTTCTATTGCCACTGAATCTCCTGGTAAATTAAAGGGCAAAGGAGTTGGGATCAGCGCAGTTCTCCAGGGCTTGGAGCATGGCACCTGTCTGCCTTTCCATCAATAACTTATAGATTGTTCTGGTTTCAAACCCCATCAGCCTCTGAAAACACAAGAAGAGCTCACACTTCCTCTCTCAGGCCAAGGAATGAAGTGACCAGGTTTGCATCCTCCCAGCCTCGTCAGGGGAGCCCAGAGAGGATGGACATGCCACAAAAATTTACTCATTCCCAAGAATGAGTATCAACTTTTCCTAAACGATTCCTCTGTGGTTTTTTCCCCAATCCTAGTGTCTGGGCTGCTTTGGAAACAAAGGGATTAGGACCAGATTTTAAAAGGGAAAATTTTTTCAGCATGCCAATTCACACGTGTCATTCTCATGGTGCAGAAAAATGTGAGAGCTCCAGACTGAAAAAAGAAAGAGAAAATATGAGAATACTTGTGCATAAAGAAACTCAGGCCATTTGTGCAGAAGACAATGGAGGAAGAAATCCCTCTTTTCATGGCAAAATGGCTTCAGGAATCTAGATGAAGTATTTCCAGCAAGAAAATTTCTCTTAGAGTCTTTATTGTGACCAACTGATGATGCCTACGTGACAGAGAAAGAAGAAACTCTTGGAACAAAATGAAAAAAGCACACTGCATTCTGTAGATGAGCACATTTGCTTTGCCTGTGATAATTCAAAAATAATAAACCATATCCTGGGAAACAGACAAGAAATAACATTTTGCAGATGCACAAACAAATAATCCTTTCCCAGCATAAGATGCATTCAATCCTAATGGCTTAATTCTTTGACTAAAATCTGCATTTCGGAATTAAACGGGCTTAGATGGCCATTAGTTCCGTGGGGTGGTTAACCCTTACCCTTATTCCACATTGGTAATTCTTCCAGCAGGTGCTGGCATCTCTGGAGCCATTCCCACTCCACACATCCCCAGCACTGCCATGTCCTTTCTGGTCACTGCCCAAGCAATGAGCAGCTCCCTTCCCTTGGCTGGCATAAAGAGTGTATTGCTGGTTCTCAGATGGAGTTATTGTCTGTTCATTCATCCGCAGACATTCGCACATTCTTGGCAGTTCCAAACATTCCTCTCCATATGCTGGAATACTTTGTCCAGCCCAAGTTCGACAAGAACTGTGACTTTTTTTTTTGGCATGAAACTTATTTAGAAGAGAACGTAAGAAACCTGAGTACTTTGTTTTCACATGAAATCTAAAAAATATTTTCTATGTAGCAGAGAAGCAAAATCCCTGTGAACACTTTCCCCTGTTATATGCAAGAGTACACTGATATGCAAAGAAAATAACTGAAGATACTTATTTACATCCTACCACACAACACATTACAATAAGTCAGGTTTAGGTTCCAGTCTGAAAGGTTTCAAAGCACTGCTGAAACTGCCAAAACTGCAGTAAATCTGTATATGAGACATTTGAAACAGGATATTTACCAAATATTTGCACACACACCAATAACATTACCAGGTAACAGCTTGCCTCTCCTCACTATGATGCACATCAGGTTTTTCTCTTCTAAATTTCAGAATGGAAAAAAAAAAAACAACCCAGCCAAAACAGAATAAGCTGCAGATACACCTCTACAAGTCTTTATTTCTGAGAAGGAATATACAAATATTCTTTTTTTTATTTCCTAAGAATTTTGTTATTAAGGAAACTTAAGCCCATTGTTTCCTACTTATGAAAAAGAGTAGGATGCCACATGTTGTACAATATCTCTAAAATAAGTATATTTTTTTTCCATTTTTGAACAGTCACAAAAGCTGAAAAAACACTTAGTTGCATGTTATTAGCATACTAATCCAAAAGAGAATGAAATAACTTTGTTGTGGCTACGACATTGTTCTGTTTGTCACGAATAAGATTTAGCAAATGTCAATAGATCAACCTATGCATCCAAATTCTGTGAAATGTGAGTAAGGGTTGTATGCAAAAATAATTCAAAGTTATGCCCTTCCTCTATTATTCAAATAATGCCTCCAAATCAGTACAGGGCCTTTAAAGACTAAATTTTGTCTCCAGTTTCTTTACATAACCTCTACACCTTTTCTGTCAGCACCATTGTTTAAGGAAACAATTGTGTCTTACCAATCTCTCTCTCTAAAGTTAATTACTTTATGGAAAACATTTTCCAATGTTTCCCGCAGCTCCGCTTGGAAAATACATTTATGCACTAATGTTTGTTAAATGAATACAGTGTACAATATTTGAATCAGTGAAAAGTAATGCAGCTGGAGATTCTAGTGACACGTCAGAAGGTGAGATGGAAAAGGAGAGCCATGCATAGCATCAGACACAAAAGGAAAGATGAAATTATGGGATATGCAGCCACTCACTGCAAAGGAAAGCACCGAAACCAACAGCTGAACGAGACTTGTACAAACGGAACTGAACAAATTGTATTAATGCTTTTGAAGGATAACATGGAATTTCTGTATAAAATCATGGCTTCCCACAGAGTATTCCACTGACGGCATCAAGGTGTGGATAGGCCACGTAGCTGAGGATTGCACCTGAGGGCAAACTTCATCTATGTCAGTAGAGTACCTTGAAATCTTGGAACACTTAGATAAAAGTACAGGCCCTGCTGTTACAGCAGGAATATCACCTGTCTTCCACGAGTACTCCAAGCCTCAGGCCATAACAAAATCCTGTTCAAGCACTTCTGGTCATTGTAGTTTAAGGTGGCTCTGTTAAACATTACTGATCAGTACAAGGGTGAAAGAAAAATGCCATTTTTAGAAAAAGCTCTACACCAGTCCTATCCGCTGCAAAGCTGTTTTGAACTTCTATTAGTTCTTCATGTAGAGGAGACTTCACTGCTTCTCCTGAGAGCTACCACAGTGAGCAGTCACAGTCAGAGACTGCAGGGTTGATTCCCAGACGAAGCAACCACAGAGCATTGGAAAAATTAGGCCTGGTTTAGAAGAGTTCCACGGAAGCTCTGCACACAGCAGCAGTTCCATCGTCTCCAAGGCATTCTAGTATTCATACATGGCTGAACACACGAAGGGCACTTCTCTGCTGGCTCTGGTGTACCGTAAATTGCTCTGAAATGCTTGGGGAACTCTGAGGGGACCAGGTTTTCCAGTTCAGGGCTTCCTTGCATCATCAATTCACTGAAGAGGAGCTGGAGCACTGTGGAGGACTGGGACATTCAACTTTCAACTCCGAGTCCTTCTCAGAAAACACAACCCATCTGATGTTTCAAGCTGGCAGAAATAAACACGAATGCTTACGGAGTGACGGCTTTTCTGCACTGTCCCGGGCGGGCCCTACTGCTCCATTTCCAATCTAACATGTGCTAAGATCACTTGGCAGCGGGGACATCCAGCTATAAATAGCTCCATCAGGACTCCCAGCAGCTGAGCTCTGCACTCAGATCTACCAGCAGATAAATACACTGGCTTTAACTGGCACTGCTCAGAATACATTCCCTTCCCACTCAGCTGTTGCTGAAAAATGCTATTGATACTTTTATAAAAGCGTGTTTTCAAGCACATGGAAGTGCCCTGAACTCAGTCATTTTCTGCCTCTCTTCTGGACGGATAACCCTGTGGAATGAATCTTAGACAAAAGTGAAATAGAGAGGCCAGTGATTAGGTTTCAGCAGAGCACTTTAACACATGCTTAAAATAAAACTCTGAAGTGACTTCAAAACTCCACAAGCTCCACCAAGTCAGAATTCTGAACTGGACTTTACTGTCTAAATTCAAGTCTTTGTGAAGACACTGGGGAAAATATTCCTTGATTTTAACCCACAGTGGAAACGATCTCTTTTGAACATTAATAATGAGCAAATAGCAATCAAGACTGTAAGGAATTTATCCTGTTTCTGCTAAAACGTCTCTGCTTTTACCACTAAAGCATAGGTCTTGAAAAGAAACAAAGCACAACAGATATCATAAGGCAAATCACATTCTATTAAAAATTGCCTCTACCACGTTCCTCTACTATTTCTTCTGCTCTTCTCTCCATTTCCTCAAATTGAGAATATTTAGGAAGATTTTCAGAGTCAAACTTCCAAACAACCTTCGGATAATCAGGAAAATACTAATGAGTTTTCAAGAACTGGCATTTTAAGGCTCACTATATAAAGCTACATGATGGAGTGGTTTGCTTTAAATATACATGTCCCACTAGGAGGAAGATCATGTTTTGCAGTCCTGAAAATGAGGTTTTCACCCATGCTTAAGAACAATTGTAAGAACACCAGTGTTCCTCTTTACTCAGAAAAGGATTCCACAAAGGTAGATAGAATAAAACCCAGAATAAACAGTGTGGAAGTTCATTTCGAGTTTTGAAACGGCAATAAAACACATTCTCTTGTAGCTCACAAAGCCAAACACAGTCAATTGTCACTGCAGCAGTTAATTTTTAATGCTGAAATTACTATCTGCTTTGTGATAGGTCACGTGGTCACTGGCAATACTGAAATATTTAACAAGAGACATTGATGCTATCCACCAATTTGTTCTGTATGAACTTGCCCTGATAATCCCCAGGTCTTTGCATTCTGTTTTTGAGGCCAAAGGATTTATAGTCATAAAGCCATGTAAAACACTTCAGACATTCTCTTCAAGGCAAAAGTTTTTAATACAATCCTTAAGTAGTTAAAAGTCTATAACTAATCGTGTTTTCTTCTGTTTTAGGTTTGTCAAAAGATTCGTGCAACTACAGCAAATATAAAATCCTCATTCTATGAGAGAGAATCTTTCTAAATTCAGTGCTAACTTTGTCAAATCTATTTCATCTGATAAAACGAAGGGACAGCACAGTTACTGCATCCTGCTGTAAACTCCAGAACCTGAATTGCTCATAGATCCCAGAACAGAGAAACTAAAAAAAAAAGCCATTTCAAAAAGAGCACCTTTAGTTCCACTGCTGTAAACTCCAGAACTTGGAGGAAACACCAAATCACCAATGGTTCCATAAGAAAAAGGAATAAAGCAGCTGCTCTCAAAAGAGTTAATAAGGAAGGTGGTATCAGATATGAAACACGTTGCCTAAAGTTTTCCTATTCAAGACATATCTAAATTTTCCCACACCTTTGGTATTCACACCTAGAGCAGATGGGACAAAGAATATAAAAGTTCCTATTGGTAAAAAAAAATTTAAAAATTAATAATTAAATTGATCAGACCACCAAACATCACTTGGTGATATTTCATGCCTGGTAAAGTTCACAGTTTGGAGCTATGCACCTGAAGGAAGGTGAGACCAGCTGTAGTGTCTATAATCACCACAGAAACTTTCTGACTGATCAGTAATAAACCCATGGGCCTCAAAACTGAGCAAGGGCTAAACTCCACAGACTTTATTTATTTATTTATTTGAGCACTAGGTGTAGCTCAGCACATTAAGTGGCAATTCCCAAAGCTGCAAAGCTGCTCGAGTTACAAGGCCAAGGCGCAGTTTTCTGCAGAAGTTATTTTCCCCAAGCAGGCACGGCTGAGCTCTGGTTTGTAGATGTTACAATGCCTGACACAAACAGCACAGAGAAGGGTCAGCCACTTTCTGCCCTCTCAGCTGCAATCCCAAATCCTGCTGTGTGGCAGACACAGGGCAGGGACACCCACACTGGGCCTCAGAGAGCTGTCAGGGCTGCGTTAGGTTATGAAGATTGCAGAAGGAGCACACCAGACAATAATCGGGATTTCCATCCCAGAACTTGCTTAAACCCAAATGCTGGCAGTCAAATGCTGCTATTTGATGCAATCCAGCAGGAATGAGCCTCGAGTCTTCCTTCTGACTTCCCTTTCTGTGGTTTCCCAGCAAAGCAATATGGGGCAGCGGCAAAACACATATTCAAATTATTTCCATTAGGCACAATGTTTGTATTCTTGATTAACAATGGTCGCTGAAATGATTTTTTAATACAATTTTCAACCACACATTTAAGTGAAGAAGAATTATAAAATAAGACTTCTTGAAAGAAGCGTGCTTATCTGCTTTTAAAATAAACATGAGATGGCTTTTTATATCTTTAGTTTCTAATGTGTGCCTAATCAGGATAAGCTGGGAATATTTTTGATGCCCATTCGAATAAAATGTTAGAAACAAAGCAATTGCTGCAGTCTCTGAAGCTATTCAGTTACATGCTAGAGCAGCTCTCCAGCTCCAAAGGAAGGTGCACGGACCCCAAAAATAAACAGATGTGGAATAGATGACCCACAAAAGAAAATACCTCTCCATTTATAGCTATTATTTAACCTATAACAGCTCTGAACAATAAAATTTCAAAGGAATCAGTTCACCATTCACTGTTTGTTGCATACATCTCTCACACAATGTTTGCTGCAATTCAGTTATTGCTACTGATATTAAACATTGTGTTAATTATATATAACATTATATATGTTATGTAACATTTCAGTTGAATACAACAATTAAAATACACTCCAGATCTCTGTGCTCAGTCATTATCCCACACACACTTTAGGTGGAATGCTTAGAAGAGACATTTTGGAGCGCATTCCCCTGGAGAATGTGCCACATCTGGCATTTTTTGTGTAATGATGTTTTACCTGAGGGTTACCAGCTGCAACAATTGGGGACCCACTCTTCAGGGGTGCCTGTGTGAACCCATGGGCCAGCAGGGGAAGCCACAGCCACAGAAGGGGGTGTCGATGCTTGTGACCAACACCAGCTGGGAGGGAGGAAATGTGTGTGTGTAACTGTGAATGTGTGTGGGATTTTAACTTCTGGAATTAGTTTTAGAACTGCATTTAGACATTTGTAGGTGTTCCTTAACATTTCTTAAGTGTCTAAGTATTCTGGTTTATCTGTTGTACTGCTGATGTTGATCTTTATAAATATAGAGTCCCCTGATCTCTAGTTAATTATTATTTTAATGAATCAGCGAATCGCCTTGGTCTTGGTGTGTTTAAACCATGGGAATTGAGTGGGGTTTTTTAATGATACTCCAGCATCTCGTAGAGTAATGATCACCAAACTGCATTTGAGGCTCCCCGTGTGAATGGATTCACTGAGATGTACAGTTCTCATTCTTTAGAACTCACTACCTCAACTATCGTGACATATGACATATTAAGTGTCATGTTTCATAGCTCTGGGCTGGAATGAAGGAAATTTCAGTGTGGGACACAACCATGAAATACATATTCCATTTCCTTGAAACGAGCTGAATTTTATCAGATTTCTTCCACAGAAATTATACGCATGCTTGCAAATTATTTGCATTTTAAAAAAACATAAGAAAGGTCTTCAAATACATAAGAATACCATTCATTTTCAAATAATGGTCACAGCAACTGTGCACTATCCTCCCTCGATGCAGAGCAGTGCAAAATATTTTAAAACCAGTCATCTCTACATACTGGACTAGAGACACTCTACACCACATCTTCCCTGTTTCCTTGGTTCTGCATCCAGGCTGGACAATTGCTTTGTCAAATGAATACTACTCTTGACACAGGACCAATGTTACTGTGAACAGCTCTGAAAGTTTATGTCTTTTATGCACTAAAACCACCTTTTAGCTATTGTGAAGATTAGAAAAATCATTAAAATTTCTGCTGAGGCAGGCATTTGGTAAGAACTGGCCTAAGGATATCTAAATCCAAAACCTAATGCTGTAAATCCAAATTAAACACTGCCTACACCATTAGCTTTCAAAACTGGTACCAAATTCTCATTCCTTTCTCTCATATGGGTCCAAACAGGATTTTCCAGCCCTAGACCTGCCTCTGTCTGTGAAGAATGCCAACAAGCCAGCAGCTGACAAGTTCAAACAAAAGCAGCCACCTTTCCAACAGCGTGAGGTTACAGTCAGCACGCGGCAGCTACGGCAGACAATAAACACCAAGCCAGAGGCTACAGGCGCGATTACGTAAAAGCCACATGCACTGACAAAGCCAGAAGAAAAAACATAAATCAAGGAAACTTTCTGAAGCTGGGGAAATGGCAGGCAGGTTGTACTCATGAAGAGCCACCACTGCCTTGCAGTGGCAGATTTGGTGGAGTGCTGTGTCAGGACCTGCTGTTTCTCTTCCCTTACGTCCAGTGGGTCTCTTCTTTTGAGGTCTGTCTCAGGATCTGCTCCTCACCTGGTAAGCCTCAGCCTTTTCCAGTATAGTCAGATATTTATTCCCCAATAGGAATGTCTCTCCTTCAGAAGGAAAGGCTTTCCTGCATTTCCCCCACTGCCTGGTGTACAGGATACTTTAGAGAGTCGCAATACTGACAGCAAAGGAAATGCAGCAAGGGAAAGGAAAGAAGGATCGTCCCAGTCTGGATCTGTCCCTTCAATAGACAATGCCACTGCATTTCAAACTGACAGTTTTAAAATTAAAAGGTTTTTTAATAGTTATAAATTTGTTATCTCCAGCAAAGAGTGAACCAAAGCAAAGCAAAGCAAACCAAACCAAGCCACAGAAAAGGCAACTTCTTTCTGTACTTCATTTTTACTATCTATTCTCTCCCTAAGGACAAAATAAGGTCTTGTATCAACTTCTTATACTCCTATATCTGCATTGCTTCAGAAATCAGCACATAAAGCAGTGATATCCTCAGCTTTCTATTATTGCTCACCATCCCCTGCAGTTTTTCTGAGTATGCAGATTTCAGTTATTATAAAAATAATTGAAGTATGAAAATACTCGACCCAAACCAGTTTGCAGAAAAAATGGAAAAGCTGAAATAACAACTCACCAGGTTCTCCTCAAACCACTCCCTCAGACACACTGCTGTGGCCCCTGGGATTTGATTTCGCAATGCTTCTTTCTCCTGAGGATCTTCCAGCATCTCCAGGGCCATCTTCAGATCTTCCAGGAGGTGCAAAATTTGAAATGTGCCCAGGTACACTGATGGAGCAGGCGACACAATATCATAACCACCATTAGCATACTCTGCGGCTGACTTTGTGCCTAAAACAAACAAAATGAGGAGAGACAATAATGGTATGTAATTGTTTAGTAGGTGGCAAATTAATAGGTACTACGTGCTACAACATTTGCACTTCATTTGACAAGTTTCAGTTTAGGATGAAAACCTTCATTTCAGGCGTAGAAATACTTGAATTAGTCTCTAGATAAAACAGGAAGACTGGAGAATTAAATGCAAGAGGTGCGTACAAGCATACGAAAAAAGAATTCTGACCTAGAACACATTTGCAAAGTCCATGGAATTAGAAATCCCGAAACCTTATCCCAAATCACCTGCAATTTTCCACAGTTACCATGAGATGTCACTAACTTCTCAGCTACGTCGCTGCAAGTCCCCACACAGCACAGTGCTAAGCAACGCAAGAATGACTGATGCTGCCCTTTGACAAGAAACTTGGATCAAAATAGATCATGTTACCAGATCCAGAAAAGTATAAATGACTGTGAGCAGGTTTAGAACTCTCCCACGGAGAACAACCACACAAAATGTAGCAGTATAAATGGTAAATGAAATTTTTCTAGCTCTATAAATTACAAAAAGCCCTCTAAATTGCACTGCCTCTCTCCTCCCAGCCCTCCAGCATCAATATTATTTTCTCAACAACAAGAAGCACAGTAGAAACCACATCTCACTTATGGAAGGATTATAAATAATACAAATTCTAATATCTCCAAAACTTTTTGTCTTAGTACCTTGTGTGTTTCAATCAGATGCACACTAAAATAACGTATCTTTTCTCAGTCCTCAACTTCAGACCTTGATTTTGTTCAAAATGTTTTTGTTTCTTTAAGAACCAGTCAGGTGGAAAACTTCTATTTGCTCTACTTTTAAAAGTTTTTATTTACAATTCATTACCTCACGTACCTTATAGATTGCACACATGTCTTCATTCATGCTCTCTCTTGCATAAACAATCACAATTTCCCCTCCTATTTGACTTAATGGGAGGTTTTTTTATGTTTTTGATCATTCACATTGTACTGGATCCACACAGCATATAGTATTCATTAGAAGACAACGTAATTGATGTCCACGAGGGGATTGCAATAATCTCCTGACTATTCTTCTTTTTACTCCTGTGTTTAACATAATTTACGTGTTAGTTATGGACGGAACAAAAATCTTCACGGGGTCTTTGGAAATTATCTGCCAAGTTTATTTTCCCCTGAGCAGATGCATCTAATGTGATGCACAAATGTATAAGGAATTCAGATTTTCTTCTTGAATGCACACTTCCTCACATTAATCAGTGTTGGTTTGCCTGCTGCGGTCCTTTATCTACCATGATTCAGGCACTACAAACTGTGTTTGAACCCAGTGTTTCATTTTACATGTAGCCTGAGACACAGCTCATGGATTCACCACCACTGTAGGTCCCAGGACACAGAAATGCTTTCTGCACCTAGATTAGCTTTTAACCAAACTGCTGATTGATCGTTTAATGCTGATATTATCCCCCACATCACCCCGTTTTTGAACGAGGATGATACTTTGTCTCTCACTTTTTGAATGCTTGACTTTACTCACAGCTTTTGGGAAAATTTAGATAATATTAACCAGGTTTTCTTCAACCACTGTTTTAATGACCCAAAGTATTCTGTCAGGTCTTTGCAAAAAATTGCGTGGCTTGAATTCTACCCTATGATGCATGTGGGGGTTTTTCTCTGACTGTTTTAAATAATGAAAAGCCCTCCCTAAAAATTTTGCAAGGCTCCATAGTAGGATTTTTCTTTTGTTTTGGTAAAGCAACATTCATTTTCACTACTGGAGCATTTCATATTACCTCAATCTCTTTTCAGGCTCAGAATATTCCGTTTGATCCTGTTCCAATCCTCTGCTTATGGGTTTATTTTAATACCTCAAGTGCAAGATCTCATCTTAATTTCTGGCTAAGACCATGCCCAAGATAAAGTTTCTTCAATATCCGGTGCTCCAAAGGCTGCCACACGAGACAACCTCACCCCGTAAATCACCCTCGGCTTCCTGAATTACTTCCTTTCGAGGGGAGGATCAACTGACTGGTTTGCAGGACTTGTGTTCTCTAACCACTAAATGATATTTTCTTATGTATTCCTGTGCTCTCAGCTACTCAGGCCAGGTTGTTTCTGTTTATGTATGCAGATTAAATTAAACTTTAGCAACTAAAAATAGCAGATTTCCAAATTGTGTAAGGGTTATTTGGATCATATAACCAATTGCGTCTTTTCATTCAGCCAGAGTGGCTTATTACTTACATTCTGAGAGATGCACACACAAACTGATATATGACACCGACTTCTTAAGTGGCATTGATTCCTTGGTTATTGTGCCATTTCTCACTCTTTCTTTTGGAAAACTCCATGCCAATATTTTCTTTTTCTAGTATGAAAAGTGCTTGCTAAGCAAAATCAGACACGATTCAAAGCTACTTCATAAATAGCTTTGATGGCTACCCCTTCAATGAACAATTGAAATATTTATGGAATGGGAAAAACTGAAAGGAGCATTCTGCTATAGATTTCTTCATGTTATTTGTCTGAATACTTTTTATTTATAGACAACTGGAAAAAAAACCAACCAAAACAAACAAAATTCCACACAATCCAAACAAAACCATATTAACTTACAGGCCCACATCTTATTTCAGATGGGAAATAGGAGCCAAGCTAAATACAATTTAAAACAATTGTTCAGGAGTTCAGTTAGCTGTACCAGGTAGATAGTTTATATAGTCAAATATACACCTACACCATATGTACCACTGTAACTTTCTCCAGGACAGTGTTGGCAACATCTTTGTTCACCAGCCCAAATGACTCACTGTGCATCATCACATCTTGCCTCCATCCTTACGTTATCATGGCTACAACATTCCTGGCAACATTTACCTTCCACAGAAAATAATCTCAGCTTCTGTAGGAATATTCAGTGTCAGTGATATTCGCACATTTCAGCATGGCTTTATTTGATCTGCAGCTACCAAAACACTAAGGAAAACAACACACATACACACGCACACTCTCACTCTTTAACCTTGACAAGTGAAAGAACTGTCACCCTTAAGAAGTTCAATTCTATAAAGGATAAAAATTCTGAAGTGCAGAGCCAGGCAGGAATTATGTGATTTCCTGCGACTGGGCATACTCCGTATGTGTCCTTGAGCTATCCCAGGCTTCTCAACCGACAGTTCAGACCGGCAGAATTCTGAGCATCCTCACATTTTGCAAAGTGCTAAATTACTTTAAAACTGGTTTGCTACGGATTGCTAACATAGTACCTTTGATTCTCCTGGCTGAGATGGAAAATAGAGAACTGCTTTGAATGCAACGAATAATGCACTTTGTACTAGGCACAGAAATGCAGAAATACCAAGCTCGACTCAGCATTTTAATTCAGAAAACTTCCTGATTTGCTGCTAAAATTCAAATGAATCACAGGCTTGCTTCTCTTATTTGCTTTCCATGTAGTTTCACGTTAAGTAGGATTGCATTGCTCACCAGGAGGACAAGAACACACCCTGGAAAACAGAAGTGCGTAGGAGCAAATAATTGTATTCCTTTGCACTGCTTTAAACCTTGACATCATCGTGCTGCAAAGTACATGAAGTTTTAACACCAGACAGTAAGAATCTGGATGTCCTTGCAGATAAATGGAAATAAAAAGAGATGCCACAGAACATTATTTGTTACCAGCATTCTCTACCATTAAGGGCTCTTTATCTGTGTGTAGCTTTATTATATATCTATGCAGCTGAAGAGGTGAAGAATGCAGTTTAAACATCAGAATTTCATCAATACTCAGGAAAAATGAGCACAGTTTTGAACTCTTGCAAAAGGACTCATTTTTTTTTTCTTGAGCAAGTCACAGTCTTCCTGTACCTCACTTCTTTTTTCCAGGGGTGACCAGGACACAGGGGGATCTTTTGTCATGATGTTTATATAATACTCAACACCATGGTTTCCTAGTGTACTACTGGAACACAACTATTCATCATGAATGCTCACTTTAGGGGAGCAGGAAAGAAAGAAAGAAAAGGAGAAAAAGTGTTGAAACTCAGACATTCCAAGCAGCTCACTTCTGGCCTCCCCAAAGAGCCAGTGGGAGAAGGAGGTTAAACGCTGCTGCATATTATATGTAGGTAGAAAGAATAAAATAAGTGATAAAACAAGGAAAACAACTTTTAAGTTACACATTTCTTACACCCTGACCGTTCAAGCACATTTTTCTCTCAGAGTTCCTTGCAATTAGCGGAATGGCTTCAAAGAAACATTCCTTTTGGGCAAATACATAACCTATTCAGAAAACAGCACTGCCGGTAGCTTGCAAAAATAAGTTACCAAGCACAAGTACAGAAAGAGGCAAGAGCCTTGCCAGTTTGAAAATCCCCTCAGCGTATGTTGTACACATTCATCCATCACACAACTTCCATCTCTCTTACCAGTAGATATTGTGTCTGATCTCCCACTTTCCCTTGCATCTTAACTTCAGATCCCCTGCATTCATCTTTTTCATCTCAATTTTTTCACTCTTAAACTGGCCGAGTTTTGAAAAAAAATTTCCACACAACTCAACCATCAGTGGTTAAAAAGAGATTTTCTTAAGACTGCTGACTCCTTTAGATCAGAAACCAGCAAAAACCAACAAAAACCCCACAGCAAACCCCAAAAACTGCACCTATGCTGGGTAAGGATGACTTTCTATAAAGCTGAAATATTCAAAAGAAACAATTTTGACATCTGACCAACAGTGGTTAGAACAGAGTTATAAACATACATTTCCTCTGGCCTTTCAGCCAATCATTACACTGCTAGAGAACACATTTTTACCTGAATTTTTACTCAGTGAGCATATAGGTTGTCCAAGTTCTTCCTCTCTCCTTCAAGACTACAAAGTGTAATTTTCTTTGAAGCACAGTTTTCTTTTTCTCATGAAGACAGCCTTGAAAATGTGAATTTATGTAAACTAGCAGTGAGGGCTGGACAGGACATATTTCAGCCTCCTGGTTCCTAAGCCTCCTGCAAAATGAGTGAAGAGGGAGCTCACACAATCCTTTCTTCTCCTACTGTAATGCAGAATACATCACAGACAGTGTGTTTTGAATCACAGCTCATATTAACTTCTCCTCAAATCTCTGCTTTTAGATCTTTAACTACAGGGAAAAGTAACTATTAAGCTGGATTAGCAGGAAGCCCTAGGAAAAATTTTCCAAGCCTAGAAACGCTAATGACCACATTCAGATGAGAGCTTCGTGCAGCTCAGATGATTTTCAGCTGAGCTCTTCCTACAATCACACACGGAATCTTTGAGACAATTTTCAAGAACTGTCTATAATTTCTTATGCAAATTATAGGTGTAATTACTCAGACTTTTTTCCTACATGCTTCCAGACGCTGAGCTGTGATGTGCAGCACATTTAGGGACTTCACCCACAGCTACAACAGAAAGGTCTCTCCTATCCAGAAACACAAGCTAAGCAGCCTGGTGAAAAAAGGAAGATGGATTATGCAGCTGTGATGGAGGTTTGAGGCTGAGTCTCCACTGCACAGGAAAAACAGGATCAACACATTTATTAAAGAATAAAAAATATTTAGGGCCAGTGAAGCCAGTAGTCTAAGCAAAACAGTGGTTTTAGTACAAAATCTGTCATTGTTTGCAACAAGCAGTAGTAAGAGCATTCAGTTTGTGAGGAAATAAAGAAAACTTGTTTCATTAAGATTACACTGTTTGCATTAAAAAGAGTCTCAAATCAATTTCATTGCCTTAAAGTAGGAAGTGGACAAGATACAATTTTGAATTTAATGATATCAAACTACATTGAAATCCCAGAAAACTGTTCACTTGCCTATTAAACAACTGACTCACTCATGTACTGAAAAACAGATCACATCATACGAACTACAAAAGGACCTTTGTGTCTCAGATTTTCAGTCCCGTGGGGTTATGGCCATCATGGTTTATCTGCCTTTCTTTGCCACATGTTGTATCGGCAGCTATTTAGGTTTCTGTTTCTTTTCAATCCTTCCTCAAAACTCCATGCAAGCAGCAATGATGTATGGAGTTTATTTGGTATAAATGCAATGCATTACTGCAGTTTGGTGAGCTGATGGAGGTGTCTAGGACATGACGGCATTTTTGCTGGTTTATACTAAAAAAAACTATCTCGTCAGAGATAAAGAATTTAAAGTAGCATATTTCAACAGTAAGTGTTTTTCCATTTTGAATTAGTTTTAACTCTCATTTTCAAGAAAACTTCTCATTTTGTTGTTTTGCTAGAAAGGCAGAAACACACGCAAGGGAAGTCAAAGAACAAATCGATCGGTAAATCAGTTTGACTTGGACCTTCGAAGGACAATTTTGCCTTACAAAAACCAATTTTAAACACCTATTTTTTAAGATGATAATGAAGTATTTATAGGAAAGATGTTCGTGGTGCTTTCAGCTCTGTAAGTTCTGGAGCACTGCCCTGTTTGCAGAGGGAATCCAGCGGTCCTACGGACAAGATGGGGAGCCTCCCCTCTCAATGCTGTGCTCAGAGCCCCACGATCTGTGAGAAAGTGAGAACGGGAAGCATGTTTGGGGACAGTAGCCCAAACAGTTGTAGTGACCTCTCGCAAGGTTAAGCACTCAAAATTGAGGAAATTCCAAAGGTCAGGTTGCTCTGGCAACCCTGAGGAAGGAAGGACTCAGTAGCCAGCGCTGCACATGCACAAATCAGCACGCAAGGTGCCCTGATTTTCACCTGCTTTTAAAACACTGATCAAAAATGCACCTGGACACTTATGCAAGGTCTTAACTCGAAGGCTACAGCATGTGTAAAAGGCCTAATAAACAGCTGGTTAGAGTAACAAATTGCTGAAGTGGTTATTCAAGTGTGTACACTTGGAGAGGCCCCATCTTAGGTGCTGTTTAACAAAATCATAAGCAAGGCCACAGAGAGCTGACATGAAAAATTATGAATTAAGTGAATAGAAAGACATCGAACTGCTATATTTTTATATCTTTAAAATATTTTTAATTGCTATAAATAGGTTATTGTTGACATCTAAAGAATTTACTAATCTGCTTTTCTGAAGTCGAGTATCTGAAGACAAATGTCAGCACCTTAAAGCAAATTTTAAGTGTTATAAAATAAAACCCCACAAATTATAAACCATAAATATTTGTGTTAAGCTTTTCTATTTCCTCCTTTAATATCCTGGATGTTTAGAGGTCACACACAATTTTTATCTTTACCTTTCCCCGTCATTCTTGACACATAATTTTCTGGAACTGTTATGACAGGAAGTTACATATTTCTCCATCAAAGACCTCGTTTCAAGTAATTGTCTATGTAATTTCCTTTTTCATATCTCTATTGCTATAAGATCTATGCATAAACACAATGTAGTTAAGGGTTAAAAAAAAGCCTCTATAGTATAACTTCACAAATGCTCACCTTAATGCACAGCAGTAACAAGATAAACGATTGTTCTAGATATATTATTTCTTCTGTTCAGAAAAAAATAGCCTAAATGATTGATTGAAAAAGAACAGAAAATAAAAAGGAAATGCACTAATCATACCTGAAGCATGGCCTTTTAACACAATTGTAATTTATTCAGAAAATGCAAGAAAACCGCTGCAACTGTTGTTGTCCAATTACACTGATCTACAATGAAGGAAATTGCTTAGTGTTTAAATTGTTCTGTTTCTCTCATCATTATTTTAACTACAGTCAGTTCAGTGCTCTGAAGTGAAATTCTACAAAGATTCCCATTAAAATTAGGAAAAGTTGTACACCTTTGCTGTAGAAACCAAATTTTAAATTTGAAAGTATTGCAAAGCTTGGATAGGATTTAAGTGATAAAAATCTAAAACCATCTGGAAGTGTACAAATTGAAAAGAAAAAACAGAAGCTATTTTCTATCCATTCTACAGAGTCACAACTGCGCCCATCAGCTGCATGTCACCCAGCATGTACTTCAAATAAGACCCACCAGCACCTCCCCAACACGCACCACAGAAAAATAGGATTAAGTGCTCTCTGTCTGCTCTGGACAATTTCAATCCCCCATGAAGCAGAACAGAGGTGTCCATCTTCTTCAGTTAAAGTGCTGTGAGACTGAATGAATCCTGTGATGACATGTGGCTATTCAGGGGTAAAGGATGAGGTCACCAGGAAATATTTTGTTCTCCTTTTATTTATGTAGGAACTCAGTGAAAACCTTATTCCACAAAACCTAAAATCCATCCAAAGGAGTTCAAATGACTGTCAGTTTTGGAGTTTTTTTTTGTCCACCCCTGCATTTAGAATCCAAGTTCTAATCACTTATTAGAGGTGATTTAGTAACCCCCACAAACAAGTCTTCCTTCAAATTCTGGCTGGTAGATCCCATGAGGAAAATATATTAAACTTGAACTAAAACCTTGCTCATCTCTTAAGCACAATTTCCTCTGGAGGCCCCTTTTTCAGCAAGGCTGTGGGAAGTGGTTGGGTTTCTAACACAGCAGCCACAGCCACGAACTGAACACCAACACTCTGTCAGCTCAGAAGAAGGGAATTCAAACGTGAATACTCCCTGGACAACTTCTGGCCCAACTTTTAAATTTTATTTAGTTTTTAATCTTTCTGTGCTAATACTGAAATATCAGTACAGACCCATGTGATAACACATTTAACTTTCTCATTATTTTCCAGTAAGCAATAATTGCAGGAGCTCTGGTTAGAAGGAAACTCAATAATTACACTGGTAACTTGGTGAATTTGAAGGGACTCTGGAGCTACAGCAGACTGTATTGTGAGAGGAGTTTTTAGACCTTACAATTAACAGTCACTAATCACAAAGGGAAATAATGGATTTACAAATTGATGATGGAGAGAAGCAGTTTGATGTGAAATAATTGTAAAATCAAAACAGTATTAATTTATTAGGATATATTGCAAAGAAAAATAACCAAAATCTACAGTCCTATAAAGAAACACATTTTAATAAGCAGCTACAAGCTGAATAAAAGGAGAAGTAATGACTTGGTTAAAGTTCAGAGGGAAGCAATGCCAAAGTCACGCACCTGAAATAAAGAATGAGTAGACAGATCTGATATATGGTGCTTTCTTTAGAGGAAGCCTCTGTTTGGAGTGCAAGTCATTCCAGCTAATGGCTTAGTGATGTTCATTGACAATCACATTAGCCCTTTTTGCTATTTTAGTCAAATAAGGCTAATCATTTAGCGTGCCTAATTTATATAGCTATGAGGGCGGGTTATCAGTACAGATGTACCGAAGCAGAAAAGACTTGGGAACACTGACCTATCTGTCAAATTTGATCAGGCCCAGTGAAATTCAATTTGTTAATCTTGCCTCACAATCCTCCCCTCATGCAGTCTGAGCACTAATACGTTTTGTGTTGCGCTGAGAATGAGCACAGGCTACAGTGGGACTCCTTGGCTGGATTAATCAGAGTCATGCATGAGAGATGTTACCTCTTGGAGCGAGGGAGAGGACTTTCAGAACTGGAAGGCTACAAGTGCAAATCTGTAAATACTTGTAATATGTATTTGCATACACCCAGTTCTTATCCTAAAGGACAAGACCACAAAATCTAATATTTTGATGACAATAAAACAAATAAAAGAAATGAGGACAGTTTTCTCATTAAACAGAGAGGATGCTGGTTTTGCATGTGTATATATACATATGTACTCAAGCTTCAAAAGCTAAGCAATGCCAGATAGACATCTCTGGATTTCTCAGTTCTCTAAAATGGGATTGATACTAATTTTGTGCCTAAAGACGAAGTTTCTGAGGCCAAGAGAAGCGTGTGGCTCTCCTGGTACCCACTCAGGCCTCATTCCAAAAGAAAACATCTTTTTTATCAGCTACCGAAGTTCACATCAGTCATGAAGTTTAACCTTGGTCTTTGAATCCTGGAGATGTCCACGGAATCTGGATACAGTGAACTGAAACAGCACAAGCTCTTAGCAGTTGATTTTTGCTGTTTCCAGCTGACTCTAAGAGCAGCTACATTTGTACAGATGATTTTTCCCATATTTGAAGAAATCTCAGTCCTGGTTTGTTTCAGTAAAGTCTTACAGTCATCCTTTCAAAGGCATTTTCTACTTTATTTTTTCTCTCACTATACAGGACAAGAGACCGTTCCTGTTTTCCAGTCCCTGCCCAAATTGCATACAGAAGCTTACTGGATTGAATTAGGGAGAATCAAACTTGAATAATCATTCTGCTCCTCAGTTTCAGACAAATTGGGATAATAACTGTATCCAAGTATAGACTCCAGCAGATGTACTTGGTCCTTCAATCATACCAGAATACCCAAGAAATAGTTCTGGAACACACAGAACATTGGCTAAATGAGAATGACAACAGACTTAATCTGTTTTAAAAAGTTTTATCTACTCCTGGGAAAGAAAAATAATGAAGAAATAAGGTAAACAACCTTTCCAAACAATTGAGTTTTCACTAAGTAAAGGAATAAATCAAGATGTTTCTTCATTAGTACAGGTAGATATAACTCTGAAATCATATGGGAAGCATTCAATTAACATCGATGAGGCTTGACAGATGCACTGTCTGGGAAATATTTTGTTTCTTCTCCCATCGGATATCTTTCTATAAGCATGTTTTCGATGTTATACTGCCAATCAGTGGACATTAGACTGAAAATATAAGGAATGCAAAGTCACAAAGTCAACTCTCCTGAAGAGGTTGCCAATCTGCTCGTGACCTACCCATGCACTGTGGAAATAAACTCCATGTGCCACTGGATCTTTTTAGTTTAGAGCTTGGTCACCACCACCACCACCACCGAACAGCTGTGATCAGCTGATTTCCACTGAACAGTTCTCCCGACATTTGCTTTGCTTCTCTGCATCACTGTTCTCCACCATCACCACAGCTCAGTGACGGGGGTAAATGTGACGCCGTTTGAAAGCCTGGAAAAATTTAATTCTATTCCTTGTTTATCAAGATTAAGCCCTGAAATGGCATGGCACAAGCAATCTGAAAAAGGAGCAGGGAAAAGAATATTAAAACCAACCAACCAACAGAAATGAAAGCCGTCTTCTGGCCTCAATTATTTTTCTAGCATGAAACTTAGAAAAAAAATATGATTTTCTTAGGCAGTCATATATTGCCATTTAATCAGTTATGCCATGTATTATGAGGCTATCTTTCCATACCATGAAAAAAACACCCAACACTAAACACCTACTGTCTTACCCAGGACTAGCCTCACAACTGATACGTCCTGGAAAAAAAATAAGGCTCTGTTCTGAAAATCAATTTAAATAGAGTGACTCTCTTTTCATTCTCTTAATTTTTCTGAGGAGTGGGACCATCAGCGCATCCATGATATCACCAGTGTGTGCTGAGCTATGTACAAATCACCACAGAAGAGAGACACTGAGTTCCATCTGTGTGCAGGTGATTTCTGAGGCTTGCAGTGGCTAAAAAAGTATTATAGTTCCCTAGTTTATGAATTGTAGTTTGGGATTTGCTTTTCTTATTCTCTCCTAATACATCTGAGGGAAGTTCAATGCTTCCCTATCTGTTTATGTGTTTCGTAAGGTGAGAAAAAATAAAATCCCAATTAACTTCCATCGGTTAAAATCTTGTTAGAATAAGGTTTTGCATTCAGGAGAAGGAAATAGATGTGTGATTTTTTCCTATTTGCCTAGAATTTGTTCCATCGGTGTGAAAAGTTATTTCAGTTATATCAATCTCATATTCATGTGTACAATTCTGTATATCTCAGCAGTCTGTCAAAGCTTGCACATTTGGAATAAAATGAAGACTCGTATGAGGATGCAAGAAATGAACAAACCAAACCCTAGTGATTGTTTAAACTAAAAATCCTGGATAATGACTTCCAGCCTGATCATGGCTAGTGTGATGGTGACATTTAAAGCCCCATATCAGTCTCTGGATAGAAAGCTTTCTCAGAACAGCAGGAGGAAGATAAAAAAGCAGCACAACTGCAGCAACAAGAGGCTGATGTCATCATCTTCATCACCAGGGAAGAAGGCTCAGCTTGGGAGTCACTATTTGGATTTATAAAGCTTTAGTGAATTCTTTCCCACTGTGCACGAGTGAGATCATGGCCCTACCCTGACACTCCTTTAAGGAGCTCCTACTGGAAGGTGTGTAAGCACAAACCCCAAGGCTACCGAGGCCTAACCACAGAAATTAACTTCTCTTCTGGGAAGCTGTAATGATGAGAGAGAATCTTTTAATTGCCTTGCCATGAGAGCACCAAAAGACAGCAAATTCTTCTTGCATCATATGCCTTTCTAGTGGACAGCTGTGTAAAATCAATTCACAGCTCCACTTCTGGATATAAAATTCAACAAAAAGGCCATGAAGACAATTAATAGGCAAGCTGTTTGAAATAAATATATCATAAATAAAGAAAATTATGTATATTTTTATATATTTATATGTGTGCGTGTGTAAAATGCAACTACAAACTATCCAGCTAACCACATTGAAATAAAAAACTAACATATAAAATATGGAATGTTACCACATGGCTGAGGATGTGTTTAAGTTACCATATAGCATTAAAGCAAAGTAAATCTTTCTTACTTCAATATTCACTTGTCTGAGGAGAAATTGTAGGGTTTATTTTACTTCCTTTATTTTATTTTCAGTTTTCTCCACATAGCTATTGCACCAGAGTGTTCACAGTGACATCTGCACGTCAGAGAACTTGATGAATTGAAAATAATTATTAAAAAGTAAACCAGACACAGTTAAATCTCAAGACAGTATGATGTAAAATAAAGCATTGTTGTACCTGCAATGATGTCATCCATCTGCTCCAAAGCTGCTTCCAACATATGACTAGCATCAGAAGCCATCATCCGGGTTTTCTTCAGATCTTTACTCTCTCTACTGAAAAGACAGAGTAAACCATGTGTATTACACTAAATAGCCTGATAGAAAATATATTTCACTGTCACATCATATGTTGAGCCACACAAACAAAAGTCCACCCCACCAAAAATACAGCCTAGTAAAAAGAAAGCAAACAAAACCGATCCTATTCTTGAGAGATGACTTGGGAGTTCTGACTCATTTTTTGAAGAGATTTTACTAAAATGGTGAAATGCAAGTGAAAAGAATTTCAAACACTGGAAGCCTGGGATTCCCCTGCTCCTCATCCTTAACAATGGTCTCCTAGATTCAAAGTTCAGCACATTTCAGCCTTTTCCTCTGTGGGGAAATGAAGAGGATTGGCCAAAGTTCAATGAAGGAATGCAGACATGGGGCAAAACATGTCTAGCCTACATGCAGAAATCTGTAGGAGCTCTGTTTTTTTGATTGTTGCCTTAAGAGTAAAGGTAATTCTGAAATAGTTTTTTACTCCTCCTTTCTATATCCCCATTCAGTCTTTCCACCACGTCTTTCATGACATTGAAAATACAATTCTTTCTCTTCAAATAACCAAAATGCCCCGGGTATGAAGTCTCTGAAGTTACTAAACAGGATCAAATACATTCATGCTACTATCTGACACTAAGGCTAACAACAACAAAAAAGTCTTCCAAAATGAGTCTGTGCTTGTGAGTTGGTGTTGCTGGACTCTAAGTCAAGCATCGGCCGCTGTTGCCAACAGATGACATTTCAAAGGGGAGAAGAATTTATGCAGTCCATTTCACTCCAGTGAAAATCCCCTCTGGAATAAGGCCCTTTTGCACATCGCTTCATCGCTGAAGCATGAGACCAGTGCCCACACAGCGAGGAAACAGGGGTCGTCCTTGTGCATGTGACTCACAGTGCTCTGGCACACAGCTCAAAGCACTCACAGAGCCCACAAAGGGTCACAGTATTTTGATTTCTTTTCCATGAAGGAGTAATTCAGTCTTTTGACGTTCAGTCTTCTTACACAGCACGTTGTAAGAGCTGTGGTTAAAAACTCTTCAGTTTTAATAGCTTTGTAAGCATCACAAAAGACACCTGTCTGACAATGGATAGAGATATCCTTCAAATAACACAAATTGTGGATAAGTGCATAGGAAATGGGCCTATGTTTGTGGGGCCTATCATTCCAATGCTGCTAAAATGCCACTAATCTGTGTTTATCATGGGATTACATGTGCTAAGAATTCAAGTAATTCGAATTTAAATAAATATTACAATGAAAATTTGTATCATCAAATCAAAATTATTTTCTTCTCTTGAAAACAAAGAATCCTGAGACACGGGCTTTTCTCCGTGGTGCTGGTGAAACATACACAAAGAAAGCTAATGTATTAATAACCTCTGTGTTATCAGCATCCCATGTTCATTCCAGTTAATGTATATAACCCCACTATCTAGAGAGACAGATACAGGAATGAGTCAGAAACTGCAACGTTCTAATTTGAACCCTGCCATTAATAGCTTGTCACAGTGGGTAAGCCACGATTTAACTCCAGATCACATTGATCTGAAGAGCAATGTGAGAATGCCTTATCTCTAGTGTCACCCAAGGCTAAGATTAATGTAAATGAATGGTTGGGTTTGGTCCCTCCGTTTTTGTCAAAATGATCTTTTAAGTAAGAACAACGCTAAATTTAACCAAAGTACACGTCACCCAAATATTTCATTTCATGGTACCGGAAATAACATAAATTGTGCTCGGAAGAGTCTGAAAAGTCATTAAGTCAGCTGATAGAAACTTAAAATTTCAGAGTGCTTTCTTTCACATGTGAACTTTATGGACACTCCCTCTGATCCTGCTGCTTCCATTTGTTGGGTTTTGGGAGGTTTCCATCTTCTGTTGCCACTGAAGACTTCTCGGCTGCAACGATCCTCTTTCCCTGCAGTATTTCCTCTAGTTCAAAGCAGCCATGCCACGGGTAATAATCACCTCAGTGACAGGAAATCCACCTACAGCAAAGAGCTGCCAGAGAGGCACCGAGGCTTCCTCGCGGCTGGGGCCACCAGCCACTCCCCCAGAAATGCATGGCCACCAGCTGTGTTGGGAAATCAGGGCAGCAGATTTCTGGCTCAGAATCAGAAGAGAGAAAAAGAGTGAAAAATGCTAAATATAGCAGAGAGTTTCTATTTCTAGGTTGCACTCCATGCTCTTGTTTGTGATGAAAGCTACTGCTCCGTGGGCTGGAGCAGGACGTGGCTGTTCAAACAAGAAATGCAGGACTGCATTTCTCCTTAACATCTGATATAATATTTCATCATCTGTGGTGACAAAGGTACAGAAAATGCTGATACGCTACATTACAGACTTGAAAATTCACTTACAGAAAAACCTCCCATCAAAGCCTTGGCAAAACCCAGAAAGTTTTGCTGAAAAACTCCACCAGAAGGAAGTCTCCTCTCTCCTCCTGGCCTCCAGAGCCAGCCTGTTTTCTCACCTGTGCTCACAGTGTATTCGCTGCCTAACTGCATTAAGCTATAGCAAAATCTGCTGATCAAACAACGATTTATTAATAAAAGCAATGTTCTTTGCTCCAGAGAGATAATGTAATATTACTTGCTTGACATCTTTTTCTAGACAGACCTGTTGCTTGTGCTCCAGGCAAGTCTTACTTTCCCAGACACTCCCTTCTTACAGTTTGACTGTTCTGAGCAGTATTATGAAAAAAGCTTGTTAGAGCTCCTGGGCTTTCAGCTACCATTTCTGATCTAATTCTACAGAAATATCTTCAACTGTGGATTCTTTTGAAAATATTATTAAATAACAAGACACCTGTATCAATCCCTCAAACAGGATCCATCTATTTGCTGGTATTTTAATTACAATTCCTTTTATAGTTTCCATTCCTGAATGACCTCAGCAGATGCAGAACATCGTGACTGATTTACTTATGTAAATATATACATATATTTTAAAAAACCCAAGTTTTTCCAGCTCTGGTAAGGACTGAACAAAAGCTACCTCTAACATTACAGTACAAGCTTTAATATTAGCAAATTCTTACCTTCAGGACTTATTAGATTAATTCATATGCCAGCAAAATACAAGAACTGGGTTACTCACCTTTTCAGGTCTCTAGGAGGACAAGAATTTACGTTTTTTGTCTGATCAGTAAAAATTCCTCACTATTAATAGCCAAAGTTTTACTGTTAAGAAGACATAAGTCTAAATTATTATCATCCCTTCTAAGCCACACGCTCATACTAATTTAGAGCCCAGCCCACAGAGATATTGCAACCCTGTTTGTTTAATTGCCTAAGTAATGAGATCTTCCAGGAAGTGCAGACAGAGCAAACTGGTCTGAATCCCTGAAATTTATTTTGCTAAGCTAGTTTTACACTGTAAATCCTAATCTGAGATTTGCATTTCAAATAAAATGAAAAATCTCTGGTAGAACTATTGTGCTCAGATCCAATATCCCTTGCAAATTCCTTAACCTACATTCTGTATGTAAAACTACAACTTACTGTGTCCAAAAGGAACATAATATTTAACAGACATACTCACTATGAGCAAGATGTCCTTCAGAATTATGGAAAGCCTTAATTAAATTTGAATCTTTCATGGCTGGCTTGAACCAGCAGTTATCCAGAGATAAGAATATGAACATTATGAATTCAGGCAACTCAGATGCTTTTCCAAGGTTGCTCATAATAATGAGGTTACCAACTTTATCAGTTAAGAGGGGTGTGGTTTTTGACAGAAACTCCAGAAATCCAGATCTTGTTTGTGGCCTACAAATTCCTCTCACATTTAGCAGACACATGTAATAATTAACTACCACCACCTTTTTTTCCTGGGATGAATAAATACACGTTTGTAAACTGTTTAAATATTCAGATTCAAGTATTGCTTTGTACATAATGGGATAATGAAATATCAGGTGCCTTGGATAAGCCTCAGAAGTCCTCCAAGCTTTCCTTCAGCTGCAAGATGACTCCTGCCCTGGAATGCAGAAATGTGCCCAACTTCCACCCTCCCTCTTTCCCACCTGTCTTTTCCCCCAGCCACGCTCTGTGCAGCATCCAGACACCCCACAGGAGCACAGCCACTGATCCCTCCCTCCAACTCACGGCACCATCAGCTACAAAAGTTATAAATACACGTGTGGATCCTGGTTTTTCAGAGCCTGCCATAACTCTCTAATTAAAGATAATCCTTAGTCCTAACTAACAATCCAGGGAACAGAATAATTTCTGATGATCACTAGAATGACTGCCTAAGGAACGCTACTTATGCAGGATCCTCCAGGGCTATGCAGCCAGAAATCCAATTTATCTGACAGCTGAGAGAGTTGGGGTTGCTCAGCCTGAAAGAGAGAAGATTTCAGGGAGACCTTCCAGCAGCTTCCCAGTGCCTAAAGGGGTGACAAGAGAGCTGGAGAGGGACTCTCCACAAGGGTGGTAGCAACAGAAAAAGGGTAATGGTCTTAAGCAGAAGGAGGGTAGGTTTAGATTCGATATCAGGAAGAAATTCTTCCCTGTGAGGGTGGTGAGGCCCTGGCACAGGTTGCCCAGAGAACCTGGTGCTGGCCCATCCCTGGAAGTGTCCAAGGCCAGGCTGGATGGGGCTCTGAGCAACCTGGTCTAGTGGAAGGTGTCCCTGCCCATGGCAGGAGGGGTGGAACCAGATGACTTTTGTGGTCCTTTTCAAACCAAACCATTCTATGGTTCTAGTTCAAATTTCACTTATTTCCTAATACAGACACTACTTTCTCTATTTCCCCTTCATAGGCTTCATTGGGACAGGCAGAAAGGCAAAAAACCTCTTCTTTCATTGATTACCCATTATGTAATAAGTGAAATCCCAACTATTTCAGAGGGCTTTAGGATTAGCTAGAATAGAAATTTAAAAATATTTATTTTTGACCAGAAAGTGTAAAGTGTCCACACCAAGGCAGAATGGGCAGCTCTAAGGAGAAATCTAGATTACACAAAGATAAACAAAGACCTGATAGTGAATTACTTCAGGTAGATGGCAGAACTGCTAAAGTCTGTATTAAACAAATTGCTGGGGGTCCTTGTATGAGGGGATATCCTTAAGTGAAGCACAGTATTAGTACAACATGATGAAAACAAGCTGACTAAATAAGCTGATTTTTTCAGGCTGCTGGGTGTTACCCTGGCTCTGTAAAACCACCATGTTCCTGTGATACTGATAAAAGTCAGAGCGACAAGCAGTAAGGACTATGATGCTTTTAAACATAATATGCTAAATAATTTGATTTAAAATATGAAGGGAACTGAACATGGTTTAATTTACTGCATTATGAAGCGGAAAAGTCAAAGCCAAACATCTCTTTTCAAAAATAAACCCATTGAGTTTGCTACTACAAGTCTGAATTTCAATTTTGGGGGAACAGAGGGTGAAGGAAAAAAGAAAGCCCCCTTTAAAAAATGCTAAATCTGACTGATACTTGATGCTTTAGAACACAAATCGCCTCATAGCAACTCCTCCACGGGCCTAATGGATATTGAGTTACAGTTCCTACTGGTACCATAACCAAATTTCCTGACTCATGTTTGCACAAAGTCTCATCCTTACTTATAAAAGCTGACGCTGACACAATGGCATGTGCAAAGTGAGCTCTCTTCAGCTCCTCTCTGTAACACTTCCAGCAACTGCAGGAAGCCCTTCATTCCTCAGTGTTGCTTTAAACTTTGTTCATAAAAGCTTAAAAAAGCCCTTCACGATTTAATTTTATATTGTTATCGGATACATGAACTTTTCTGTTATACACAGCATAAAGGAAAACGTTATCGCTTCTGACTTTGCAAATCTTAAAATCAAAATTGCACAAACTGTTACTGTATTAAGTCCAAAAATCTAATTATTTTAGTTCACTTGTCTGTCATCTGACTAGTTCCAGCTGCTAACCAGTTAAAATTTAAAAAATAAGGCAACACAAGGAATAAATAGTTTGGATTTAAACTTCGGCTGAACAAAACATTACCTGGTAAAACACACGAGAGGAAAGTTTCTGAGCCAAAATATGAACATTTCTGCTCTTAAAATAAACACATACAAAAGTCAGATTTGGCATTGCAGTTCACATCTAGTTCTAGGAGTTTTACGACTAAGAAGAGTTAGATCCTCGAAATTTTAACATTTAAAATAAACTGTGTTCTTTATTTGCCTTCCAATCTCTCAGGTATTCACTGGCCTCAAGGTCACAGCTCTGAATTTTCTTCCATGAAGGTCAACATTTCAGGGAGATCTTTGAAGTTACTTAACTCCAGCTCCAACGCCTGGGAAAGTGCTCACACCACACCTTCCCCCCACCCCCACCTCATGAAAGTAAATTCATGCTCTGCTAAATTGAAAGGCGAGGAGTTATAATAAAAGTAAACACAGAACTCATGCACAAATTAATTCTGCCCTAGAGTAAAGCAGAGGACAAGCCCTTGACAGAAATTGAGAGAGATTAGGTAGATATGATAAGCAAAATTTCCAAAGCTAGCCTCCATAAAACTTCTAAAAATTTAGACAAACTATACTGTACTGGGAAAAAACACTTTTTAAGCCTTGAGAATTAGGAATTACATTTCTCCTCCCCTGCAAGGAAAGGCTGAGAGAATTGGATTTGTTCAGCCTGGAGAAGAGAAGGCTTCAGGAAGACCTTCCAGCAGCCTTCCAGTACCTGAAGGGAGCTCACCAGAGAGATGGAGAGGGACTTTTTACAAGGGCTTGGACTGACAGGACAAGGGGGAATGGCTTCAAACAGAGAGAGAGTAGGTTTAGATTGGATATACGGAAGAAACTCTTCCCTGTGAGGGTGGTGAGGCCCTGGCACAGGTTGCCCAGAGAAGATGGGGATGTCCCAACCCTGGAAATGTTCAAGGTCAGGCTGGATGGGACTCTGAGCAACGTGGGATAGTGGGAAGTGTCCCTGGCCCTGGCAGAAGGGGGTGGAACTGGACAATCTCTATAGTCCCAACCCAGAGCATCCTAGGATTCTGTGATTCTTTACCATTAAACTGATACAGAACCAGCTCAGCAGAAGGAGCACTCCCAATAACTTACTCCATTAATCTAATTTCACGTGTACTAATCCCACCAGGGATACAGAAGTGTACATAAGCACTGTGAAACAGACACTGTGCATTAATTTCTGCAGGTACCTTTTGGAATATTAGTGTGAAAGTGCAAGACACTTCACTGAAGGAGGTCGGTGCTACCACAGGGCCGCAAGATCTCCTATCTCAAAGAAATGCAAGAAAGTCCAATTTTCAAATCTTCTCCATTTCATCAGTTCCCCAATGTACACAGCGGATCATTTTAAAGATCAGCTGATTTGCCAACGAAGAGCAAACACTCCTCAGGCAACTGGCAGAGTTGGTAGAGCCCATGCAGCCCCAGGAATGCCATGGGAAGCATTCAAGGTGCAGGCTATTTCTGATTTTTAGAACAATGCTACAGAAGAATCACATTATGGCACAGGTGAAGGTGGGCATGCTTCGTGAAAGCCACAAATCGTTACAGAAATAACTCAGTTGGGAGGTTTAGAAGAGCAGAGAGGAGTAAATGTTCCTTAACATGGGCAGACACTGGAAGAGGCGAGGATCAGTGAAGGAACTGGCACCAGTGGATACTGAGGTTCCCAAGGTGTGTTTTTCTGCAGCAGAACCTCAGAACAAAGGGCAGGGTTGATGACCTAGAAAACTGATTTTCTACAATCAAAAGAGGCAATTCTCATCCACAAGATTTCTAAGGTGAAAAACCTGAGGTCTGGGTTAGGCTGCACAGAGAAACAGTTCAACATAGACACAACGAAGAAAAATATTTCTTACTAATATTTCTTATTACAACACTATCTCCTCATGGGTTACTCTGATTATAAAGCTCTGTCCTGAATTTGCCTCAACTTTACAAATGGGAGATGAAGGCTCTTGTGAAGTCTAAACTCAGCTTTAGACATAAAGGCTTAAAAATGTATACTAAAAAGTCAACTTTTTGACTTTGCAAAATTTATTTTCATGTCAGTATTTTGTCCCCTTTGAAACATTCTGTGCAGCAATTTATAAATAACGGGAAACATCACTAGGCTGGTTTAATATTACCCAACCTGCATCTGTGGATACAAATATGCTGAATTCATACTAACAGGAACTGACAGTGTCAAGCACTTCTGTATAAATTGGAGCTTCAGTAGCTATTCTGAGGAAAGTGTCTGTGGGAAACAAAGAGAAGAAAAACATACTTCTGCTAGAAACAGCAAATTCGACAAAATCGGATCCGCTTGGATTAAAAGCACTAAAGTAGGAAGAGCAAGTGGATCACTATGAAAAGCACCACATCCCACATTACTCAGCATTTCAACGAAAATATAAATTTTAACAGCTGTGTCAGTTTGATGCCTATGCTTCTAAACAAAGCATTCTTATATAGAGTGCTTCCTGAAGATTATTAAAAATATCTTTGGAGAAAAGCCATCTTCAAGCTTTTCTATTTCTCTGCCTAAGGAATAGGTATAACTGCTGTCCCCAAATAGGTTATTTCACCTGGTGTGCAAGAGACCACCCCACACACAGAGCAGAGTTGCACCAGTTGCTGAGTTGGCTTTGTAACTTTCTTCCTTATCTTGGGAATTCTGCCAAAAGTCCCTGTGGCCCGTAAATTCTGCATTCTTTGTGCCCACCATCAGTGGTACGTCCTTCTCCCCAAGCTCTGTTAAGCTCCCCCTAGGTCTGAGATCATTGATCATGTCGAGCCCTAAACTTTAACAAGACAATTCTACTGACAAGTAATTCATCTTTCCAACACCTGGACATCAGAACCAAGAGGCAAAAATTCTTCATGACGAGTTAAACCTTGATTTAAAATGACATGTTTTGTTGGTTTTGCTCCTCCATTATTCAGGATGTTAGACATCTTAGTCCCTGCAGAACTGGCCAGCACTATCTGTATCAAGCACTGTGCCACAGCTGAATTTCAAATAACAGCCTCCTATCATAATTGCTTTCCATACTTCGTGGAGTAACACAGTTTTCTAATTTTGAAAAAAAAAGCATTATACAGAGAGGGAATGCTGCAGGACAGAACAGGAACTGGACATCCAAGAGCAACATTCAATACTTTTAAGATTCACAGAGGTGAGAGAAACATATAACATTCCCCAGCTGAAGAAACATTATTACAGGTGGCAAGAAGAACGCAGCAGCCTTTATCCTTGTTTTTCCAGTGAATCCTAGAAGAAGAGTGAATACCAAGATGCCTAGAGACAGATTAGGCATGCACTGAAACCAGCAGCCGGCTTTAGAGGGACCACGGAGCAGCCCACAATGAATGTGTGACAAGATATACAGGCCTCCCCAATGACCTGTTTGACAGAGGAGCTGTATTTGCTCACAGAAACACATATTTACCTAGGGAAGGCTCTTACGGGATTCACCTCCCTGCAAACCCGCTCCAGTGCTCAGTTCTTGTATTTCACACTCATTTGGGTGCACCGTTACGGTTTTGACTCTATCATAAGTGAAACAAGACTGGTAATAACAAGGTAATTAAAACAAATAATTGTATATCCAGTTTTGAGTGTCTGAGGAAAACTTTTTACAGGCTTTAAAAGAGTTCTGAAGTGCTCCTTCCACAAAGTGGATGCTCCGATGGCACAGGATACAAAAGAGATCCCAAATTTCTCCTGTAATATATGACACCTTTTAGTATCAGCTATGAGAGGTGTTCTCAGGCTCTTGCCATCCACAAAGCCCATCCTGCCGTGTCTGCCAACCATTTCAAGGTATTTATTCTAAGTTCTACACACAAGTAAAATGAATAAGTTTCCATGTCAAATCATCTTATCAAGGATAAGTCAAATCAATGTAAATTTCTCCTTATAAATGATACATGATATAAGGGACTTAGACAAGAAAAAGCAAAACCCCAGTTCCATACATCAGGATGCCTATTTGAATTTGCAAAACCCTGAAAGGATGTGCCATTTCCAGACAGAGACTAATTGCTCAGAAAACTTATGAGCCTCCACTTACGAGTCTCGAAAGCTACCGTATTCCAATTCAGTGATTTTGGCTCACAGGTTTGCTAGGACACCTGATTCAGAAAGCTTTTGGAAGTTTTACAGATCAATTGAATGCAAGAACTGAGCCTACAAACAGACCTGTTCATAACTCAGTACTCTTCTGGGTTTTCTATCCGTATTTACAGCTGAAGTGCAGGATGCTGTCAGCACAATTCATCACTGGGGTACATTTAAAGGATACCTTTTGTTCTCTGAATTCCCATTACTTTTAGGGCATGAAAAAACCACAAGTTAAACCATTATAGTGAACATACACAGGACTTGTATAGATTGCTTTCCAGATAAGTATTTTGTTTAACTACTTGAACACGAACAATGACACAAAAGCATTTGCTAACAAAATAAAACTGTAGCTAAAATTCTACCGTGTTACTTCCAGCCCCAAGAAGAACTCTTTCATATGGTTGAAATAAATAGAAAAATTGCAAATGCTAGAGTAAAACTGTAGCCAAAACAATATATTGTAATAAATTTAGTCAAATTTTACTGCCTCTGAAATAAATAGACACCTTTATACTGACATAGCAGAAAAATGGAAAATAATTGTTATATTACTTTAAAGGGCTCTGAATGCCATCATGGCATGGCCAGAAGTCATAAAATGCGCTGTCAAAACCAGGAATGACACCTGGGGGCATGCTGATTGTCAGGCTTTTACACATCCTGCCTTGCTCCAGAGCATTTCATGTTAAGACTCAGAGCAGCTTTTTCGAACTATTTGAAAGTCCTGCTACTCATGTTTGATCAGTGAATACACCTCTGGAGTTTCCTGAGGTAATAACTCAATCATGTATTTTACTGCTTGATAACAATGCCTTTATTGGACCTGTTTATAAAAACAGCCACAACAGGAAATGATTTCAGGCTAATGACTTGCAAAGTCCTTTAATCCCTAACAGCTACCAGCTGATTTGCCTGCACGAAAAGTTTCTCAGAAGTTTCTTGCATTTGGGGCCATTTGCATCAAAATCAAAATCAAAAAAATGTAGACAAAAGACTAAAGTATCAAAATGACCATCTGTTGGATAACATCCTTTGCTTCTACTTCAGGAGAGAAAAGGGAATCAGAATTCACTATCAGTTTCTTCAGTTTATTTAATTTTCCCGAAAATGGATCAAAGTCTGCTTCCATATCACTAATTGTGATATCTTTGTGTTCTTCTATTAAATTTGAAAGGAAAATTTGATTTGCTATTATATAAGAGAGATTTAGTGCCCTTTGCTTCAGTTGTTTTCAAACCTTCAAGTGGAAATATTCAAGACAGTTTCATTAATTCCTAAATAATACAGATCCAGTCTGTTCCTACTTGAAAAGGAGAATATGGTCATATTGGCAAACACTAAAATACAGTTCTGTCACGAAGAAATTTTTTTTTCCTCTGTTAATGTTTATTGATAAGGGGTAGTTTTGCTTTATCAGTGTTTATGGATAAGGGGTAGTTTTGCTTCATGACTGTGCTATAAACATGTACATGCACAGTTCTGTTTACTCCTTAGTTAAGAAAAGCAAATAAAATACATTTGCAGTGAAACGATATTTATGAACACACTGCCTGGCAAACTGGGCATTCTGCCTAGCATGGCACTTTTATCAGTCTCTGCTAATTTGGAAGCTCTTCTTCTAAGTACCCAAATCCAGGCTTCCGAAGGAAGTGAGCAGCTGCTACTCCCATTTGCAATTAGTCCTGGATAATCAGAAGCTTTGATTAAATAAAAGCTACAAATGGCTGGTGAATCCCAGCTAAATTTTAGAGTATGAATTCCTTTTATAACAAACCATTTACTCTGAACACAAACTCCTCTCCCCATGCTAAAAAAAAGGAAAAAAAGCAGTTTTCTAAGATCTGCCTTTTGCCAGTTAAATCAGAACCATCTGCGCTTCACAATCTGCAGAGGAAACTGAAGATGCTCCCAAGTTTCCTAATTAAAATGGAGAAGGCAATCAAAGCAAAACGGATTTGGACCGCAATTCTTGAAATAGTTTCATAATCTTTAGCCTGATTTACAATTATTATGAAATGTTGCACACACTGGGCAAAGTCTGGGTGAGTAACTCTTGTGGGTTATTCAGTATTTTTCACAAAAGAGCAGCACTATGCTCTGCAAAGCAGCCCAGAACAGACCTCCTTCTTGCACAAAAGCTTGTTATAACAACTTTCCTTTCTTCTAGTAACAAAGGTTCTAATATGATGTTCTTTTTATACATATGAAGTCTGCCAGAGCAGACTGCAATTCCACTTTACAATTTCAGGCAAAATTTCAATTTTGCACACATCCAGCTTTTTAAATTGAAGGACATTTTAATTGAAGAAATATTTAACTAATCATTTATAATGCTTATGACTGAAATTTCCAGGTTCAATATAATCTGTACTAGCATTAAAATACTTTGTACATGTACTTTTATTTACAGAAGATTACTTCAAGGAAAGAAAATATTGGCTTCACTAATTTTGCTTCTTCTTTTCTTCAGATGTAATGAACACATTCTTTAGAAGAATCACATACACTTCTTTTTATAAGTGGTTTGTGCTTGGTTCTTACCAGTCCACATAAAACAGATTATCTCCCCAAGGCCTTCGCTAGAGATTTTTTTTTTTTTTTTGCCTGGAGTGAAACATCAGATTTCTTGTGTTTAGGAGCTGACTGGATTATGTGCATTAGTTTATGATCATCCCAGAAGCACACTCATAAATCTTACTGCAATGCCATTAGAATAAGATGTTCTGATTATGCTCTATTAAAGCAGATGCTACCATCTGCACTGTAGAGGAATAAAAATATGATTCAAGAAATATACATTCAAGAGACACTTGGCAAATATCTTCCCCTGTCCAAATTAGATTTCTGAAATAAAGTTTGGGTTGAAAATAGTGCAAATTGGAAATTAAATTCCTTTTATTTTTACTGGCAGCGCACACAGAAATAAGAAGGCATCCCCGGCTAAGTCACCTCTGAATGTGGAGACCAACCAGACTTGTTTTCAGAAGAGGATAAATTAAAACAGGAGCTCCCATACTGTAAGTGCTGGAAATCCAGATTAGAATGCAACAGCTTAGATTTATCTTTACTAATTACTTTAACTGGCGCACAATCTGTTGATCTTAAAGAGTATGAAGACTCAACCAGCAAGTGAATCATTCTCCATGAATATTCATACACGTTATGTTGCTCTAATGAAAACAACACTCACAGTCAGCACTGGATAAGCAAGACTTGTAACAGAGGCATCCTTTGGACCTATATTTTTCTTGACTTTGAGCATTCAGTCTGATTTCACCCCTCCAAACTAACTCAAGGTTTTGTTGAAGGAGAATCAGCTTATCTGTTGTCTCCAAATTCACATCTACTTCAGGAAACCCTCATCAACTTACCACCATTTCCCTGAGTGATAGGCCAAAGACTTCCCATACAATCACCAGGTCACACTTGCAACTTTTTGGAAGTCAGATGCATTATTTACCACTCAAGGAATGGTAAATACTGACACATGCTATCTGGTCACCATCAGGTTTCTTATCTCTCCCCCTCCATCAAGTGCTCTGTTTTAACCTGTATTCAATCCTCAACTTTTCTCCTCAGTTACTTCAGTTCTAACCTGGAAAATTCAACTAAACAGAGAAATACAGAATGTATTTTATATATCACATACACAGAGTTGAGCAAACCACTAATGGCTCCCCATTTGCTTGTTGATGATCTGACAGAAATAATGCCCTGTCTTAGCCATTTGAAGGTACTGAATTTTCCTTTTTGATCAGTATGAAAACATACAGCTCTTTTCCCTCACCAGGTTTCAGTCCCAGGTTTTGCAGAAATACTAGTGAGCCACACAATATTCATAAAGTCTTGTTTTACAGGTTATCAAATTAGAGTTGAAAATCCAGGTCATTCTTACTGTCCTCTAAACCACTGCATTGGAACTTGGCAGATGCACATTACAAACACAAATTGACCTAGACTGGCAACGGTGCCATCAGAATTTACTTTTTATGTTTATTTCAGAAAGAAATTATCTTTTTAATTTAACTGCTTTGTTCTCTGCATCAATGAATTGCCAGAGAAGAACAAAGTGCTATTGGAAAATGGTTTTATAGCATATAAACACATGGAGATGGAAACAAAAGAGGTGACTGTAATGTTACAAGGTCACAGAGACTTGAAATAAAAAGATCATGCTAAAACATAGGCATCTAGCCACAAAAAAAAAGAAGCACCTTTGTTTTGTTGCTTTATGTGCATCTGTGTAGAAGAAGAACTAAAACACTGTAAAGGTGTGACAGGGAGAAATTCAACCTGCCACAGGTTATCAAAGACATCACCTCAGAGCTGGTGCTTAGACAAAGTTAAAGAACAGATTGAGCAAAGGTGGGACTCTCAGTTTCTTCAGCTTCAAAGTACCAGGTGAGCTGAGAGCATTGAACAGGCAAAAGCAAACTGGGGAGAATTTAAAGAACTCAAAATAATTCACTGGTCAAACTTTCCAATTTTCAGGGCATTGACTGAGGCACAGTTACTTCATACACATCTACAGAACTCTGGCAACTGATCAAGTGTCCCCCCAGGGGCAGCCACTGCTGCTAAACCCTATCCGGTAGCTTATGGGATTTTCAAGGTTATACCTAAAGAGGTTGAAATGATCTCTGGGGATGAGATGGCAAACAGAAATGATAAGCATCTCCAGAGACTTGAATGATGCAACTTCACTGACAGAAAAGTGACTTCTGACTGTTCTGATCTACTGCCCTAAACAATGTCATCTCCTGCTGCATTGCTATTTCTACACTGTTGGGTATTTCTGGAAAACACAGAAAAGCCTTTCTTTGTACAGCACGTTCAATGATTTTGCACCTATTCTGAGTGATCGTTATCATAAAACACATTTCCTTATTCATCATTCTCGGCTTTGATAAACGAAAACATCACATTATAGACTTCTAAAGCAAGGAGGAGGTTTCATCCTATTCCTGTAAATGTCTTGTTGGGTGGAAGGGAGCAGGAGGAAGGTGGATTTTTTGCTAATAAGCAGAGCCCCACTGAGGCCCTGCTTTACCTGTATGAGCACAGTCCTTTGCTAATCTTACCAGGTCAAGGCTATGTGAGCTCAAACAAATCCTTAGCTGTAGGGAAAATGAACTGAGTTTCTGGTCTGCCTCAGAGCAGCCTAATAAGAGCGAAGGCAGTGTCTAGGGACAAGTGCCTTGTAGGGTTTTGTGGGAGTTTGTTTGTTTGTTTTGAGGAGAGAGACCAGAAAGAGGCACACAGGAAACAAGTTAGGTAAATGAGGGCTGGAAGCAGAGCTGCACATGGAATAACAAAGAGGTGTCTCACTGTGTCTCGTTCTGTTTCATTTTCCCTTCTTTTGCACTCATAGGACATTCTCCCTCTGCCTTTCCTGCCTGTTTGCTGACACCATCAAAGTGTTTGGGAAGGTGATTATTAAGGTCTCCACTCTACTCTTGTCCATCTGTTCTCTTCCCATCCTCCATTCAAACGCTCTCTACCACATGGAGTCACATTGTGCTGCCTCAGAGCCTGCATGGGCTGCCTGGAGGAACCAAGAGACTCAGGAGTAACAAGCATGACAGGAAACTGGGGGAATGGATTCAAGAACCCAGAAAGCACTTCTGTGGTCTGTGCCTACACCAAAACATTCTCCCTTTGTTCACACACACCCCCACCCCGAGCACTTTTCCACACTGCTGGTACCACGTTAAGAAAGATGAAGCGAGATCAGATACAGGAGGAGTGAGGGGAAGATAGCTCTTATTATCTTATCTTTACCTATTCCTTCCCTGCCTTCTTCCTGTCTTCCCTGCTTATCTTCATGTGGGTAGGGCTGCTGGAGAGAAATCAGGATGGAAGCAGCAGTGCACTGTGCCACCATCCCTCTAATTCCTCTGCTTCCTGGGATGGGAGATGAAAGCAGCCAGGGAACATGGAATCAGGGAACAATGTTCCCAGCCCAATTCCTGCCATGTTTCAGTCACACAGATCAACCTGTTTCTGCCCCCTCCCTTTAATTTGGGCTTTCCATAGGGCAGAGTCCCAGATGTGTGATAGATAAGGTGCTATATGTTTTGCCAACACACTTGATTACTACCTGGCTTAGGTAAATACAGCATTTAAGTTTTCAAAAGTGATGTTAACATTAGCTCAAAAGAGCTACAGGCCAGTCATGGGTCTCTACAACAGACAGAAACTTCAGCAGTCAGTGGTGAGACTAATCTTGAGCTGTCCTTCAGCTTAAGTCTTGTTACTGGGGACTCGAAATTATTTTATATATTATCAATTACATTATTATTATTTTTACATATTATTTTTTCTCATATTCTGGTACCAAGCTATACCTGTCCTCAAGAGAAAGCTAAGGTTCTTTTGAGTTCTCCCTCTGCTTTAACTTACACCGGGTTTCCTGCAGGTTCAAGAGGCCCTTAAAATTTTTCTCCAGCAAGTGGATGGCAAACTCATATAATTTAAAAAACAACAACCCATATTTGCTTATGTTTGTCCCAATCTGACCTTTCACTTTCCTGGTATACCAAGTTCCACTCCAAGTATTTCTCCATTAGAAAGATAGAAGCATAAAGATTCATTGGTTTTAAACAAGTTCATACAGCAGATGCAAGTAAAAATCAGGAACACAGGCAAAGACAATAAATAAACATGGAAAGCTGGAATTCCACTTTCTTTGCTCTCCCACCTGCTCTTTCTACATTTCCATATAAGTTTCAGACTGAAGTCCTTCATGCACTTGTTCACCTATTCCTCTTTAAAAAACCCCAACAAAACAACCCCAGAAAAGTGCCCCTCAGTGATTCTCCTCCTGCCAAAACCTTAAAATTAAAAATCAGAAATTGCAAACGTCCTTTTTGGCTCTGGAAATACAAAGAGTTGTACATGCAAATCTTCAAAAGCACATGTTGCTCTGCACCTATGCGCAGTCAAATTGATACTTGCCGTCTTACCCTGCCCCATGCAAAGCTGAGCAAACGATGTGGGTGCTTCAAACAAAGGAGGGTGCTTCTTTATCCTTCTTGCAAATGTTAGGGGGAGGTGTTTTTATCACGGCAGCACGATACCGTGAGTGCTGGCTGATGGGGCTGGAGATCACTTGACATCCCCTCATACTCTTACCTGCCTTATCTCTGTACTGCTCAAACAGCCAGTTTCATCTTCCAGCTGCTCCCTCCTGAACATCCTTTAAACAATCTTATTTTCCCCCACTATGACGCCCCACATACCTCTTTTTTAGAGTTGATTGTCAAAGTCTAGGGAGGGGAGGAAGGGGGGCTCCCACTTTAGAGAGAGCTCGGCTGCAGCTGGGTGTCATTACTGACAGCGCTGGCTGAACCCACTGCCCTACGCCACTAAAGCGCTTTATTTACCGACCTTCCAGCCGAACTCAAGTTTCGGAGCTTTGCTCGCCGCGAGAATAAATATTTACCTTACAGGAGCCGCGTCTATTTAAAAGCCCTGCTCCCGGCGGGATGGAGCGGGGGCGAGCGGGGAG
>VZTA01019225.1:0-70184 GCA_013398855.1 Mohoua ochrocephala | reverse complement strand
GGGCTCCCGGGGCGCGGGGAAGCCGGGACACCCGGGAGAGCCGGGACACCCGGGAGAGCCGGGACCGTCGGGACCGCGCTCCGCCGCCTCCCGCGCCGAGGGCTCACCCGGGAGCGGCTGCGGCCGGACCCTCCCCCGCAGCCCGATCCCGATCCCGTTGCCGCTCTCGATCCCGTTCCCAGCCCCGGCCCGACCCCGGCTCGGCCGCGCTCGGGGCCGCCCCCAAGTGACGGCGCCCGGCGCTCCGGCCCCCCCGCGGGGGCAGGTGCTCCAGGGAACTCCTGCGCCCAGAGAAGGCGCTGGACAGCATTCCCCCCTTCATCGTTGCTGGAAGTAGAGCTGCTAATCAAAACTATGTTGTTTTAAGTAGTGTTACCACGCATGTTTTTCGGTGCTCATTCCTACATCCCAGGGGTTTTCCAGGTTAACACAGGCATCATGTTATTGACTGAGAAAAACACTAAATACTCCAAAGATTTAAAAATCAGGTATTTCTATACTTAAAGCACGTCTTACCTACTTTAATTCTACTAGTAAAATAACAGCATAGGACTTTTGTGTTGTTATGACTATTTCGTATCACCCCCCCTGTTGACTACTGCTTAAAAATCAGCCTCTAATGCTCTGTTTACGACTGCAAAAAATCCCTAGCACAGGGAGACTCCAAGCACACAAACGTTAAACAAAAACACACTCATGAAGTGTAGGTTTTGCTTTTGTCTCTAGAGATTCCAGGATCACTCGTAGAAATATGAAAAATGCTGCGGGATTCGGTCATTGGGAGTTCGCTGGTCACTTGGGGTGCCTGGCTGAGCAGGAGTCTGATGAAGAGTTTCTGTTGACCAGACGGTCACCTGTGCTGTGCCGGCACGGCTCTTTCACACACAGCAGCGCTGAGTGCTTCTGGTGATGTCAGTTTTCGATGGGGCTGGCTGAACAAAAGTAACCGCTTAGCAGAAAGTGAGATAAAGAGATTCCAGACACATATACACCGTAATTAACACAACTTTTCACTCTGTGTGGAGTGGTTGCATTTCACCCACCACAGTTTGCCGTCTTCCTTCTGTTGTGGTGATGTCTTTCACCTGAAGAGTTTAAGCATGCGTGTAACAAATATACACACCGTTTAATGTAATTTTGTGACTTATAACACTTCTCCTCAGTTTTGGAATCTCCTTTTGCCTAGACTAAGCTTCCAGTGTATTTGGGGTATTAAAACTTGTTCCCTGTTACCAGCTGAGCCACTCTCTGACCTTGGGAAGAATTATGTGTTATTTCAGTTTTGCTTTAAATTTACACGGAACACCAAGGCTATGAATCATATACCAGATATTCCAGATAAAGAATTGGACCTCACGTACAGAGCAGACGTGCCCAAAGTGGGAGAGGGAGAAAACGGGAAGTGAAGTAGAACGCCTTTGAAACATCTCTGAACACGCTAAAGAGTAATTTAAACTGGCAAGAATCCATTGGCTGTGTATTAATTCGGCTTTTGAGTGTTTCTTGTCTTTTCTCTCAGCTTTGAGGTAGTCCTCTTAAATAGGCCCTGTAGAGGAGTGGCGAAAATGACCGTGGTTGATAACATTTTCATCTTTCATAATACTGATACCAAAAATTATTATGCAGCACTGCTTGTTGAGTATCGTTCAACCATTTGGGAAAGAGTCAGTGGAATTTAGAACAGTTCGGGCAAAGCTGGGACTCTTTTCAACACTTAGTTGAAAACAGCCCTCCTTTTTCCCACCTCACTGGAGGTCTAGAACAGGTGTCTGGGCAACTTCCCACACGATGGAAGCAGCACCTGGGACCTCATTGGCTCCGTTATGGCTGTGTAGGGCTGTTGCCTCCTGTCTTGTTCGTTCCTGACCTGGAATTGCCGAGCCCCTGCTGGTACATGCTGTTCTCCAGAGTCAGGCCGTGCATGGGAAGGCGAGCACGGCCTTGCCCCAGTGCTGTGCAGGGGAAGGGCCTGGAATGGAGAGGCTCTGCAATTACTGCCACTCCCTTGGGAAGCGCAGGCAGGAGCGGAGGGAGGCTGAGCGCAGAGCACAAACCCCTGTCTGTTCACGGGTCATGCTTTTACAGCTCTGTTTCTTTATTGTTTGACATAATATTGCTGCACCACCAGAAAGCTGAGAGAATCCTAATTTTGGGCTCCCTTTATCTTGCTGATCCTGTCTATCCTGTTTAATATCATTGCAATAAGTGAGCTAATTCTGCGCCTCTCTCAGTGTAGCGGGTTCCAGGAGCACTCCCTCAGCTGTCCTTGGCTAATTACCATTCCAGAAGTGCCCCCTTCAATGAGAGTGGTTTGTGTCTTTGCTGCAGTGGTGCAAACCCATGACTGTCACAAAGCTGGCATTGTGCTAGGTCTTTGCCTCTCTTATGTAACAATGGAGTTTATTCAGGGAGAGCAGAATCATCCTTCTCGGAAAAGACCTATGAGAAAAACAAGTTAGGAGCCCCAAAGCAGAGCACTGCTGGACCTGGCTTTACCGACCATCTTCATTTCTTCCATCTCAAAAACCAGAGTTATCTGTGAAATCCCACATGCGAGATCCCACAGTTTATCCTAATGAGATGTAATCATCAGGGTTTATTTTTATGTTGTTAAAACTTATTGAGCAGAACTGACCAAGTTTCTCTTCCTCAGTGTCACAGTCACATTATGGGTCACTTTGACAGTGCTGGGAGGCCCTGGGTTTCAGTTCAGGCCAGATTCCTGATCCTGCGAGTGTGCCTGAATGGTGCTCAGGCTTATGCTTGCAGGGGCTCTTTCCTTGTGTTGCTTGCCCCTTTACCAGATTGTGCAGAAAAGTGGCAAAATGGATCAAGTCCCTGAAGGGTAAGGGCTAAACCAGACTCTTAGGTGAAGGCTCTAAATGGCTGTGCTCCCTGGATAGAAACTCGTGGTTCTGAGGCAGGAAAATAAAATTCATGTTTTGATACATCGATTTGCAGTATGTTCCAAATTACTGTTATAATTGCTGAAAGGTTTTTATAAAGCTGTAATTTTCCTGTTTATAAAGGAGAGTAAATTAGCTGCAACTAAAGTAGTCTAAATTCAGTCTCAACCACTCAAGTATTTTAGTATCAATTTACTCAAGAATTCTCACAGGAGATACCTCAGGTCTCGTGTCATTCTTTAGCAAATCTTTACTCCAAGACTACAACAAAGGTTTGTCACAGTATGGTTTCACTGCTTCCCCCAAATCTCAGTCCTCACAGACTGCAGGCTGTGAAACACCAGCGTTAAAACAACAAATAAACTTTGTGATGCAGAACGGTGAAAGCTGCAATACTGTGTAATCTCTTGTTTTGGAAAAAAAGTGACCCATTGAAATGCTCAGGGAGTTCCTTTCATGTAGATGGGGATAAATCAGCAGTAGACAGGAAATAATGTATTGGAGAATCCTTCCCTGTGGACTCCATGCAGCTAATCCATTATGTCTCACTAGAAAGTGTAGCCTGCCTTATCTTCAGCAGAGATTTGTGTCCAGCCATGTCACCAATTTCCCCTGGCACAACCTTCTCTTACCCTTTGAAAACTTTTTTTAACCTAACTGCTATGCTCTTTTTTTTTTTTCCCCCAAGTGGTTAAGATAGGCCTGTGGTTTATTTTATCTGGTGGAATTAAATTGAAACATTCAAGTTGAGAGTTTGAATAAAGATGTTTTGCCTCTACATGAAAGTAGAAATTCTGGATTTAAAAAACAGAAAATCGAGAAATAGAAAATTGAAGTTTCGCAGGATAGCTACAGCTACTTGATATGAAAACAGAACTTATTATTTTTTTTTCCTCTGTCATCATTTAGCAGAACACATGATATAAAGGTCTTCTTAGTAGGACACATGTAATTCACTTTAAAAAAATTCCTTAATATGTGGATAGCTTTGCCAGAGAGAACTATACTTGTTGAGCATTTTGGGGTTTTTTTTCCCCAATCTTTTTATTCCAGAAGGTTTCATTGACACATGCAGTCCTTAAAAAATCTTTCAGGAACGTGTTGTGACTTACGTTCAGCATTTTTAAAGACATTTGAACAAGCCAATAGTGTGGCCGCTTGCCGCAATCGGAATCGCACCTGAGACAGGTGGAGCTGCCCAAATTTAGGCGGTGCTGCTGCAAGGACTTGGCGCCATCTCCTGTTCAGCTTCTAAATCACACGCGAGTCACCCTGAGAGTTTTTGGGACGGAGCGTTCTTGGCTCCCAGGTAAACGCAGCCTCCGCGCGTTGAGGGATTTCATAAATTCTGGGGTTAGCACGCCTGCCTTAGTAAATGAAGAGCTGGTGGGGGACAGCTGCAGCCTTTTCAGGCAGGCACAGCTGTTTATAACATCTGCATTTGCTCTCTCTGTCAGGCAAAGGCCTTCTCACTGCAGCTCGGGAAATACAGTGTTTATACCGAGTGCTGCTGCGTGTATTTGCACAGAGAACTCAGTCCTATATAAGCCGCTATTCCATCTCCTTCGGTGAGGCAACGTCGAGCCAGGGGATTTGTTTCAGTCACAACATCGGGGGATTTGACAAATGTCTAAATTTATTGTAGAAAAAAACCACGCTATAAAGTGTTGTGAGCTACACAAGGTGCTATTAAGCTGTTTCTTGACTGAAAAGGTATCTATTGTCATATTATCTCTTCAAGAAATCTTCCAGCCAGAATATTTTTCTTTTAAGGCATTTCTTATTTTAAAAAAACCACACACAATACCCTGTACCTTCAAACCTTAGGAGAGGCCTTAACAGCAGGAAAACTCCAGCTTACCTGCAAGCTTTGAGGCAGGAGGCAAGCGGGGTCCCTGTGTGCTCTTTTTCCCAGATGATGTCCTTGATTGTTTCTGTGCGTGAGGGTGGTGGTTGCTGTCACACAGCCCTTTTCCTCGCAGCCATGCATCCAGAGGCAGCAAGTCATGCCTTCACTTTTGGTTTGGAGGCAGACCTGGGGCAGCTGTGGCCGATGATGCCCTTTGGTGCTGTGATTCAGCCTGACGGAACAAACCACCCCGTGCTGGCTCAGCCGCAGCAGTGAGCCGTGGGGTGTGACTTGTCCCAGCTCTCAGGCAGGGAAGATTAGCCTAAGCCACTTTCATCTAACCCCGACATGAGGCAGAGCAGACAAGGTCAGCTCCTGTGACTCAGCTGATACGCAGGAGCTCGGTCACACGCCTGAGCTCTGCGTTTGTTTACTGGTCAGCTCCGCTTTGGTGTTTTCTGCTCTGTGCTGAGATGTGACTTCACAGGGGATGAGTGGTACTTTCTGGGGAGATTAGAGAGTGGGCTGGTGCTCAGTTGCGTAACCGAGTCTCTGCCGATTCACATCTTAAAATTACCTTAAGTGTCAGTCTGAGAGCAGTCATTAAGGGCTCTCACAGAAAAAACCCCACCAAAAACCCCAGTCCCAAACCCCAACCCAGCAACAGAAAAAGCTGCAGGTCCCTATCTCTAGTGCTTGTCTTGGGCCCAGTAGCTGATAACCTACATGGGTGTACCCGAGCTTGTATGGCCTGGAAATTGTGAGTAATTGACCCTGATTGACAAATCAATGGGAACTCCTGGATTTATAGATTCCCCGGGGACATGTGACCTGGTTTTGCACAATACGGGTTTCCTGTCAAAGAACCCTTCTCGACTCTTTCTGTAATTGGAATTTTAGCCATTTTCCCATTTCCTTTGTTCCTCTCTCCACCTTCAGAGATAAACTTGGTGTTTTTCTGACCTGTTTTGTTTATCCACCAGGCTGCAGGTTTTCAGCAGTTCTTCACTCTTAGAGTTTTTTAGGTTTTTTTTCTTTTTTAAAGTCTAAAGTGTCTCTTCTCTCAGCCCTGCCTTTGAGCTGTAAACATGTTTTGTAGATGACACAATCCTGGTCATTATGCTTTCGTTACATTTTAGTATTAACTGGGAAAACGTCTCCTGATGTATTTTTACTTTTTTAAAATTAACTAGCTCAGAAACTGGACCAACTTGGGGGTAGAAACTGTACAGCCTTCATGCACATTTTACCACCTTGGGACCGGAGCTGGTGGGGAACCACGTTAATTCCAGCAGAGGCTCTCTCAGAAGGGTTGTTTTAAGCTTGATCTCAGTGCCACAGCTGCAGGAGTTTTGATTGACTGAGAAAACCTGTGTTTCACTGCCAATGACCTCTGAATCCTCTTGTGATTTCACGCTGATTGCAGCCATGTAAGCCTCTAAATAAACTTGTCTCTGTTTGAAAACTGAAACTTTGCTTCTGTGCTTTGCCATGCTTTCTGTTAATTCAACTAAAACCAGAATCAATCATAGAAAAAGATATTTATGAGCACTGTAAATTTTTACATTTGGGCAGTTAGCAAGCCTTCTCACGTAATTTGCTGTTTAAGTTTCTTTACACAGATCCAATCTTAAATTCAAGATGTATTTGTTACTGTGTGTTATCACAATGCATATTTTATTCTTCGCAGCTTTTTAATGTACTCTGTCTTTGACTTGTAATATTAATAAATAGTTAGGGGATTCTACCTCCCACAAAACCCTCTCTGAACAGGAAATAATTAGTGGTCAGTCATCTTTATTGTGGTTCTGATCCTTGTTTTAGTAGCTCTGCTCTTGATATGGAACTAGATTTTTTTTGCATTATTTTCTTCCTAATATGAATTTACGTCTAGCCAAAAGAAGTCCCTCAGTACCAAAAGCTTGCTGGTGTGACAATGGCTGTGTTTCTGTCATAACTATAGATTTAGACAGTGGCTTTCTGATCCAGATCTGAATTGTGGCTCATGAATTCAGCCTCAGATATGTTTCAGTTTTTGCTATTGAGAATGATTTTTTTCTGCTGTTAAGATCTTAAGATTTCTTCTGGGGTTTTTAGCTGAAATGTTTAGGAAGATGTTCACTTTTTTCAGGCTCCTTTAAAAATCTCCTTGGTTCCTAAAGCCCAATGCACCATTCATGGTGAACCTAAACCACTGACTTTACCCAGTGCAGTTGTACACAGATGAAATATTTGCTTCCCTGAAGTAATGGAATGAATAAGGACGGGAATTCAGCTTCTGCTTTGCTTTGCTTGTGCATTGTCAGATACCAGGATCCTCTTTCTGTGTACATACCACATTCCTTTTAGAAAGTATTCATGTCTTGTTTATGAGCATTCCTTGCTGTTTTTCTGGTCAGTCAGTCATGTGATGTTGTATTTCCTCACCAAACAGCCCAACAAATTCTTTTAGTTTGGACACAAACAGGAGTGAAATGACAAACGATGTTTATAGGTACTGATATTTACAATGCTGACGTTAATTTGATGTTGTGAATCACATCAGACAATGTTAACATAAATATTTCACCAAAAAGTTAGCTTGTGGACATGACAAGCAGTACCTTCCTTGCCCTCTGGCTCCTTTAGAGGGAGTCACTAAAATCATGTCTAGTAAGAAAACTGCAGCTTAATTTTGCCAGCTGGATTTCAGTGCTGTGCTCTGACTGATAAATCTATGGAGGTTTACATTGCAGAAGGTGGGTGGAGAGAACTCAAATGTTTTCTCATAAAAAAAATTAAATCTCTTCTGTTTTTCAAGCATCAAAACATGAACACAAATGTATATAACCATTGCCAACATATTTTGAATGGCTTGGATAGGAAAAAGTATAATCCTCATACTTACTGGTTAGTAAAACGAACATTGCTGTAAGTAAAAACGTGATAAGGAAAAGATTTCTTCAAGGTGTATTTTTGAAGTTCAGGCCCCTCACTACAGGAGGGACTTTGAGGTGTTGGAGTGATTCCAGAGAAGGGCAGTGGAGCTGGAGAAGGGTCTGGAGAGTTCTGTGAGGAGCAGCTAATGGAGCTGGGGGTGTTTAGCCTGGAAAAGGAACACTCAGAGAGATCTTACTGCTCTCTACAATTGCCTGACAGGAGGCTGTAGCCAGGTGGGGATCAGTCCCTTCTCCCAGGTAACCAGCAACAGGAGAAGAGGAAACGGCCTCAAGTTGCACCTGGGGAGGTTCAGGTTGAATACCAGGAAAAATTTCTTTACTGAAAGAGTGGGTAAGCGTTGGAAGGGGCTGCCCACGGGAGTGTGGCCCAATGGAGACTCCTCCTGGAGTCGTCATTCCTGGAGGTGTTCAAAGTAAGAGCAGAGTTGGCACTTAGTGCTGTGGTTTAGTTGACGTGGCAGTGTTCGGTCAAAGGTTGGACTTGATGACCTAGGAGGCCTCTTCCAGCCTTCATGATTCCGTAATTCTACCCTCTCGTTAGTTACCAACCATAACTGATATATTTCTTTGAAATTTAATAAGAAGTTATTTGTTTACAAGACTGACTAGGAATGTAGCAGTAGCAAGTATGCAAGGAGAATGTGAATATGTTATTTTTCTTCTGATACCAATGCCATGGGGAAAAAAGAGGATTCAGGGTAGCCTGGAGGTTGGTTCAGTTTGTCTGCATGCAAGTTCTTTGAACTTAGAGCAGTACATTTTGACTTCTCTGCTGTTATGAATCCTGAAAATTTATATTTGCATTTTATGGCCAAACAATTGAATAGAAAATGCGTTTTTTCTGGATGTACTCACTAGCTCTCAAAATGAGGGAATAAACAAGCAATTCATAGCATTCAGCAAAATTCTTTTTTGCTAAAAAGATTATTGAAATAGAACTTTTTTAGGGATCCTCACAGCAGGTTACGTTTTCCGCTGTGATACGAGTTCTGCACGCTCTTCAGAGGTGATTGCCCCTGGGAGTGAAATGTCTGATTTTAGATGGTTTCCTCATTTTTGGGGATCTGTATAAAGAAGAGCTCAGGTTTTGTACCTTTTCTGCCAAAGCTGTTTTTACCAGCTGTACATGTGGCACTGGAGAGCTGGCATTAAAGCAGGGTGCAGCTTGCAGACACATTAAAATCACTTTTGGAAAAATACACTGTGAGCATAAAGCCAAAGTAAATCTTTGCAGCTCTTCGAAGGAGAGCCATCCGTCTGCGTGGAGCAGATATCGATTTCAAATCGAGAATGTGCACAGGAAATCACGTCGACACTTTATCTTCTAATCCTCAGCTGAAGAAAACGGGCGGTGACAATGCCAGCACTGCAAGGCCTTTAAAAGAAAAAGCAGTTGGTCATATGCATTGTTTAAATTAAATATTCTGATAAAGGACATGTGTTGTTTAAATGAAATAGTCTGAAAAAAATTGTATTTAAAAACCCCACAAAAGTACTTAATTCCGTCTGGGTATTTGTTAATGATTACAGGTGGTTTCAGGAATTACATGGGAAGTACAAAATATAATCAGTCCTGTTCCCAAATCAGTCCTGTTCCCAAAAATTCTACGTAGAGGATTACTTGTAAAAAAGTATTTGGATAGCAGATAAATATACAAGAAGTTCATGAGGTAACTCATTGCATTAGCAATTAGTGTTCACATTTTGGATTCTTTCCTTTTCCAGTTAATTAAGAATAAGAAAGTTATGACTAACTTTGAGGTCACAGAACAGTCTAGTTTAATAATCCTCTATTATAGGGATCTTTACCTGGACATCCTAATGAAAATATTGTTTCTAACCTCATGTATCACAAACATGGGACAAGAGAACTCAGAGTTAGAAAATGTTCCATCTTTCAATGGTTTTATGCCAATCATATTTCAAGGCAAATGAATGCAACTTCACATCACACAGACTGTGCGTCCCATGTGTAAATACGGAAAAATTGCTGTCAGTTTTGGAGCTTCACCACTTTCCAGGAGGGGCATGAATTCCTGGTGAGAAAACAGACACCTGATAATAAGTTCATTTTTCTCAGTAAAGGTCCCAGGATGGCTCAGACGGTGCCTCAGAGACGGCTCCTCCTCTCTGCAGGTAACTGCTGTGTGACCAATCCCCGGCCAAAATGCAAGGTTGCTCAAACCAATATTGTTCCTGGCATTGGAAATTCCTGGCATAGTCCTCTGTCACTGGAAATTTCCGAGGTAAAAAGGTCTGTGCCAAGTCTCTGTGGCCTTGTAGTCAGAGAATTGCCTGATGTCTGACTTGACTGCAGTTTGAATTATTTCTGTCCATTGGTGATATGGGGAACAGGTTCTTCTCCTCTGCTTTACAATATTACAGTATCTGCTTTTACATATCTGCAGCTTGGGGTTCTAATTGTGAAAATCATTCCTGCCTAAGTGTAGTTCTTTGCTCTTGCCCTTACTGAATTATGTCCCATTTTTTTCTGACCATTTTTCAGATTAGTTTTGGTAGAGATGAGTAGGCCAAAAACTGAATCTTTATCAAGAACCGGACGCGATGGTTTGACTGCAGGGACCCAAGACAGCAGAAAAATGGAGCCTCTGTTTGTTCTGTGTTCCTTGGAGATCCTACTGTCCTCTTCATGACAGGGAGTGAGGGGAATATTCCTCAGTGTGTATAAAGTCTTTGAGGTCACAGTCTGAGAAAAATTACAGCTTACAAATGCCTCCTGATCTGGTAACATCAGGAATGACAGCACAGCTTTGGACGGCTCTGGTTGTGTTTTGAATTCATAGGAGTGTTACAGGTAAAAACAACTGTGTTTTTCCCCACCCAAGGTCAGAATTACCTGCACAGTGAGTGGGGGTTATTTAACATAGGTGGATTTTTCTTTACAGGCAGATATAGTCCAAGACAAAAAGTGGGTATTTCTACAGCTGCTCCCAAAAATTCTGGATCTTTCAGCATTAGTTTTTGGATTAGTTGAATGAATATAGTATTGGGAAATAAAAAACCACGTCAGAGTCTACTAGGAAGTCTCAAAAATCAGCCACCTCAGAAGAATTTACTTTTCAAGATACTTCTAAAGGTTTATAAAATAAAACATTTTCCACAGATTTTTTTTTCCTCGTTCTCCTACTCTTAAGAAACAGTTCAAAAAGCCAAAAGAAAAGCCCCAGTCCTGTAATCATGGACTAGGGACTGACTCGCTGGATGGGGTCAGTCTCATGGACAAGTCAGCTCTAAATAAGAAGGAAAAGCAGATGGTCGTCTGCAATAAATATGACAATTGCACAGGGAGCAGTTAAGAGGTTTTTTTTTATTTACCTTTTCCACATAAAGGTTTTACTTTTTCAAAATTATTTTTTAAAAGGGATTTAAAATGGTGAGGGTTTTTGAAATATTTTGCAATAATAAATTCCAAGATAAATTAAACCCATGGTTTGTGCTGTCAGTATGAACAGCAGGAAAGAAGACTGAATAATACCCAGATATCACCAACAGAAAGGAGATTAGACACTGGAACAGGCTGCCCATGGAGGCGGTGGAGTCACTGTCCCTGGAGGTGTTTAAGGAAGCACTGGATGTGGCACTCGGTGCCATGGTCTGGTTGACACTGTGGTGTCTGGCCAAAGTTTGGGATTGATGATCTCAGAGGTCTTTTCCAACTTTACTGATTCTGGGATTCTGTACATTCTTTTTTCTGGGCTCAGAGCTCCATATGGTGGAAATGTAATTAAAATGTATTTTCTTATATGCAAGGCAAACCCATGAAAAGTTCAAACAACTTAAAAAGCCACAGGTCCTGATTTCTGCCTTCAGGAGGAGCCATTTCTTCAGTATTAGGAGAGCTGTATTGTAATGGTTTTGTTTCTGCTGTTTCTTTGCTGAGCTTCCACGAAGGTCTCTGCAGCCGTGTCCTGCAGCTGGGTGGGAAACAGCACAGGGGGAAAACCATGGGCTGTGACAGAGCAAGGTGACAGCAGGCAGGCACCACTTGCATTTTTTAGTGATAAACCCATCTGTAACAAACATGCAGTGTGTGTTTTTCTGATACGGTGGCTGCTTGTGTGAATGCTTAAAAGGGGCTCTCACCCTCCAGATCCAGGCAGGTAGGAATGAAGAAGAAAAAGAGGTAGGAAGATTATTTTCTGACAAATAAGCTCACCTTTGATGGGCACTGTGAAAATAAACCTAGTTAAACTGGCATAATTTACACCGTGCTCCTAGCATCAAACTCTGCTCTACTGGTAAGTTGCTTTTAGCAATCACAGATCCTTGGCACCCACAAAATCCAAATAAGAAAGCCCACAGTTTTCAGAAAGCTTAAATTCATCACACAGGTGTCAATAAGCCAGAGAAAGCTGAAAACCTTTCTGTCTATGGTAATTCCGATTGCTTCAAGTGCAAACGGGACATAATCATTGCAGATTACTCTGACCCGAGAAACCACTCTGCAGAAGAGATGGCAGAAAGCATGGAGGGCATGGAAAATGAGGAGCATCTGTGCAATGAAAGCCTGCTGTCACCGTGAGAAGGGGCAGGCATGATTTAATGCAGGAAAAGGATGAGGTGACTGTAGTACCGGTGAAGAGGTGAGGGACCTTCATCGCAGCCAAAGCACTGAGGAGTGCTGCTTTTGTTAGGAGGGTGATGATCCTGCTGTCAGAACAGAGGGCATTGAATTCCCTCCTGAGAGCTGCTGCAAAGCAAAACAGCCAGCCCTAGAGGAGGGTCTGAACATGAAACAGCAAAGAGCCGGTGGTTCACACGAAATGAGCACAGTGCTTCAGACGAAACAAGCACACGGAGAAAGTGTAACATAAAAGGACTTGAATAACAAGGCCAGTAATGGATGTTATCTAGATAGTGAAGGTAGAGGTCATAAACTCATTTGTGGTTTTTGTTCCTGACGAAGACTCCTCGGTGTTCAGCTCCTTGTAGCAATTCCATTTCCATGGTAACAATCATATCATCTACCTGAACTGGAAGTCAATGCCCTCTTTCACACAGTCTTGTCATCACTAACTACTGCCTCCTGACAGTCCTTTGTCCTTGCCTTTTGGAGACTGCTATCTCGGAGCAGATTGCTCAGTTCAGATATTTGTCATTCTTTCCTTTCTATTTCTGAACAGACAGTCCTTATTTTTGCCCTTTGTCATCCGGGAGTTAACAAAACGTCTCTTCTGACTTTCTCAAAAATATCTGCTTGTGTGCTATCAGTGATGAAAATTAATGAAATATATATTTAAGAGATTACCAGGAAGCTGGAGGAGAATGCCTGCCATCTTCTTCTTACAAGACTGTTAATTGATCAGCAGAGCAGACCATATTCACAGACACGACTCTCTCAGCTGTGTCACTCCTGCTGTAAACCCAAGATATCGTTGCCACTACAGTCCACAAAATTCGTGTTCTGCCCCAACCCACAGCCTGTTTCCCAGCTTATTCCATGCTGCAGGACCAGTAGCCCAATCTGTGCTGTGCTCCAGGATGGGTGTGAGCAATGCTGAAGTGTTATAAGTTGCTCTTTGTCATAGCCAAGGTGAAATGTGTGTGGTGAAAACCCCAGGTGAGCGCAGGAATGGGGCCATACTTTGTGTTCGACAGGAACATTAAAATGTCCATGGGGATTAAGAAAAACAAGAACAGCTCAAAAGTTCATCCTAAACTATAAGATAGAGCAAGAGTGAACCTCAGACTGAAAAGAGGTTCCCCCTCTCCCAGCCTCCAGGGCCCAAGAACTTTCCTCAGTGGCCTCCCACAAACTCCTAGTGTGGTGCTGGCACAGTGGCCCAAAGGATGCCAGCTCCTGTCCTCCCCTCTCCCCTGGGGCTCCATGCAGAGGACATGGAATCTCCTCACACTGCTGGGATGGAGCCAGGGGATGGGAAGTAGGGCCCAAGCAGTGTTTGACAATGAGCATTTCTTTTATGGAGTGCTGGGAGCCCTTGTGCATCCCTTTCCTGCTGGGGGGATGTCTGGGTGCTTCACCCCCTCTTGGGCTTTAATTCATTATGAAGCTTGGATTTCCAGAGCAGCAAGGCCCAGAGGAGACCCTGCCTGAACTTTTAATGATTGCACATTAAAATCTGTGCATAGAATAGTGAAATAGGCTTTCTCCATTGCGTTATACTGCGGCACAAAGCACATCCCAAGAATGCCTTTTCGAAAGAGCAGACTCAATCCATATTTACATCCAAAGACTTTATTTCTTAAACAAAGAAAATTACACATCCTTTTCAGTAAAAGTTCTCAAAGCATTCCAAAGGTGGCTGATGCCATTTGGCGTTTACATGTTTGTAATTTTACAGACGAGGAATAAAAGGCCAAATGCTGCCTTTAACCCACGGTCACACAGGAAACCAGTGCCAGCCCACCTTCCTTCCAGCCTGAGGATGTCTTTAGCTGTGCATCCTATGTCTGCTGTGACACAGAAACAATGCTCTAGTCATCAAGCCTGCTTAGAATGATATAGTTTCTCTTGCTAAAGGCAGAGTATCACTGTTGCGGCCCAGCAGTCTATACACTCTTAATTTTATTCTGGAACTCCTTTTCAGAATCATTCCCTGATGTTTGGCTCATCTGTGGATGCTATTTTTAAACAGAACAACAGCTCTTTCAGTGTAATGAACAAAATGGGCTTTCTGTGGGAACAGCTGTGGATCGCTTTTCAAGTGCCATTATTTGTGGTTTTTCTGGGGGGATTTTTTTGGTGTGTTTGTTTGTTTGTTTGCTATTAGACAGAAATGCAGCTGTCATTAAAATAATTTAAAAAATACAGTCTCTACCTGTATTTCACACTAAAAGCCTTTTTTTTTTTAAACATTATTTAACATTTTAAACATTATTTTTGAAACAGAATACCTGGAGTTCATCTGTGACTCACAAACCCAGGACTGAGCAGTGCCAGGCCCTCACCTGCCCTCTTGGGCTCCTCTGAGCCACCTTTTCTTGGAGGTGGAGGATAGGATGAGAAAGATTCTTCTATAATCAATGGAGGTGACTTGAAGCGTTGGGGAAAATGCCTCAAAAGTAGATGCTGAAAGAGAACTAATGAGAAAAACACCAAAGAGTGACACGTAAAACCTTTAAAAGCAGTGCATGACACAGAACAGTCCACCTAGGAACATTCCTTCTGACACACAAACAGTGATACACTCAAAAAATAGAAGTGACAACTTGAAGCTGATAAAAGTGAATATTTGGCTGCAGCTAATGTACCGGCAGGATCAATTGCATTGCTAAGAATTGGGGAAGTTTCATGGAAATGCTCTAGAAGTTCAATGATTAGGAGTAGCCTTGATGTGATGTACGAGAGTTTTATGTTAAATACAAACCACGTTTGTGGGGGTGTATATTCCTACACTTTGTGGCATAATAAACCTCTCCTGTTAAAACTTATATCTAATTTCTCTGGAAGCATGTGATTTTATATTGCTTACTAGAAGGCTTTCTACAGCGATCTTCGGAGTTGTGAAGGTTGTCAGACTGTGTTTTGGACAGGAAGGATTTCTGATCTGATTTCCATGGCATTGAAGCAGAAAACATAGCTCCAATAGGAAGAGAACTTGTCAGAAATGGGTTATTCTTTTTTTAATTAACCGTAGACTTTGAGACTAATTTGTGTGTGTGAGGGGGTTGTACATGTGTGGTATTTAGTCATCATGTAATTTATATTAATGGAGTCTTCACATATTCTTTATTGGACATTAAGATTACTGGGGTACATAAGCCTTAAGTTATGCAAAAGAGATGAAAGTTGTAACAGATGGGAATTAATGTAATGTTAATACACATTAATGGCTGTGTTGACCTGGGACTGGTGGCTTTTAAGTCTATTTGAAAAGCTGCTAAAGATTCTAAACCTTTTGCTCTGTGTGAAGCTTGTAAATGATCTGGGATCCATCACCCCAAGCAAAGAGCTGCTTTTCCCTAGGATTGTAGTGTACGGTGGAATGGCTGCCCTGGCGTTTCGGGAAATGCAGTCCTGGGTTTATGTAGGTATGTAGGGCATCCAAAACATCATAAACACACTGGATGCGGGAGGTGCCTCCAGAAGGAGAGTTGTAGACCACGTGGAGCGTGTTGCAGGCCATGAAAGCTGCCTCAGCATCCTTGCTGCTGCAGGGGGTGTCCCAGGAGTGCTCCACGGCCATGGTTACGTGATTGATTTTGGTGATGACGATGTTTCCCCCGGTCTCTGGTTCTGCATGGAGTGCCCACAGCCCCTGCTCGTCAACAGCCAGGTCTATTTTTGTCTGTGGACAGAGCTGGTAGGCAGGAATCCTTCCAGCCCCCGGCAGCAGCATTTGGTCAGCTACACTTCTTCTCTGGATGTTGAATTTGATGATCTCATTTAAGGAGCCGTATCTGTGGTAGAAGAGGAAACCCTGATAGATGACGTGGCCAGTTCCTTCCCAGGGCAATGGCAAGGGGACTCTGCGAGCCTTCAGTGTGTGATTGTTTTCCATGAAAGTCATGATATTTGCAAATTCCCAAATCACATTATTTACGGAGCCACTCAATAAATAAATCTTTGTGTGCTTTTTGCCAGGATCTTTCATCCAGGAGCCATGCTTTCCTCCAGTCTTCTTAACTATCTTAAGGGACCTAATACCTGCAAGCACATGGTCACAACCTGCAAGAAACACCCAAAGACAAAAAAAAAATTAGAATACCTGTAAATTTTCCAGTTTCCTTTCTTTGAATGGCTTAGTTTCCTTCTAATTCATCTCTAAGGCCAGAGTTAATAGATCAGTAAAGGTGTCAGCAGCATGGCTATGGTAAGTAGTGCTGAGAACAGTTTTATATGATATATTCCTGCTAAGAAAACTGTGTTATCTTCATCTACCTGTGGAGTGTTGGGTTCTGTTCTATTACACCGGTGTTATCCAAAAGGGGTTTGGATATTTGTGTGTCTAAGAGGAGACCGAGAGCACAGTTAGTGATTTTGTGATTATTCTTGATGGTCCATTTACAGGGCTATAATTTTTACTTCAGAGAAATGACTTCTGGTTTAGATCAATGCAGTAAAGTAATCAAATTTATTTCTTGTTGGAGGCATACGAATTAAAATCCATTATCCTGATAGGCCACATGTATAATATTTTTGTTTCAGGACTGGTCTTATCCTCAGGTAGCCTCTTCTTTATGCATTTATAGTATAAATAGAAATAAAAATAGATCAGCATAACAGGAAGCCAAAACACTGGGCTATCTTCCCATTCCCTTTTCCAACACCTGCACACAAAGGAACTAGAACAAAATACGGATCACAAACCCAGGGATGTGCATGCACTAAGGTGGCCCTCGAAGGAGCTGGTGTGATGTCTGTGCTGTCAATCCCTGTGCCAGGAGCACGGCTGGTGGAGCCACACAGCTGTTTACCTCACTGTGGGGTTAAAATTGGCGTCAGCAGAGAGCGAGCCACAGCTTTGGTTTCATTGCATTTTGTGTGCACTCTGCAGGGATGTTTCAGACCAGAGAGCACCAAGCCTGTGAGGGCTCAGGCATTTAGACTCTCAGATCTTTATCGAGCAGCATCCTTTCCAGGAAAAACCATTGCAAAGCATATTAACAAGCTTGTTTACCAAAGGCACTCATGAATTACGAGGCACAGCATTTGAAGTTTAAAGAATTGCTTTCAGTGGAGTGCAGCCATTTCAGTAAACAGGACAAACAAAGCTCTAAGGCAGGAAGTTCTGGCAGCAGATGAAATGGAGAAAGCAAAAGCAGCCCCCCTATTTGGCCTGATATGAACCTATTGAAGTCAGTGGCAAGATTCCAGTTGCCTGTAGAAAGCAATCTTTATGTCATTTGTGTGTGCTGATACCCTCTAATCAAAGCTGTTGGATATTGCTGCTACAGCATGGATTTTTTTTTTTTCCTGGGCATCCTCACTCCGGAAGCACCTTCCCTGAGCAAGCCAAAACAGCTTTCTCAAATCTAACATTTATTGATTAGATCGATTAAAATATTAAAGCTGCTGAATCAAAAACCCCAGGCAGCCTTAGCAGCATCTTCCTCTGCAGGGGAAATAACCAGATTATTGTCTGAAATCTGTGGACAGCGTCTCTCTTCTTCAGAGAAGATTTTTAACTCTCTTTGGTTTTTGTAACAGCTTGGAGGAAGACTGAGAAATTCACAGTAAACAAAAAGGAAAACAACATTTTTCCACATTCTCTGCAATGGTGCCTTCAAAGCCCACTGTTCCCTATCACACCCCAAAATGTGCAGAAGATGATGTCGCGTTTTCTACCCAAAGCAGGATGAGGTAGCAGCTACTGTATGTAAAAGCAGTGATTCTGCTTGATTGTTATTTTCTCTGCCAACTTGAGCCAAACCCAGTAACAAAGCTGGACTTAAAAAATGTCTTTGCTGCTAGATTTTTGAAGTGACTCAGCAAAAATAATCACACATTCTGGTTAAGACATGACAGCATAGAAGCAGGGCTGTTATTTGCTGGAGTTGAGGGTCTTCCTACTTTTTCTAAGTGCTGTAAAATCTACACAGGGGCTACTTTTGCCATCAAATTCAATGGGAAAAGCATCTGACGAGTACTGACAGTAGAGATCAAATGGAAAATAAAGTTACCATGAACTGCTACAATAAAGTTAAAAGTAATAATTTCCAACAAAGGAAAATGGAAAGTAATTCTTTCCCCAGTGAAACTCTCAGAAAGCTACAATTTTCAAAGTGCCCTAACCACAGTCAATTTAAAAACCCCCAACTTTTTTCCTCTCTGAAAAAGATGCCTAATGTTCAAAAGTTCTCTAAATGGAAAGCAGAACTATTGATATTCAGAGCACTGAATTGTGGAGTATGAGGAGAGCTCAGAACCAGAAGAGGTGATTGCTTCTGTAAGCACCTGCCGTAATACTGATTTGCTAGAAAAGTTCAAGGCAGAAATTGTAAACTTATGTGTGAAATTAAATCAGCCTGATTCTACTGAAGTCAGTGGAATGGTATAATTGATAATGCTAAAGTTCTTTCACCTGGCTTTAAAAAAAAATAACGGTTTATATTTCTTGTTACTTATTTTTCATTTCTCACTGCTATGAGAAGAAAACAGACTACTTTAAATATGTCTATAATACATAATTTACACCCATACCTAAACTTTTTAAGGTAAAGATAATTATAAAATGTCATTGGTTTTAAAAAATTATAGACTCTGCATATATTCTTCATGCTGGGTACCATAACACTTAATTTTCAAATCAGAACTGAGCTTTGCTTATGGACAAGCCTGTGTGCTCTCTTGATAAAGTAAAAGGAGGGGACAAGGAGGGGAAGGATGGCAGAGCAGGACAGTAAAGCAGGTGCAAATTGTAGAAGTGAATTAAGTATTTTTATCGACTCGTGAATTTTCTTTTCATTTGAGGTTTTGACCCTGCCCAATCCAAGAAGCAGAGACCACCATTAGCTCCTCAGTACAGCTGCAGTACTCAGAAATGGATTTTTCTGTGACTTTGCAAGAGCACACCTTCAGAGGATTTTACCTTACTTTATAATAAAAAGCGACTCCCAAAGAAATTAATTTGATATGCAGCAGAATTTCTGCAAAGTAAATGTTTGAACTGTATTTTCCCCCCTCCCTCTCCCATACCTTTTTTGCATATACATAATTTTTATAAATCTGGTATTTACACAGCCCAATCCCCCTTGCAATTTTCTGTGGTATTCACGCAGCTGAGGAAAATCTGTTATCCCTGTGTCAGCATGCACACATGGGGTATGGGTCTGGCTTGTTCACACCAAGGTTCTGAAAAATAAACTGTTCTTACTTGCATTAAGCATGAGTTTAAGTCTCTTTTTTTCTTCTTCCTCTTCAAGCAGCTGCTGTTTCACCAGGTCTTCGTGCAGTTCTATGCAAGCATTGGAATCTGTGACGGATCCAAAGTAGTCAATGTCCCTCTGTGCGTGCTCAATCCTCGTCAGCAAATTCTCTACTTCACTCTTAACCTCGGCCTTGTCAGCGCTCAGCCCTGCCAGGCGGGACAGCACCGTCTTGGAAAAGTCTCGGAACTCGTCCACGTATTCCAGCACGTCTTGGTTGCATTTCTCCAGCCTCCTCTTAGGTTAGGGCATGGGAAGAAAATACATGGATAGACGTGGGTATTCTGTGTACATTACAGCCTCACTCACGATTGCTTTAAACACCGTGCTGTTCCCTCCTTCCCAGTCCCCCTGCACCCATCCATTCCAACCCGATGGGCTGTCCCTGGTATCTGTTTGAGGAGAGCATCTGAGACTGGCACCAAATTCACAGGTCTGGACAAAACCCCACATTTTTTCCCTTGACAGGATTACTGACAGCGAGATACTTTGCTTTGCTGCCTAAAGAAGGAAAAGTGCTCTGGTGGAAGCAGCCAGAGATACTTAAAGGGCTCATGATCTCTGATGACTTGATTTCCAGAAATGTTTTAGAACTCCTCCTTTAGGACCCGTGGTGAAGCCTTCTCGAAGAGTTTTCTGCAGGAAATCCACAGCCATGAACATTTCACATGCATACACCTCTTCTGACCAAGGCAGAATCCAGTGTGGCTATTTTTCACCCATTTAAATGTGGAAATGAAAATACTGAAATGCTATATTTGAGGAAGTTTTAGGTCGTTAATTTTTTTTTCTCCAATCATTGGCTGTATTAAAAAAACCCAACCCAAACCAACAAGAAAAAACCAACCAACCAAAAAAAACAACCTAAACAGAGAAAGCCAAAAAACTATTTCTTGACACTTAAATTCAAATTATCAATGTTTTCAAAGGTAGTGTAATATGGTTTCTCTGCTGCAGTGCAACTGCTTCATAGGTGTCTTGAAAATAGCAGCCCAGCTGCCACTTGGGGAAGATGAGGAATGTGAGTGGATCTTTTAGCCCAGACACCCAATCACAGTAGGTCTGACTGCTAAACTGGGTGTTCTGATCTGGTGCTTCATGCACAAATTTCAGGTGTGTTGTTTTAAAGTGGGAATATCTGAGTTTTCTGAATGCTTGGTGTTCCATGTAAACCTGGTGGTTGTGGTTGGTTTGCTTTGTGAGCCGTGGTTTCTATGTGCTACCTCCTCTCTCCCCCGTTTGTACCAGAGCAGAAGTCCCCAGGAAGTTGTTTAATTACTTTCTACAAAGCCTTTATTTAAAAAGTTTTCTAGTGCTGTCTTCAGTATCTGCCTCACTCTTTGTCCTGTTCTTTGTTTCATGCCCCTTGCACCAAATGCCACAGGTAGAGTTGCCTCATTTTTAATGGTGCCAAGGGAATAGAATTTGCCAGGTGGAGTTACTCCTATAGTGGCAAAGAAAATGTAAATCTCAGTCTACAAAATGGAAAGAGAATATCAGGCTAATCCTTCTGCTCCTTCTGTGCTGAGAAGATAAGACTAATGAGGGCTTTGCACAAAAAAGGGACGTGAGATCAGGAAAGTTAGAGCTTCTCTAAAAGTCTGCCAGTGCAAGTCAGGAGCCAGGGACATGTCAATAATTTAAGATAAACAATATATGATTATGGCACACCAATACTGAAGAGGTGTTTTGCAGTACTGGTAACTTTTTACTGTAAAAAAGGAGCAAGAACTGGTACATTTATAGAAGGAATTGAAAGGAATTCAAGGAATTGAAAGGACTGCATTTCAGTCTCCCAGATTTTAAGGGTTTATTTAAAGTGCAGATACACTGCTGGTTTGCCTAAATGCATCTTAAACTACCCTTCCAGGTGGGGGTAGCAGTACATAGGAAAAACAGCTGATAAATCTCTCTCTCCTTGTTAATAAATGCTGTCAGCACTTCTACTGGTGACAACATGTCTATACAATTCCTTAGGATGGACTCTGACAGTACTGCATAAGCTTTGGCACCTTTAGCTAAAAAAATTTTTAAAAATACAAGTGCTAACAGAATAAAAACATAACATTATGAAATTATATCCTGCAACAAGCGATGTGGTAAGTAGGGATCATTACGGTTAAAGTTTTAGCAACAATTTTACTCACTCATTGGAAAAAGCTGGAAATTTGCACTCCTGATTAGATACATCACACAGACTGCCCTGGGCTCAGAACATCCCCACATTTTCAAGCCTCTTTGCAGTTAGGCAGAGCTGCAGAAGGATTCGTCAGGCACATACCTCCAGAGACAGGAAACGCTGGTCAATGTAGCTCAGCAGGGCTGCGTCCTGCATCAAGTACTGCGCTGCTCCCATGATGCTCATGAGGAATGGAATTACCGAAAGATGGACTTGTACCATTGTACCAGAAAATTTTGAAGGAAAGTAGTGAATCAATTCAGTGGGCAATCCCAAACGCCGCCAGTCCAAGGTCAAATGCAATTTACTGTCATCTGATGTGAAAAAATAATACTAAAATTTACTGAAAAGTTAAAAATACTGTGGCTGAAAATATCAAAAGGACTTAAAATGGCTGTTGCATTTCATCATTAAGAAAGTAACGTTGTGGCAGAGGGACTGAATGTGTTTATTTCTAGGAGCCAGATGACTACTTCTCAGTTTGTGATCCTATGATCAATCCCAGATGTTCAGCACTGAGTCACATCGAGCCTGTAGGCCAAATTTTATTAAATACAAATAAAAGTAATTTATTTTCCCCTCCTTTCTCCTCCCATCTGCTTTCCCGTGTGACCAACCCTGCAGTATGTGCTCGGTGCAAGTCAGAGTGGATTCACAGTAGGTGGAACACAGGCCAGCCCTTCGCAGGGGGGTCTGATGCTTAATGTCTGTGGCTGTAAAACCATCTAAAGTAATTGATTTCACTTCCACCATTCAGCCTATTTACAGTAGGACTGGAAACCGCAGATAAAATTATTTTAAAAAAAATTCCTTCTCCTTTTTCTCTTGACAGTACTTTTCCACCTCCTTAACACAGCTCTGTGTCAGTTTAGTGGAGTCCATGACAGACATCTCCTTTTGGAATAATAATTCTACTTGGTCTGGTTTAAAAATTAATGATAATTAATTTTCATGAGCCTACTGCATTTGAGGCAATTTGTATTTATTTAATTTCATAATTTCCCCGACTGAATGACTTGTTTGGAAAAAATCATGGTTATGCTAACACTGTATTTGCTAGAAAACCATGTGTTAGGAGCTTAGAAAGCTCCCTTTGTATCTGAAGCCAAGCCGGACGCCTCTGTTTCTCAGAATTCTCCACCTCTTCACTTTTTTTCCCGCCCATCTTTTTTTTTTTTTTCCTGCTTCTACAGTTTTTTTTTCCTCCTCACATTTACAGAGCTTTCTTTTTCTTTCTAACTGCCTCGTGTGTAAGCATGTGAATGGTTGCAGAATTCCAGAGTGTGTGTCACAGCAGGCAGGTTTTTGTCCTCCATGTGTTTGATTTTTGCATGGTAGCTGTGTGTGCTTTGCAGGCGAGTTTCACACAAGTGCACAGATGAGTATTCTGTATTTTAGCACTGCTTTACCCTAAGAGATGCACACAATTTGCCAGCTCCTGTTTACAGGCAAAGTGAGTGATGCACAGAGGGGTTAATGCTTGATTCTTCACGCCAGTGATGTTTCACTTTACTCCAGAGCCTCTGCCTGAGGGGACAGAGAGCCTGCACTGAGAGCAGACACCTTAGGAAGCCTGTAGACTTCCTTGATTCTGTCTCATGGAACATCTTGACATCATGTGCTGTCTCCTTTTCCACAAAATAATCAGCTGCCACACCGAGGAAGATCAACATAGGAAAAAAATCCCTTTTCTAACCTCCGAGGTGAACATGGAATCCCTCAGAGCTGTTCTCTGAGTCTCTTATGTCTGTCGCAGGTAATGATTGGGAGATGAAGACTATGGAATTCAAAATTATAAACTTAATTTCAAGAAAGCCTATTTAAAAGTCAAGATATAGATATATAATTAATTTCCTTCCTTCATCTTAAGGCGGAGAAAACTATCCAAAAGGTAAAATATCTTGAACTGCTGTACACCCTGGATAAGCTTAAACATGCTGTATACGGGGCTAGGTTTTGTGAAGTTGCTCAATCATTTCTTAGAATCACCAGCAGCTGAAAGACCCGAAGCTTCCAAGGATTTCTCTTCATGAGGCATTCCCATGCTTATTAAACCACGATCTCATGGCAAATGGCAATGATGGCCCATGTCAAACACACTGTTCTGGGAAGGCGTGGCACAGCACCTGGTTAAGTCCTGAGCTTTGTGGGGTTTTTAAATTTGTTTTGCTTTGCCTGTTGTATATTTTCCACTTCTGTTCAGCCCAGATATATACAGAAATGTGTTTTTTTACCAGCTACATATTACCTGTATGATAAACAAACAAATAAATATTTATCTATTTGATGGTGATTTAAAGCAGGGTTGCTGACATGCCTGGGAAGGTATTGGTCTCAGTGCACAGGATATCACACACTAACAGAGCAAGAAGTTTGGTTTTAACTCAAGGAACTCTTCTCCTCATGACCATAACTCCCTTGATTTGAAAGACCTCTCAAAGGTCTAAAAGGAAACAAGTGTATTAATGCAGGTGAACATGCCTTTTCACTGTTCTTGTCCTCTCTCTGGCTGAGACGTTATTCTTTTCTTGTCAATGCTGCTTCTTTGCTGCATTTATTCCACTTTTTTACCATTTGGTGTCTGTTTTGACAGCTGTTAGATATTTTCAAACGAAAAATAGGCATTTTCAGCTCCATCTGTGTTTGTGGTTTTGATTTCAGATGCTGGATGGAGTTTTATGTGTTTTAAAAGCAATGTTGAAATCAGTTCAGAGTGTATACTTGATTTGGGGGGAAGATGACATTTCTTGCAGATATGATTTCACTCATACAATTGCGTTCTGTGTTTTGTTGTTTGCTTTTGGGTTTTTTATAAGTCAGTTTCTTTCTGTCATTTCAGGTGGTAAAACTAGAGAAGTGCCACAATAAATCAGGCTCTTTGCAGCAATTTGCAGTGCTCTGTGGTGCCTGCAAAAAGTGTTACTGTCAAGGGGAACGTGTGTAAACTCCTAAGTTCACTTCTTCACAGAAACTCTTTTCTCCTTCGTTCTCGTGATGGAGAAATCTCATCTCTCCTGAGATGGGGCCTCAGCCTGGAAACTCTGAGGTTGCTGTTTAGGTCTTTGCCCTGCCTTGTCTGAGATGGGCCTCTCTGATGTGTCACAGATCTCCAGCTCTTCCACATCACTGCCAGAGCTTCTTGTTCCAGGGCTCCCTCAGTTCTCTGTCCTCCAGTCCCACTCCGGTGTCTCAGTTCCTCACAGGAATCACAAGACATTTTTCTTTCGGAGCTTTGGGAACATCCCTGATTCCCAGGCTCCCTCACCCTGTTTCCTTGGCTTTTCCTGAGCCATGGATTCTGTCCTGATGCCATGCCCTATGTTATTGCAGCCCTGAAAGCAAGTGGGAAGTCCCCACTCCTGTCGCTTAGATCCGAGTGATGCACAGACACGCCAGATTCTACTCCTGAAGTACACACTGGCTTGAAACAAGGTTAATTATGTTTTTCATCTTTAATTAACCTCAGCATGCAAAGCAATAATAGATGAAAAGGAAACATCAGAGTCTGATTTGGAGCTTTCTACTGATTTTATACACACCTGCATCAGAATAATTGCTGCTCAGCCTGATGCGTCAGTGACATCCCTGTGCTCGTGTGCTCATGTGGGATTTTGTTTGTGATTGCAATTTTGTTTAGTTTACAGCTGCCTGTTTTGGTAGGTTTTGATGCTGGTGAATCAGATTGATGTTTCATATTAATAATATAGAGCGTATCACTGTGTACTTCTGTATTTTCTAATTTTGTTAAGGCTTGGGTCTGCAGAACCAAGTTCCTAGTTCCTACTGGCCACTACTAGTCTAATGCTGAGATCTGTGAGGTTAGGAAAGGCCTTTGTCATCGTGGGAAATCAACACTTAATTCCAATTCTGCCACTGCCTTTTTCATTGTAACCACCCTCAGTTTTATACCTTAGAAAGTGACTCACATTTCTGTAAAAAAGACAAACATATGAAATCCAATTGAAGTGTTTATGTGGCGCTCAGCTGTAAAAACAGCGCTGGGAGCGATATCAGTCAGGAATTCAGTGTACTGTGATAAGGAGGAGGTTTGGCAGAATTTTGGGATTCGGACAGAGGACTCCACTAGGCGGCTCCCAAGCTCTGGGGATTGGAAGGCAAACCCGGCTGAAACACGCAATTCCAAAGCCTCTGAAGGAGACACAGCGCGCAGAGGGAAGTGAGGTTGGGATGGTGCAGAATGACAGGGAGCCAGACGAATGGAAAGCTGCCTCCAGGCTTTAGGGACGCGCTGCTGCAGGGCCGAGCTCGCGGTGTTTGGGGTCTGTGCCACCCGAAACAGGGAATGCCAGAGCTCCCTGGAACGGGCAGGAGCCCGGGATGTCCGGCACCTGCAGGAAAAATCACTCATCTCATCGGGATTGGCTCTGCAAATGAAATCCTAAAGGCGAAATAAACCTGCATTTTATTTATATAGATTTATAGTTGGATTTAGTTAAATTGCGGAATCATGGAATACTTGGTGTTGGAAGGGACCTTTAAAGCTCATCTAGTGAAAGTCCCCTGCAGTGAGCGGGGACATCCCCAAACAGAGCAGATTGCTCAACCAGAGCCCTGTCCAAACTGGCCTCGAGTGTTTCCAGGGATGGAGCACTCACCACCTCTCTGGGTAACCTGTGCCAGTCTTTCATCACCCTCACTGTAAAAAATTTACATCCTGTATCTGGTCTGAATCTGCCCTCTTTTAATTTAAAACCATTGTCCCTTGTCCTATTGCTACAGGCCCTACTAAAAAGCCTGTTCCCATCTTTTCTATAAGCCCTGTACAAGTACTAAAATAATCCCGAGAATTTCATCTGGGCAGGGATCACAGAACAGATGAAAATCAACCACGTGCAGTTATTTTGAATGGTCTGTTTGTTTGTTTCTTGCCAAACTCAGAATCACATATTCTGTTGATCAAAGACAATTCCTGGTAGCTCGAAACTTAAATTTGTACAACCCTAAAACTAAACAAACTTTGAGTTGCACAATTCAATATAAACCAATATTAAAATTTTCGCTGCTTTTGGCTTATTTTCCAGTGTGGAATCCGCTCATGAATATTGTCACTAAAATTCGTTTTGCTCGAATGTTCATGTTCATTAAACCTATTCACAGGAGTGCAGTAGTCAAAATGACATCGCTTTAAATTCAAAGTATTTACAGGAAATGATTATGACAATTGCCCAAGTAATTTCGGTTGAGAATGCCTGTTGTGGTTTTTTGGTCATGTTTATTTTCGAAACAGGCCTTTTAGGTGTGAGACATGACTTCTGAAAACTGAAAAGATACTTTTTGAATTTTAAATGCCTAGGATGTGATGCTTCCAGGTTTTTTATTGTTTATTTGCATTGTTTTCTTTTCTTTTGGGGTAGTAGACACTGACATGGTAGCATTTCATCATATAACATTGTTTCATTTATTGTTGCACTGAAGAAACGGATTCATAACCTGTACTTAAGTGTTGCAAAGAACCAAGAAGGGCTCTGTGTACACCTGGGAAAGCTGTTAAAACTTAGCAAATAACTCTCCCTCTGAGCTGACTGAATGCCACCAGCCGGTGGAAGAAATGTGTTTAGTGACAATGAATAATGCAAATGCTCGTGGGTCAGCGGCAGGTATGGAGAGAGTTTGTAGCAGGGTGAGGTGCTCTGGGACTGCAGCAGCGAGTTCAGGACTCTCCGGTTCCGTCGTTTGAAACTAGAACTCGGATCCTGCGCTGAGTTTCCGAGCGGCTGCTGATGACACGTTCAGAGATTTTGGTGACGGTTACGGCGCCGGAAAGTTGAGCTGAGTAGAACGGAGTTGTGCTAGCAAGTGTCCAATTAAATCTACCCCAAACCTAAAAGATAGGAAAACGTCTGTGAACTGGGGGAACTAGGACAGAAAAGGCCCTGAAGGGGCTGTGCAGGAATTGATGAGGATGGTTGAAATTCGTTGTGCTGGGTTTTTTTCACGTTACCAGTAAAAATGAGTCCTATAAAGGAAGACGGGCCAAGCCTGAACTCCAGAGTCATGCTTAAAAACAAGAGATACATTAAAAAAACCTTTAAAGAAAGATCAAAACATGATAAAAGAAGAAAATACCTGTGATTGTTTCTTGCTATTTATATCTGCTTGCTATCACCCAAACCTTGTCTGAGGGTAAGATTAACAGGGCCTGTTGTACTCTCAGCTTTCTACACGGGAGTCTTGAGGTTTCTACTTCTGGAAAAATTGGTTAAATTTTTACACTGTCCAATAAAACTTCTCTGGATGAATTAAAAATTAAGAATTGCATTCAGGAGCCTAGCCAAAGAGACATATTCTGACTTTAAATGGAGATCTACAGGTATAGATTTCCATGTCTCTCTAATCTGGTCCCAAAAATAAATTTCATCACTTCAATCTTTTTTATTTCTGACTTTTATTCTGCCAGCCAATTTATGATCTCAAAATTATCCTTTATGCATGCCAGAGAATCTAAGCAAAATAAACCTAGTAATTATAGTGCAAAGCAGGGCCGTATGAGCTAATAAGCCCAAAAAAAGTACATATGAAGAGAGCATGATTTTTTGAGGCACATTAATCCGAGCACTAGTTCAGAGAAATCTCCTGACAGACAAGCTGCAGGTCAGGAAAGGGTGTGTCCATTGGACCTGCAGAGCAGTCAGCTGTACAGCTTCTCAAATTGACATTTTTCAAAGCCCCATCATGTCAAGACACTTTCACATTTTCATTCCGTGTATGCTTCATATTATGCTGCACCCAATCTCTGGAAGCGAATAGAAAGACTCCAGGTTAGAGAGTCTCTTCCAAACAAAGAGAGTGAACTCCAGGCATGACACACATGCAAGAAATGGATTTCGTGGCCTGTGTGCTCTCTCTAAGGTTAGCACTATCACATTTGAAAGTCAGTGTATCAGATGAAATGGTCCTAGTGCCAGTTTATGATGAATAATAAAGCAGATGCTCTATGCTGCCTGGAAAGGATATAAACAAGTTAAGCTGTCATGAATAATAGATAACCATTTCTTTAATTCTTCTTTAGAAGTCAGCTTGTTGTTTAGCAGTGTTCCTTGTTATACTGAATTCATTGTTATACTGAACATATTCATTGCTATACTGAATCCATTCCCCAAGCTCTGTTGTATCTCCAAAATTAATTATCTCCATCCAGGAAAAAGGTCACACATTTCTGCGCACGGTGTACAACCTTTCGCAGTGCTGTATTTGATCTGTTCCCTTTGACCTGTCAGGGCTCAGTGCACACTGAATTTGCATGGTTTGAAATGTGAGTTTCTGCTGAAAACATTTCAGTCTTGTCATAAAAATATGCAACTTATAGAGTGCTTTCTTAGGAAAAAAGCAAAACACTTGTCTTAAGAGGAGGGCTGGAAAGGACCGAATCCATTCAGCGATAGATAATATGTGGTAAAATTTTCCATCTCTCTAGCCCTCAGTTGGCCAGACAATCAGAAACTGTTTCTGTTAACTGATTAAAATAGAAATTCAGTGCCACCATTGTGGCCTTTTACTGGGTTATAGGAAAAAAAAGGAAAAGCTGTTCTGCCCTGCAAGCTATCCAACCTGGCTCTGTTTGTTTCTCTGAGTAGATAGGGCATGACTAACTCGTCCATATGTTCAAACATAAAATTCCTGCTGTGATTCTCTGCAACAGAGGACAAGCAGCATCTGTACATGGGGGAGATATCTTCTCTGCACTTGAATCAGCCTAGTCCTCCAATGGGACATATTTATTCCTGACACTTGGGAGCCAGCACGCTGCTGCATCTTTTAGGCCTGCTGGTATAATAGCGAGCTATCATTCCCTTTTCTGCACATGACACGTGAATATCGCATCCAAACGTTCTGCCACAAACTCACTCTCTGCTCTGTGCACTCCTGCCCCTGGCAGAAGGGCTGTACAGTCCCTGTGGAATTGTCATTGTCCCGGGCCCTGGAACACAGCTGGGTTGATTTGGAGAGTAGTCCCCGGGAAGCAATCCCTGCAGCCATGCTGTGCTGCCACGGCAGAGTTAGCAGAGAATTTGTGTGTGATAGTGTTAACATGTGAATTTTGGCCTGTGTTAGTGCTGATACGTGTACAGGTATTACGTATATTCTTTTAGATCCTCTGAAAACATTATCTATGTGTGTCTGTCTGAAAGGTGATTTAAAAAGATGTCACTGCCTCGCATGGCATAAAAGCGACACATCAGATGTGGCCACTAGCTTATTTTTTGTGACTTTCTTCCTGGTCTTCATTACAGTCTAGTTGCTGGTCCTTCAAACTCTAAAGTACATCTGTCATTTACTAATGTCACCCTGAATGAAATGGCACAGGATGTAGGCAGAAATCCTGCGGGGTGTTTCTGAGAAGACTTCGATCTTTAATTCTAGGCTTCATGTTTTCTTTTACTGGAAATGCCTCTTAAGGAAATACTACAATTTCCCCCATGTTTGGCACGTGCCAGGTATTAAAAGGTGTGGACAGCTTTGTAATCTGTCTGAATGAGATCCTTGTGTGCTACTCTTTGCTACATGCATTGTTCTTGGCTCCTAAGGGGCATTGCTGTCACACAGCTGAGGACGTGCCATGGCCTGCTGATTATAGATTAGGGTCTCAGCCTGCCTTTTCCTGCCTCCATGCAGGATGACATATTTCCTGTTGGTGTATGTTTCACATGGCTCTTTATTAAACCTTTACGAAACAAATATGCTCGTCCAGAGTCTCACAAACAGAAAGAAACTGCAGAGTTAAAGGTGCCTTATAAGAAAGCAGTGCAGGGAGACCTGGCAGCCCAGACAATGCATCTGTAGACCTACCAAGTAACAGGCCCAAAGCTGCAAACACACTGCTTTTTGTGGAACAACCAGATGCTGCCACTGGAAACTGTCTCCGTTTGACATCTACGGCCAGATGGTCAAACCTGTGCCCTCTGTATATTGTAAGGCGTGCAGAGAGTTCTGCCAAGTGTAAAAAACCAGGAATGTGATCCAGGCACTGTCAGCAGTTGAATGGGATAACAGCAAATTCTTGCATATACAGCCAAGGGACATCAAGTTTTTAGCGATGGTTTATGCTGCATGTGTGACCTGAACGTGAGATCGAAGCTTTGGCCCGGCAGGGTCCTGCCCCTCAGCAGCTGTTTCGGTTTAGGATGGGCAGGTGCTCATCCCAGGAGGGCGGTAGGAGGCACTGGGCCTCTGGCATTGTGGCTTCTCAGTTGCTGTTGGTGATGGATTTCATTGTTTCTCTTTTGTTCTGCTCTAATGTAAGATGAGACTGAAGCCATCTACAAATGAAGTGAACCTGGCTTTGAAATGGAAACAGGAACAGGTTCTGAGAGCACATAGGGACAGGAACTGAGAGCCCTGCCTCTTAAAACCCATTCATTGCATAGACAAATGGACTTTTGTTGTGTTTATCATGCTGGCTCTGTCCTGAGCAGACTATTGTGAGGCCATTCAGTGCATCTGCCGAGGTGGACTGGGAGTTAGGGCACAAACCTGGTCCCAAATCCAGGCTAAAGAGGGCTGTGGATAACCAGGGTTACTTTAAATGGGGATATGCACATCCGTAAACTGTCTTGAAGTATTTGTGACAGCTATTAGGGGTGGCATGGCATTGGAAAAGAGAGCTCTTGGATAGCACTGGTGGATCGGTGAAGTGGTAATTACAGATCCCACTATATGCTTTGTAACGGGGAATGTGGCTCCAGCTGGACAGTCTGGTAAAAGCGAGCTCTGGATAATTTCTTTCTTCTTGAAGCTGGCATCGACTGAAATGAGTCGAAACTCATTTTCCTTTTTCCCTCTAAACATTACCTGGTTTCTTGGCATTATTAAGCAGTTGTGTTTTTCACAGTTACTGCGTTTCAGTCATAAACATGAAAGGTGAAACACACCTTGGATGAAAGATGCCACAGACCACTGAGTACTATTATGGGACTTGTTTCCATTGTAGTTGTTGGGAATGCAATTGTACACTTGGGAGTCTTTTTTACCTACCTAATTCCCTAGTTTTTCTGTCTACAACTAGGCTAATAAACTTTAAAAGCCGTGAAAAGATTTTACCATGCTAGTGGTACGAGCAGAACATTTGCCTTTATTCTTACTGCTCCAAAGCTTCACAAGCTGTGCTATCTCAATTACCTGTTTTCAACGAGCATCATCCCACGAGGAATTTCCAGTCCTCTGTAATCTAACTGCATATAGGCAAAATGGAAAAATGCACATGGAAAAATCAGTTTGCCCAGCAGGACTTTTGCACAGACTAATTCTTAGAAAGGAATTTTAATCTACTCCAAAACACCTAGGGTGATTGCTCTGGGTAGCAAGTGCCAATTTACGCTCAGTGAGAAGCACGCAAGTAAATGATTAGTATGATGTACTTCTGTTCTGTGCAGCAGTATCCTTGATGCTGTAGAATAGCTGTAAACTCCCCTTTTTTTCCAGATTGTGACATATGGGCTGGCTGCCGTAGTGCTGCTTTTGCTTGTATCAGATGGGATTCACTTTAGAGCAGCACTGAGGGCTGGGGAGGAAGTTCTGCAGCCTCGTAGTTGAGGACACAGTCAAGCCTGATATGAGAATGGAATTCTTCTGGTTTCAGCATTGCAGGAGTTATTTGGGGATTAGTTATTCAGAAAATGTGGTTCTATATCATGAATTTATGTACACAGTGGTGGATCTCGGGTTTGAGCAGTTCACATGCGTGTGGAAAAGAGGTCACAAAGTGGTTTAATACAGAGCAACATGCAGACAGGTTGTCCTGGATTTAGAGCCTCAGGGTAAGCAATCGTTGTGTGGAATTGTATTTTTAAGAAAAGAACTGCCTAAAGTTTGCAAACAATCCCATCTGGCACCTCTTTCAGTTTTATTTTCCTTTTGGCTTGAGTTCAACCCTTTTAGGTGGTGCAGTGTGCTCAGGAGGCTTTAATGCCTGTGGTGCTCCCCTGCTGCAGCTTCCCCCAGTCCTTCAGTGTCTTGAGAACCAAGTCAGAGAGCTTGTGCAAACTTGCTGAGGTCGACACCATTCCCTTGCTTTCGCATTCACATAAAGGGCCCACCAGAACGATGCATCTAGAAATGCTATGGGAGAGAGTGTTGGTGGCTGTAAATTATGAAATTATGCAGTGTATTGGCATTGTAAAGGTGTGTTTTCTTTATCCAAACACAGCAAATTTTCTGAATAATATCCAATGTAGAATAGTCCTTCAATTGAATTTTAAAAGCCTCTTTTTGAGATTTGCGCTTACCTGTTTTGGAATGTCCCGATGCTTCACGTGTTCTGATTTCCTTTTTCTTCCCTTTCATAGATGCTTGTAATATTAACTATATGCTCATAAATAAAAAACCAGCTCTCTTGCCTGAAGGAAGTTTATTGTGTTTTTGTAAAAGATTGGTTCAGGGAGTTGAATTCTACTAGACCACACACGCTTGCAGGAGCAGTCATAAATTTTGCAATTGCAAGCATGGTTAAATCTTTTATTTATAAGTTGACGTACCTTTTATACTGTCAGAAAATGGTGAGCAGAATGTACTTCTGGTGCATCTGTCTTAATGTCAGGAATGACTGCCAGTTTACAATTTTCAAGCAGTTTGTTGTAATCTCAAGCATCAGTCTCCAGCGTGAGATCCTGGGCACTGAAATAAACAAACGGAAACCCTGTCTTGTTATAAATAGAAGGCAAACATGTTTTGATAAACTAATTTTAAAAGAACCTTCATTGTATGCAAAATGTTGTGGAGAAAATGCAAATCGTGAAGGTCTATTTAATTACAACTGGCAAACAGAGGGAGCTGGACAGATTGTGGCTTTTAATTCTCAGCACTGCCCATGGGGGCCGAAGAACCTCGGTTGTCCCAGAACTGATTATAATCCATCTGACGTAGCGCTGCCGTCTCAGAGGTTTCTGAGATACAGGAATTCTGCAGAAAAATGGGAACAAGAAAGGCTAAATCTGCACATGGATCTGTGTTCTGTGGTTTTTAAGCTCTGTCTGCTTGACCCGTGTGCATGTATGTGCTGCACACTGATGACTCAGAGTTGAGCTTTGTGTCTCTGAAAGCCTCGCTTGTCTTTTTTCCGGCTGCATCCCTTGATGCAATAAAAGGAATCGTGTCTCCCAATAAATCTTGCCCACCTTACACCCTTAGGCTGTTGTAACTACAGCAATGTTAGGTAATTTGCCAGCTCTGGCACGTGTATTTCAGCCAGGCTGTGGAGAAGTATAAAATAAGGTAGCTGGAATTTGATACCTCATGTGACCCACTACATGTTAGTATTTAGATTATTTTCAGTCTGGCTCCTGTAAAGAGTTGGTAGCCAGGACGAAGCAGGAATAGCTGGGGAAGCTGCACAGCAGAAGTGATGAGTAGGAGGGCTACTTGTTTGTTTCTCAGCAAAAAATGTGCACTTCTGCAATTTTATTTTACATCCTGCACATGAAACAATCAAATTTAAAAAAGCTGTCTCTTCACAGCTTTCTGCATTGAGTAGCTTTCAAATTATTAATTAATAGAATAGGAAATGTTTCTGCAAGACTTAATCTGAATAATAAATAAGCAGAATAATTTACTACTCACCCCTTGCTGAACACATACTCAACAATTCCAGTTAAAAGCTATGTTCTGCTGCTGTTCAGTGAAAGTTGTATTACGTGAAGTTTTGACAATAAAAATTACCAGCAGGAAATTCAAAAGGCTTTCAGAAGCTCCATTTTTTGTATTACATACAATGTATTGTTTTACTAATAGTCTTTATAGTGAAATAACATGGAAGTCCACCCAGGTATTGGGCATAATTTAATTCTTTGCTTTCGTTTATCACCGTATTTATAATACCAGTCCTTTACTGGCTGAAGTGAGGAATCCCAAGTCTTGCTCAAGGTTTATATATCACGAGTTTAAACGTAGTTAACAGCGCTGGATGGAATGTGTGGAATGGCATCAGGGGTACAATAACCAAACAGTGAAGGACTTTGGCAGGAGATGTTTTCAGGGTTATAGGCCTCCTTTGAGACAGTGATGAGCCAAACTGGGATGTCCTGTGGGGTCTTTCAGCTCCCAGTTGGACCAGCCTGCTGCATCAGAGTGGCCCCACAAAGGAATTTAGATTAAAAAAGTGTTCTGCTGCTGAGCTGGGAAGAATAGCTGCTTTCTTCTCTTGCTTTTTAAAATGTTACTACAAATCTCCGAACTGTTTTTCCTTTTCTTCCAATGTTCAGGAAATGCCACAGATAAATCAGAGTAGAATATCCATTATGGGATGTATCTTGATGATCGTTTACCTCTCAGATGTCCTTCAAACTAATTTGGACTAAAATAAACACTGGAATTTTCTGTCCTGAGTGCCTCAGACATGATTCCTCACTGACTACCTCAAATGAGCGTTTTGTCATTTGGCTTCTTCAAGTCAGGAGGATAAAAAATGGGCACTGTCAATTGAAAGCACTCTAAATAGCTTAACAGCCATTACCTTAGGCAGTACCTTTTACTCTTCATTTTGTCTCGATTCCAAATATGACCTTATCTTTATCATTTGTTGACTGCTTTCTCAGATTTGCAGCCTTAGAAGATGAAGGTGCCTTCCTCTACCCAGAATAGCTCCCACAAATCTGCCTGAAAGAGTATTTTGGAAACGCATCACTATAAATCATTAAATATTTGCACCAGGGGGGCACAGATAACCACCCATTAAGCGAGTGATGCTTTTCAGTGTCTGGCCTGGAAAAGATAGGAGTGTATTGATGCTGCTGAGTGAAGCACTGATCTTTGGTCTCTATCCTTATCACTGTTCCAGGACCAAACGCAACCCATTCCTTCAGAAACTGAAGGCATAACGATATTCTCAAGAGTAATCAGTACCAGAACACGGTGTTTTCTCAGACTCTCACGTGGTATTTAATAACCACGATAGGCTGTACATAAGTGCATCACGTGCCTGTCATTTATAGCAAAATATTTATTTCAAAATATTTTGTGGATGTTAATTGTGAACGATGTCCAATAACACATATAGGGGAAGAAAATTTATTTCGGTTTTATTTCATCTTTCTCTGAGTTTCAAAGTATTTTTGTTTTTTCACAAGCATCTGGAGGTATTAGGAGCAAGTTTTAGTGACTGAGATATTTATTAAAATCACTTTTAATTTGAAAAGTAGAGCCCAATACTTAACCCTCAAATCCCATTTTATAAACTAGAATACAAAAACTGAATTCCTAATTCAAGGTACTTTGTCAAAGGTGCCAGAGATTAAATAAACCCACAAAATTTTACAATTTTGTGTTCTATTTTTGTTTATACTTCCTTGGCAAAAAGACTGAGCATTTAAGCGGCCCTGCAGAAATGCTTCAAAATTACAGGAATTAGAGCTGCAGCTTAGAGGTACAAACTGCTTTTGAGAGACTGAAAGTGTTCTGGAAGCTGTCTTGAGCACGATGGTCACACTGTGAGCTGCACTAACTCTTTTTGGACCCTTACACTGCACAAGCTTGGCGCTCTATCAGATCCCAGGGGATATTGTGGGGGAATTTTCTGTGGGATTTTCATGCTGAGCCACGGAACCTACTATAAATTTTGGGAATGCACTGAATAGAAATGGCTCCCATTTAGCTGGAAGTCTAGAACAGGGGCACAGCTGTGTGAGGGGGGCTGTGCTGCTCCGGCAGATGTTTGGGTGGAATTGCCCTGTGTGGGCACCCAGGGTCACCCAAACCACCCTCTGCAGAAGGGCCCTAGGGCCCCACATAATGGTGCAGAGGGACTTTTACTGACGTACTGTGAGAGCTCGGTGTTCTTTCTCTGCAGAAAAATAATAGAAATGGCATGGCTGGTTGAAGAAAAAGAAATCAGGATGGTAGAGAGAGAAAATCCTTCAGTGAAGGCTGGGATCAGCCCAGCTCGAAGGATGTGGGGTTTTTTGTTTGTTCCTTGTGGCTGTTTGAGGGAGCAGTTAGTAGGAACTCTGAAAAGGCAAAACTGAGTGTGGGGGGATATTTTGTTGAATGGTACACTAATTTACACATACAAACAAGGACAGCACTGACTGCTTGCATTGAGGACAAGAAGATATTTTTCTGGAAATCCCCTAAAATGGAGACTGAGTGCTGGACCAACAGGCCCACCAGCAGCAGGGTGTGCTGTGTGTGCATTGTGTGCACTCATCCCAGCCTTCATGACCTGTACACTCCATTAGAGGAGTAAGTGATTGCTTCTGTGTATGACCAGATGTTTGATTTGAAGACCATTAATCAAATTTCCCAAGGCAAAAGAAACATTAAGCAATTAATTAAGATATAATACTAGACTTGTAAGAGCGTTCTGACTGCACTAATTAATCAAACCAAGTTGGAAGATTTTGTTTAAGGAGCTCTGAAGTACTTTCTGATACACTTCAGAGAAAGGAGCTGCAGGTATTGCAGAGCAGAGCTGAACTATTCAATACACCCATCTTGTACTCACATCTGCTGCCAATATGATGGATTTTGTGTTTGAAAGGCATGGTGAAATCAAGATTTATTTTTTTTTTAGTCACAAAGGCCTTTGTAGTAAGTTGCAGTTGGGTGAGACAAGGGAAGCCCGTCATTCCCTCTGCTGAAGCAGAGGAAAATTGCTTGGAATTTTGAAGGTGAAGCCAGGCTACTGGTTTTAACCAGCCATTTCAGGGAAGTATGCAAGCAACACGCAGTTAGGAAAAGCTACATCATGATTATGCTCATAATTTTTAACGTTTAATGCAACAGCCCCCAGGATCCATGGGTTGAAGGCCCTTTCCTGGGGACACAGTACGCTTTCTGATGAAGGAAACGCTCCTGTGCCACTGGCAGAATTTGAAAACTGCAGAAGATTTCTTCATGTTTTCTGATGATGGGCACAGGCAGACTCTTTGAGGAGCAAAGTGAGAGGTTCTTCAGGTTTGTATCAACAGGATAGCAACATTCATTTGGCACTGTAGGTAACAAGGGCTGGTCTCTGAGCTAATTTTTATCTGAAAGCTTTTCAAACCAGCTCTAATTTTAGAGCTCCTCTTTCTTGGCCTGTTGTAGGAAGGTCCTGGATGAAGAAGGTCATGATAGACCTCCTATGGTCATTCATGCAGGAAATAAAGTCATGGGAATTAGAGCAGATGATCCCAAGACTGTATTTAAGAAATGCAACCATTAGGTATGGAAGTACGTAAGAAAATATCTCTCTTGGCACATTATCAGCTATAGCAAACAGGAAAATCAATAAAATTTTGGTGAAAATTTCCAGACTAACAGTTAGCACGTGAATGGATGTATTTGGTTACTGGAGCATATTTCGGTTGGTATGTCAAGACACTTCCAGAAACTCACATGGCTTTTTGGGATAGATATTGGTTGGAGAATATGCCTATGTAGAAGGTAGAGAAAAAGCTCATTAATCAAAAATAGCTGTAGCGCTTAAAATTGAAAATGGAGAGCCTGCGGTTATTAAAAATTAAGAAGCACAAAGTTTCAATGTCGAAGAAGATCTTTGACAACCGAGGTAGCAAAATGGATGGGGTTTTGAGAGGCTGAGTCAGATGAGAGGGCAGGAACTGCATTGTGTGGGGTTTGTGTGATGAACTGTGGCTGTCAGCCAGGAAGAGATTTGCTAACTCAATCAAGGTTAAACCAACGCCAGCCATGACTGGCAGGCAAATAAGCGGCTGCAGCACTACTTCTCCAAAACAGGTGAGCATGAGAGTAAAATATCTTTACAATGTTCAGGAGGAAGATACCAAAATAAAAGAACATGACTGGGAGGCTAACTTGGCTATCAGCTTGGGAAAGCAGCCAGATGTATGTTTCCATAGAAACAAAAATGACAGATTTATTTAAATGGTTGCTTCGGGGCCAGAGTCTTCCCTTACTGCCTGGAGAGGGTTCATTGGCAATGGATGGAACAGACAGGTGCCAAGCTGATGAAATCATCCCTGGTAATGAAACCATTAATTGAGAGGGAAATCTTGCAGGGGAAGCTGATGCATGTGGAAAAGCAAACAAGCAATCATGCAATGCTCACCCATCTTTGCCTGCCTGTCTTTCTGAACTTTGCTAATTGGTCAAATAAAAGATATTGACTCTGCCCACAAAGTTTATCTTTCTTCCATTGACAGATTATCATGGACCAAATGTTACCATTTAAAAAAAAAAAAAAAAAAGGTTGCTATTTAGTTGTAGCTGTTATTTACAGCACCTCCTTCTTTCCTGAGATCTCTCAGGAAAACTTTGGACACCAAAATTCATGAACGAATTCAAACTGTGACCTGGCTGTTGGACGGTTGTTAGAGTTTGTTGGGATATGATAAGAAAAGAGAAAAAAATATTTTTTGTGTAGAAAGAACTCATGCTACCCCTATCCTCTTTAATATTCCATGGTTTCAGGTTTCCAGTCTCATGCAATTTTTTCTCCCTTAAATCACAGAATCTCAGAGAAATGCTGTATAAGACTGATAGCTGAGAGGGCAGATCATTTCGTGTTCATTGTTCTGATTAAATAATGTTGAGTTTTTTTATCACCTATTTCTGCACTGTTTCAGACTTAGAAACCTGATACTGCCACATTTGAAGGAGGATTAGGGCGTATCCCAAGATATGAAAGTCTGAAATGAGGGAAGATTGCATCAGGATATGGTTGGGAAGGTAATTTTCATCATAGCCAGGCATACATGTCTATACAGCTGACTCCAATTAGTATTTATAGGTTGATTTTTCAAAGGTCATGACTGTTGCATTTTCCTGATGATGTTAAATCTTAGATAACATGTATTGGATGGAGCTACAGCGTTCATTAGTTCACAATGAGGCATTTAATTTTTTATATTTTAAATTCAAGCTTTTTTCACTGGAATACACTAGTTTTGCTTCAGAATAGGTAGCAGAATAAATGGGCAATATTGTCAAATGCTGAAATAGTTTTATTTTTGCACTTTAAAAAAATTCTACGTTACTTTTCGATAAAACAAAAAAAACCCTTGTAGCAAAGCTTCAATATATATTTATTTCTTTGAAATGTGTGGAGTCAAGATATTATTGTGAATATTTATCTTTCTGGGTAACAGGTGGGACTGAAGGGGAGGAGAAAGGAAACAGGGAAAGTCAAATCTGGACTCACCAAAGTTTGCAGCAAAACTTTCAGTCACATGATTGGGACCAAAATTTCATGAAAGGTTCTAGGAACATTATTAGTAACTGAATATTATGCCTTTTCATACTGTTTCTATGCTAAATCTGCTGTACCACCTTGATCCTGTGAGGTTCTTCTTTCTCTTGCCTTTGATACTACAATGATTTATGTAACACACTTGAATTTAAATTCTTGCACAGTCAAGTTGAATTAATTGATTTTGCTTTTAAGAATAGTAAGCTTGTCCCTCTTACCCTTGCAATATGAAATATTCACGTATTGTAAGTGTACACAGCCAATTAAAAAGCTATATAAAACCAAACAAAAATTCCGATATGAGACGAAATTGTCCGGTATAAAAGATTTTTGTGAATTTCAGCAGGAACATAAAAAAATAAAAATCTGTTTTATGATTAAAGATTGACACAACCAAGCCAAAATTACTCTCCTGCTATTTACAAATCCTCTTTCAGTAAGCCTCTTCCATCCTTCTCCAGATATTTTTGTGTGTCTCTTTTAGGAGCCCTCACTTCAATACAAATGGAGATGAGATTTAGTGACATGAAGTTTCTTTTCTTCCCTTTTCTGCGATGGCACCATTTGCAAAATTTGTTACTTGTCTTTTGTTATTTTGCATCCCTTCTCAGCTTCGCTGCAGTTGAAGTAAATGAATGCAGCAGCTGCCACTCAGGTTGGCACTGCCAGAGTGTGGAGTGTGCAAAGATTCAAGCATTGGAGAGTGCTGGGAGACTGGGATGTTAACAGCCCAAATCCCAGTTTTCTCTGGAGTCCTTCTCTCAGGCACAATCGTGTCAGTCAGATCACCACCAGGATATGGACATATCTAGCAAGACAGCTAATAAATGCTGCACCTCTTCCCTTGTCACCAGCTGCGAGCTCGGTGCCCCATGCAGCAGGCACATCCTTTCCAGCAGGGAGGGACAGGCTGCAGGAGACAGGAGGCACTGCAGACCCAAGGAATTTCCATCTCAATCTCAGTTTGCACTGCCTTTCTCATGATTTTGGCACACCAGCTCGTTCTGACCTCTCACCACCTTTCACAAATCCCTGAGTGCCTCACAGTCAGAGACCAGAGCAGGGAACGCATCAAGGCTTTGGCTGGGAAAGGCAGGTGCTTTGTTATGGCAGATCTCTTTATAGTCTCTGATCTCTCGTGTTGACAAGGCTGTAAGTTATTTTGGAGTAAATGAGGCTTCACTTGGCTTAATCTGTTGGTTCTGTTGTTTGGCTCTTTATCATAATGACTTCCAGTTGATCTTTTCACGAGGATGAGCAGCAGTCCCCTCTGTTCTCTGCTGGAGCAGAGCCCTGGGCTCTGCCTTTTAAGGACATTTTAGGGTTTGCAGGAAACTTCCCGAGATGAGGAAACTTTGAAGTCACTCCCAATATTCTGTCACTGCAGAAAAAGGAAGCAGTGACAGCCTATGATTTGTCCCAAGACAAGAGATAACCTTTGAGTATTGGTCTCATTAGATAGAGGCTTGTTGTTATGGTAATACTATCATCCCAGTTGATGCAGAAAGCTGAGCAGGGTCACACAGCAGCAATTACAAGACATGTCAGAATGGAAGAACTGGCTAAGAAATAGTCTTTCAGGAAGGGATTGTTGGCAGGTTTCCCAGGAAACTTCTCACACAGAGATGTCTGATTCACCTAATTCCTTGATGCAGTCCACACAGCACAGCAATAATTGCCTGCTTTCTGAATGAGGATCTTGGGATCAAGACCATTCACCAAATCCTGAATGCGCCACATTGAGCTAGGAGATTCTTTTCTCTAGCTGCTCCATTTAGGGACAGGTAGACTTTATCCTGCAGGCTCTCGGGGCTCCAATTATGGTACTGAAACCTTTCGAAATGTTCAGAGTTTGTGAATGAGGTGATCATACTGTGTATATGTTAAACTGCACTGCTTAATATATGCAGAAAGATGGTTGCAGAAGGGAAGATTTTGAAGTTGGTGCTTTTGAAAAGCTCAACAGAAAGCACTGAAAAGCAAAAATAGTTTCTAAAGAGATGGAAGATTAGGGCTGTTAGCATGGGAAAAATCCTTTGCTGTGCTAAGGAGAGCTTTGTTAAATGAAGTAATTTTTTAACCTCATTTAATGAGCAAAGAGAACGTTTAATTAAAACAAACAGCAAGATTTAATTGTTGAGAGTAAAATTTATCTGGAAGTTAAATAGTATCAGTGGGCTGAAATTTGTTGAATGGTCTTGCTCCAGCCCTGCTATGAGCTGTTTTATCTGCTGCTGCACGTGGCTATAATAGAATCAGACCTAAGTGTTGTGTGAGAGTTTGGAGATCTTATAGGTACTTTTTTTGAAGGTAGAGGTGAAGAGGCATTTCATGGGTTATGATGATATCTCATAAAACTCAGTGCATTAGTGCTGAAAGTCTACAGCTGGATCCTGGCTAGGTTTATAGGCGGCCAAAATTAACAGCAGCATCCCGTTCTCTTCCTGTCCCATTCAGCCTCTCTTCCTTAGGGCAGGCACAAGCACCATTCACAGGTTTTACAGAGGCCTAAATGCTGCCTGAAATATTTTCCTGACCTTCAGTGAAGGAGAAAATGTTTCTACAGTTAAAAACCAGGCTTAGCTCAACTTTAGAACTTCCTTCTTAGTCTAAAAGAGCCTCATGCCTTGTCTTTGATGCCATTCAAAAGACACAATGATTTGCACCAACAGAATTGGCACAGCAACTTTGGTGCTCTTAACTGACTCTTTCCTCATTTCCTTAAAAAATACCCTAACAAAGCCCTTATGTGAGGAGGTGAAGTAGGAGAACGGCTGTGCTGCCATTGTCCCTTTCCAAGCCTTCCTCATGACATAGGATGTTTCAAATGAAATTTTTAGGCCCCTGGAGTCCCAAACTCCATTAAGCCATTGGTTCCTGTGCAATTTCTGTTTCAATTCGCAGTGCTTAAATATGTATGGAATGCCTGGTCTTGGTGTGCAAGGTACAGGTATTTATCTACAAAGAACCAATTTTTCAGTTCAAGAGCATTCAGGATATGTTGATTCTAGTAAATTGAACAGTGTCAGGGAACTCCAGCGTTTATCAGAATATTATTTTCTGTATTGTCACACTTTTCAAGAGGTCTCCTGCTCACTTTTGGCCTGAGCTCACTGCCACTTTCCCAAGCAGGAGGTAGGCAGGATTCAGGCATCAGCATTGGTCAGGAGCCTTCCCAATCTGCCATCTGAACACAGCCTTTTTTGGCAGGGAAGAGAGTTTATTAGTGTGACATGAGCCATTCCTTGCCAGGTGGCCTGAGGGCCAACCAGCAGGCTCGTGCATATTAATTTATTAGCATAGCAAAGACATACTTAAAGGTTTTTTCATTTTCTTTTCTTTTCTTTTTTTTTTTTTTTAATTAATTGTAATGAAATTCAGTTGCAAATTTTCATTTAAAAAAAAAAAGTCAAGGCCTTTGGTTTCAAAATGCCAAAATTAAATGTTCCAGCATTAATACACAGCAGCTGTTTGTTCTTTGATGAAATCACTCAAAAAGTCATTTGTGTGCAAATAAAAACTCGTATTTTCTGAAATGGTTTGGGAAAAGTCCGCAAGTTTTAGTGCTTAAAATTCTTTCTAAGTGTGGAATTTCTTCAGCTCCCACAATCCTTCCTGTTCATAATTTGTTGTATGGAATGAGAAAAAGAACAGAATTTTTCTATCATTTTCTGTAACGTTGATCCTTAGTAAGATGACAAACTGAGAAAGATATTAATGGTCTGATGAAATAACAGACACATTGCAGGGGGGAAGCAGAAAAACCTGGTCTGCTGAAAGAACACGACAGAAACAGAGGCTGCACCTGGTTAAACCAATGCCTGTGCGGGGGAATGACATTGAAATGCCTGGAATCCTGCCAATCCTACTCGGGATGCACAAGGATAGAGTCCCTGGAATTGGAACGTGCTGGTAATTGATGATGATAAGTCATGGCTTGGAGCACAGCGTCAGCATGTGCACAAGTACGTGCAGACGTCCAGGTCCGGAAACGTGACCCTGCTTTTGGGAAGCCAGGATAAAAAGTCTGTGCCTGCCCGAAAAAATGCTATTTTCTGTCAGGCAAGAGTCGACAGAAAGATGTCATGGGTTAGGTAAGGTGAACCTCCACTAATTTACATTTTTTATAACAACAGCCAGTGAGCTCCTTTGCTCTTAGAATTTTAGGATCTTTAGTGAGCCAGATCCTAGAGTGTGGCAGAACCTCCCTCTCCAGGGAGTAGAGCAGAGTCCTAAATATAGCTCAGTCTGGAAAGTGTTTGGATGTCACTGGGGTAGGGAATGTTTTATGAGGTTTCCATGTATAAATAAAAGATGAATGCAATTAGTCCTCACCATAGGATATTTCCTTCTATGTGACCCAAATTTATTTTTTCTATGGCTTTCAGCAGGAGATGTGCCATCAAATGCCTTTTGAATATCAAGCGGTTTGAATGAGCTGCCATAATCAGCTCCATAACCTTTTATAGCCATCTTTGTGCAGAAAAATTTTCCCTTTGAAATCCATATTGGCCATTCTCTTTCAGGTTATTACTTCAAATATGCTCTGCAACTCTCTCCTAATTAGTGATTCTAGCTTTTTTGTAAGCTGCAGATGAACAGTGCTATTTTGGTCCCTCCAGGTCAAGGCTGCATGCACATTATAAACAAACACTGTGGCCTCATCCTTGTGCTTTTGAAAATTCCACACTTTATTTGTGCCAGTGATGTGTTCGTGATGATTGCCACAGCCTCTGAAGTCACCCTGGTTTGCATCTGGACCATCAGGTTAATTCAGAGCCCAGGATTTCCATGAAGATCCTGGCAGCCAGATCTGCTCCATACCTCCAGTGGTCACACCTCATTTTCTTCTAAACTAGAATAAGATCAGCAGCATTAAAATACTGATATAAATTACTGTTTTTGCTGCTGTTAATCATGAAATCCCTGGCATTAATTAGCATTGCTTAGAGTCCATGTGCAAGCCCAATGTCTTCTCTAGGAGGAAACAATTTGAATGAACCCTGAAGGATGATGACAGCCATCCGTAGGGGATGCTCTTACCCCCGTGCTGATCTGTAACCAACCAGTTTTAACAGAACTGGGCACCATCACCCTCCACGAAGTTCCCAGTGCCCCACTAATGGTATTATTGTGCACGAAGTAAAGGACAGTTGTTGGTATCAGAAGGGACACTGGCTTCACTGAAAAAAGCTGGTCTTCCCACTCAGTTGCAGAGCTTTGAAATCCATCTTTCTTTGGAATTTCTCTCTTCCTGGTCCTAATTCTCTGCTTGAAACAATCATTACTTGTTTCTGGTATTGCCACCTCTGAAGCCTTAAGTAATTATGAGGAAGAAATATAGAGGCAAGGGAACTTCATATTAGGGAATAAATTTCATTCCCTGGATTTATATAACCCAATAATACATTGAAGACAGAAATAGCAAGTCAGAGCTCAAGCTATCACACAAAAAATAAAGCAAGACATGAATGCTTAAGATCCAAAATTCTCGACATTTCAGTGAAAGAAACTTTGAGCTCTGAAGGGAAACGATGGCATGCTGGGTTGCTGCTGACCCCGCGTGTGGATTTTGGAGTGCAATTATTCAATTTTACAGAGGAAACACACAGTTTTATACCATTTTTTGATAAGAAGCAATCTCCATAGAAGCATTACTTAGTGAGGCTGTGCAGTGCAATAGAAATCCATCACCCTGTTTCAGATTTCCTGTAACTGTGCTACGGCAGTGGAACAGTTCAGTCTTCATGTCTGTAAATAGTGTTGTCCGATTAATAATCTCCGTAGTTATGATCTTCCAAAATCCCTCAGGCTGACGGAAAACCAAGCAGAAAAGAATTCCTTCTGTGGTGTTGAATAAAAGAGACTTAAATGGGGGAAATGAAAAGACTTTATATAATGTGGAATCATCATCAAGTGCAGAAAGAGCGTTTGTCACAATGGAGAAATTTGTACGTGCTGAAGCTTTCAGTATGTTTCACTCTCCGTGTCTTACCAGTGCTACAGACCCTTAGATACTGCTGAGTAAATGATGGTTTTTTATTTGATTTAGCATTGGATTATCATACATTACATTGCATATCTCAGTCATCACAAAAAAAAATGTTTCTGAGTATGCACTGGTTCTTCATGTTTTTGAAAAAAGGCAAGAGAGTTGTAGGCTGGCACTACTGAACACTGATGAAAAAATCCAAATATTTAGACAGAATAGAAACCAGATCAGGACATGCCTTGTGCTTTTCATGGAAGAAGAAGAGAAATTGATTATTCAGACTATGACCTGCTGAGACGAACTAGAGCTTGTTGCAGAAATAACAACAAATAAGCCTAAACCAGGCAAATTGTACAGTTTCTTTGGAGGTGAAATAAAGTGACCTTCCATAATACCAGTTTTAGCTGGAAACACTTGTAGGTGACTGAATTTTAATTTTCTGATGGAGTAGCAAAATATTTTTATCTTGATTTTTCATAAGTAGAATGATGCTATATTGAGACAGGAATTCTCAGCTGAATGAGATTTTAGCTCAACTTTGGAGCATAAAGGGTTAACAGTTCCACCACCAGTTATTATCTTCAAGTAATGTCATATCACTAATTTCACATGATTTATCCAATTTATCTGTATCATCTTGAGTTATGGTCCTGTCATAGTAGTGCTTGAAATTCTATTTTGTTTCATTAGAACATGCTGGCAGCTTTTGAGAAAAGGTTTGTTTGGAGGGAAGGGAAAGCTTTTTTTTTTTATGTGACAAATTCTTTGTGAAATGCTGTCAGACACTTGCACTTCACTCTCTTGTGGCTAAAGCTGGAATTTTGTGCAAGGGATTCCCAGTGTCTTTTTTTTGTTTGGTTGGGTTTTTTTATCAGTGTAAAGCATTAAATACATGTAAGCTTCTGGGTTTTTAAAATAAGCTGCTGATTCAAAACTAATTTCTGGTTACCTGCCCTATATTCAGATTTCAGATTTCCCATTGGCTCTAACACAGAGATTGTTTTTGCATTCGTCTTTGCTTGAAAAAGTTGTGTGCAGTTCTGGTGAGCTGCACTTCCAGCACTTTTAGAGATATCTGTAATTATTGTATGTTTATGGTAGTCCTTGCAAAATAGCCCACCATCAAAACAACTCAAAGTGCTTTTGGATGAAAAGCACGTGGATTCTGCTGTTTGGATTTTGAAGTGAGTGAATGTAATCAAATATATTTGGCAGTGGTGAAATCTGTGTCATCATTCCAGTCATTAAATATGGTATCCCAGCTAGTAGGAATTTGATGTTTTTTCAAGGCAGAACCAGTAAAAACTTTAGTGCTGTGTGATAAGCAGAGATCCAAGCAGGCTGAAACACATGGTGCCATGAACTCTTTTATGGCTTTCAGTACTTCCTCTAAAAATACACAGAGATGTACGTGGAGATGCTCTGAGCATCTGTGTCCTTGTGCACTTCCAGCATCCCACTGAGATCTCCAGAGTAAGCTGGAATCATGAGTCTGGATGGTGCAGCTGAAGTGGCATTTGAGATGCTTATTTTGAAGTGCAGCAATTTGGTGCACTTCTGCGGGTTTTCTTCTGCAAGTTTGCAAGTGACTTCCCTAATTCAATTCCTCTCCCACATAAACTCCACAATCTCTTTACAGAATAATTTTTCTGTGAGCTTTTAAGAGAACTACTCCACAGCAGCATTAATCTCTACTCCTACTTTTATTTAAATTAAGCCTGATAAATCAAGTTATAATTCCTTCCTGCATCAGGGTTTTTTTTCTCCATTCAATTTCTGGCAATTGCAAATTTATATAATTATCTGTATTTATGTCACTTAAGACTGTACTGGTGTTAGTGCTGTGTTGTAGTCAAATAATTTTGTAGTGTTTTAGATGCAAGTCAGCAAGCACTGAGCATCCCTGATTTCCTTCCTTTTTTCTTTTAATTTTGACTTCTCATTTGCTCTTTCTGTCCTTTTAACTTTGGAAAGATTCCTCACTGACATCATGAGATTCAGCAGTGCCTTGGTTGTTTTTTTTTCAGTAACAAGTTCCAAAATAATTTGGTAGTTGCTGAGCGAGTTCTGTGTGCTACACTCATTATTTTTTTCTGAGCAATGGTGGGACCATTTTGATTTTGGAAGGAAATGTGCAGTTGAATGGAAGCATCACATATTAACTGTGCCATTCACAGTCTGGAGCAGCTCCAGGAGGGCAGAGTTCAGCAGCTTCTCTGTTAAAGAAGAGAATATTTTTATTTCTTCCCCCATCAGGATGTTCATTCATTAAAATCTTGGTGCTACAGCCTGTGTGCATCTGCCTGTTTTCTGTCACAAATGCCAGAGTTCTCTTCCTTCCTTTCTTCTGTCAAAGAACATCAGAGAACCTGAAGTCTCAGTGAGGACCGTGGAGAGAGAAATGCCTGCCTGAGTGCCAGAATTGGAACACGTGCAGTTTGGATAGATCCAGATTCCTGTGACACAGGATGGTGTGTGCCAGTGGGACTGAGTTACAGGAAAGAGTGAAATGGCTCTGGGGTTCCTGAGATGATCAGAAAATACTGGTCAGATGTTCTTTCTTTGGGTCTGGAAAGTTCCTGCTCTCATTTTGTGACTGATAGACACAAAAAAGAATCATTTTGGTGAGTTAGTATATACTGAGAATTCCCGCAGTGGGAGCTGATTCTATGTTTTGACTATTTGGTACAATCTGGCACGTCTGGTCAGTGCAGAGCAGCTTTCTAAAAGCCAGAAAAACCTTTTTCTACCATTTACCAACACAGGATTTCTACTGCCTGATCATAATACTGGGCTCGAACTGGCAGATTGAATGATGTAAATGTGAAAATTAAAACATAGTGAGGTAAATAAGCTGCTGTCGTATATAGATATGGCACATATCTTGAGATACATTACCAAAGCCCTGTCTTGTTTCATCTGGCATAAATCTGTCACTGCCTTTGCCTTCCTGCACTATTCCTAGTATCAGCTGCACTTAATATGCCTTCCATCACCACTAGATTCCACCAGTGCTTGTTCACTTCTGCCACAATGAACCTGAACAGAAGTGAACAAGGAATCAGAAACAAAATGAATTCAAATTCATGCACATTAAAAAAGTTAGAAAGGTTCTTAACAACTTTCATCTGAGAGGCAGGAATAAATGTCTTAAGTTCTGCTCACCAACGAGAACAGAAATGTAGTTAGCATTTTCCTGTTCTAGCTGTTCTCAACACTGTCATAAATTATGGGGGTTTTTTTGGGTCTTTTAAGTGTGTATTATAAAACAAGAGAGAGGAGGTTATGCAAGTTAAGTAGCAGGAATGCTGTTAGCTGTAAAGATCCTGGCACAGAAACTCCCAGGGATTTCAGAGTCAGAGGGGCTGTGAAATCAGAGTCTGACCAAATATTTGAGTTAGAAATTCACGGATTTTGGGGCACAAATCAATAGCTTGAAGGCCAAGGTGTGGCCACAGCAGCCGTATAAAAATTAAAGATGAGCAGCTTCATCTCTGAAATTCTTGATGACTCCATCAGACCTTACAGCATTCGTGTGTCCATAAACCTTTCCTTCTGTGCATTGCTTTTCAGCGTGAAAACCAAACCCAACCACACAGTTCACACTGAAGAGTTTGCTTCAACTCCTTTTAGTGCCAAAGATGATCCATGAAGTAATTGGAGAGTACACATGGAAGCTCATATTTGCCATAAACAGGAAAATTGAAATGATTGGAGGCTGCATTCTACTTTTATTAAGAGCAACAGAGGAGAGAGGCCAAAATTAAAGGGTTCTGTGAAGAACCAATGAGCATGTGCCTATGTGAGTTAGTCTCTGCCCGTGTACATCCTTTGAGATAACCTGCCTCTGGGCACAAAGAAATAGCTGCATTTGTGGCAGGGAGGCGAGAAAAGATTTTCCATTTAAAAATTCATCAGCTGAAAGTAATAGAACATTACATAATCAGATTATTTTCATAAACTATTGATAACCTAGTGATTATTTAGCTTTCTATGCTGGCTGGATTTTGTTCACTGAAAATCTGTTAGAAATGCAAGTTCACACTAACTCACTTTAGTGGCCACAATGATTTACCCCATTCTTTATATTCTATCTCGATGATGATCAGCAATTGCCTGGTAAATATGTTCTCAGTAATGAGTTTTTGCTGAAGATTGAGATATCACAGAATAATTTTCTGCAATTCTGGATGATCTCAGCATTTTCAGAACTGTTAATTCCTTGTCTTTCCCTGCGCAACCGTGCTGTTATCTCTGTGCTGGTGAGATAAGGAGAAAAACCAAAGAACACGTCGATTGAGAGGAACGAAAACTGAGAGCTAACGAGCTTCTTCCCACGGACTTTGTACCTCAAAACCACTTTTCCAGCTGACTTCCCCAACATTCACCTGCATCCCTGACTGCGGGGCTCAGACGCTCCGTGCGTTTGTTTTCCCATTACCTCACAAGGAGAAGGTGCACGTTGGCAAATTTCATGTCAACCCCTGTGAACTTCACCATGCAAAACATGACCAATGTGGAGGCTGGCATCACTGACAAACTGTTCTGGCCACATGGGGTCTTCTGGGGGAACGGATGCAAGGGTGGATGTGCTGCTGCAAGCACTTCAAAACCCATCAGGCTTTTTTTGTGGGTGGCCAGAGGACAGAGAGCAGTGGTATTGCCTCTGCCTGTGCTTGGCTCTGTGTTGCAGAAACCAGGTAATTAAATTATGGGACTATTCAGGCACGCTGGGTTTCTCAGATGCCCTAGAAGAGATTGGTAGCAGATTGCTATTAGGAGAGCTGCTCCTAAAAATCAATTAGCTGATCACTGAAAGTGATAGTAAGAGAATGGGAGCCTTTTTTCCCAAAGGCTGTGGATGAAAAAGCTTGGGAACAGCTATGTTTCTGCAGGTGTCCATCTGGGCAAAGCTAAGGCAAATTGAATTTGGAATTGAGTGCAGGAAACAAGGTCTGGGGTTCAATGTGGTTTCTGAGAATTTTTCAGAAAAGCTAACAAACAGTGGCTTTTAGAGACCTTCTTGAGATCAGATGGAAGGTGACAGCTGTGATTAGAAGGCGTGACAGACGGTCCCTGGAGAGTCTGAGCCCGGGCACCTTTAGAGAACACTGAGGTTCTTGTTCAACACACGCCTGTGAGGCCTGAGGCAGCTGTAGCTGGGACTGCAGACCTCTCCCAGAGCCAGTCTGAGCTCCACCAGAGCTGCAGGAGTAGCTGAAGCGAGCCAAAGATATGTGACTGAGAAAAGTGATATCTGAAATAATAAAGTGCTCTCCAAAAGTGCTCATGGTTAGATTATGAAGCCAACACAGCCAATTCCTTTGGAATGCTTCTTGTGCTCAATGGGAATTTACATCAGATACTTCAGGCATAAGTGCCCAGATGAATTTGATTCCAAATTTAAAGAATGCTTTACGTAATCGCTGGAATTCATATGGCCTCTAAATATTTTGGAAACTATGAAGATGCAGGGATATTCAGCTTTACAAGTGCTATTGAACCTGTTGCAATCAATAGCAATGATTTTTGGCTTGGGGTTTGTTGTCCCTGTCTAAAAGTGCTAGAAGTGAAAGTTATGTTAGAATTCCAAAACCTTTGCCAGGAATATGCCTCTGAATGTTTAATTTGCATTTGTTGCTGTGTTGTCTCTGTCTATACATAATCTGCAGCAGATTCCTTTAAAAATAAATTCCCTTTATGTCAGAAAGATCTCAGGAAATAAATCTCATAACATGGTTGAGAGTTAGTTCTGCACAAAACTCTTTCAGAAGCCTTGTATTTTGGAACTCAGTGTCTGGGACTGGAACTCTAAAAGCAATTTTAATGATTTTAAAATAACTCTGCTAAAGAGCAGTGGCTGTCGAAAAAAGAGGCTGTACAAGGCCTGGGAATGGAAGTGTGCACAGAGGCTGTGTGCCAGGAATGTGCAGGTTGGTGTCTTATCTAGGCTGGCTTTCTCTTCCTACAAGATGGAGACTTCTGTGTCAGAAATAAATATCATAAAATAAATAAAATTATAAAATGAATCTTATAAGTTGCTGAGCTCTTTTTGTGCCAGCCGAGCAAACATTTTGTAACACCTGTTCTTAGTGTGATCAGGCTGTGTCCTGGCACTTTTGTGACAGGTAGGATCAGCACCAGCCAGCACCTTCCAGGACCAGTCCTTGTGTTTGCACAGAGCATTCCTGAGCAACAAAAGCAACAAAACCACTGATGTCAGAGACTGAAAACAGCTCATGCCTCAAACATTGATATCAAGTTTTGTTCATTATAAAGAAGCTACAGCCAAAGAAGCCCCCCTGAAGACTGGGCCTTTGGACTGAAAGTCAGACTGCTGATTAGATAAAGGGAAACCCTTTGTTCAATCATCTCAGGCTGAGGGAGAGGTCTACATCCACAAAAGGCCAAAGCCACCAGCTGTGCTGGGTTTGGGGTGGGGGAGAGCACAGCTCACAGCAGCCGGGTTTACACAGACTCCCCCCCCCGGAGCGGGAGGAGGAGATTTGGGGTGCGTGGTGTAACCTCTGCTCAGAGGCAATAAACACCCATCCTCCATTACACAAACCGGTCCAGCTGTGGAACCCCCAACCCCACAGGCCACATCCATGGGACATTCACCTGGGAGACAGCCGATAGGGAGTCCTAATCCATCAAAGACCCCCCAAAGTGCCAGGTCTTGCACCACAGGACTGCACATGATCCAGAGCCTGCTACAAGAGACTCCCCCCCCTGCCCCCCCAGGGGGACATGGCTGGACATTGCCACCTGGCTGGAGGATATATTAACTCATGGGATTCTATGTTTGCTGGGGGGACCTTCACCACAAGAAGACCATCTGGAGAGGATCGACGGAGCATCGCTGGGATCCATGGAGTGGTGATATTCTTTTTATTCTGTCCCTGGCACTCCCTGTCCCCCCCACTTATTTCCTACTTCTTTCTTTCTCCCTTTTTCTTTCTCTTTCTCTCATATTTACTATACAATAAAATCCTTATTATTGTCACTGGCATATGGTCTCATTTGTACCTTAATTCATGCAGAGGAATTTCTAAAAGAACCTTAATACTAACTTCATCATAACAACTGATGACAGCCTGCAGCAAGTAAATTAATAATATCCATAAAACAGTCACATCTATTCATGTGTACTGTCTACTAAAGGTTTCTGGTACCATTAATGAAAAAGTTTAGGACAAGAGAATGAGAGCTGTACTCACGTGACTGCTGCACTCCTGGTGTGCTGCAGAATTTAATGCTGCAGCTCTGAATCACAGAGAAAAAAACTACTTCCAAGAAGACAGTGAGGTACTTGCAGTCTCCTGTTTCTGTACCTTGGAGCCTCTTTCCCTTTGTGAAAGTTCTTACAAAATGACCCTATAAAGGGTTGTGAAGTGCTCAGAAGCCATTGTAATAAGGAATGTCTAAGTACACCCTCTGATAACATCCCAGACCAAAACCATGTGGAATACGGGGATGATTTAGATACACACAAAGAAAGTTTCATATTGTTGCAATGTGAACTGAAGGGTCCAAGTTTTGGCTGGCTCAAAACTGCTGTCTGCTCTGAAGTTTTCTCTACTAGTTTGTGTTTCGTTCACTCAGAGGCTCATAGGATTTTGCCATCCTCTGGACAATGAGGGTTTCAGGCTCGCTCATACACAACCCTGCCTTTTTCTCTTGCATTTACAGAGAAAAATCTTCTTTTCAAAATCTTGTGAAAAATTATGTGGATGGAAACAGTGAGAAATTAATTAAATGGGAAGCTTATTTTAAAGAAAAGGGAATGTGTACCTGAATAAATATGTAGTGTAAATAATGAATGCTGTATCTGTAGTACAAACAACAATAATGTACATCAGGCTGAGCTAGCCGGGGGGTCCTGTGAGAGCTGTGCTCTGTGTGTGTCCCATGGGAGCAGGAGAAGCCAGCAGGGGTTCTGCATTTCATTAGAGCTTTCGACAATTTTGTAGATCTCAGGCCTGCTGGGATAAGAGATTGGCCTTACATGACTTTCTCAGATGAGATGTAGTGTAAACACATTTCTTTGGCTGGAGTTTTCACAATGTTTTCCATGATACTGGATGTTCCTGTTCGGATGAGCAGGCAGCTGGCAACTCGTGTGTGCTTTGAGCAAATGCACTGCAAGGCATCCTCAGCCCTGCTGTAAACTGATATAGGTCAGGTGTAGCAGTGGTGACATCCGGAGGGAAGTAGATAGAAACTTTTGGGTTTGTTTGTTTCTGTCCACCCAAGATGCTACAGAGATTGTGTCCTGCATTTCGGCAGTTGATGAAATATTTCGTTTAATACATGTTCTGAAAAAAAGTCAAGCAGTGCAGGATCCAGAGTCCAGTGTCCTCCCTTCGCTCTCTTTTATTTACCTGTACACCTAATAGCAAGAACTTCGTAAGTTTTTCGTTGTCCTGTATGAGCAGGATTTGCTGTGCTAAGAACAGCTGAGCAAGATCAGAAACTCAGGATTAGTTTATTTCATAAAAATAGTAATCAAACCCAATTTTATATTCCAGCAGCAAAAGGAATACAGTGGCAACTCTTCTCAGCGTTTCACTTTTGTAGCAGACAGATGTAGAGGGAACTTTGCTACAGCTGCTGAACATGCTTAAGCTAAAATCTTTGGTTATCTCTTTTCTTAGTTTTTCACACTCAAAGCAACAAGGTGGAAGTTTCCATCGCTGAGGATGTCCACAGTGCTAATGTAATCAGCACTGAAAAAAACTAAAACCCTCTTGATGTCTGTAATTGTTTTGTTCATTCTAAAAATTCTGTAATTAAGAAATAAATATTTAGTTCTGCTGGTTTCCTACTCCTCAAAAGTATGGAATGGCTCAGTAGTGGTTTTAAATGATTGTAAGCATCAGCCTCTTTTTTTTTTTTTTAAGAAATGGTAGTAGAGGAATAATTTAAAATACATCCACATATATAAATAACACCATGGCAGATGTTACAATGCTCCTTTAAACTTTCTATCAGTGACATACACTTTGGCTTTATTGCTCTGCTCCTTCCTATATGAATTCCCTAGGCTTTCAAGGTTCAGAGGGTGGAATTATGCACTAACAGTGCTCAAGGGGCCCCTGCTAGTCTTTGATTATGATATTTTCTGGGTCAGATTAATAATTCATACAATATTTCTCTGTGAAAAGAAATATGTTGCCTGTCATCTCCTGTCACCTTTTTAAGGTTTGTTTCAAGCCTCTAACAGGATGGAGGCCAGATATAAGTTCACTTGAGGATTAAACTTCAGAAAAAGGATAATTACTAGGTTATACGAGCAGGCACCAAGTAAAGAGCATTCTTAAGTTGGATGTGTTTTCTGGACCTTCAGCTATTAGACTGTGGAGCACCTTCTCATGGAAAATGATGGAATATCCATTACATGAGGCACTTAAAATGCAATTGATCACTTCTGAAGGGGAAAAAAAAATATCACTGTGGGGAATAAATTTGCTCTGTGAAAGAGCTGTAGAGACAAATAAAATTTGTAACATATTTGAGGGAAGCAATGCATTTTTCATGCATCCTTTATCTGGTTGCTTTAGGCCATTTCATTACTCACAAGATCTTGTTCATGTTCTTTGGGATGCAAAAGTTATTTGATGCAGATTCTATATGTTTTAGATTTAAAAGGTCATGTTTGATTTAAGAAAAAAATGTATCAGTTTACCTCAATTTTTAACTAAGTGAGGAAATCCATTTTCAGAAGAGAAAGCAATGTCATAAACATGGATTTGAACTGAACAGTTTAGAACAGAAAGTGATGCCCAGTGATCCTGATCAGCTTTACATGGGGTTTTTGGGGTTTTGGGGTTTTTTGTTTTGTTTTTCCCCAGTTACGCTCAGTTTGCCTGCAGTACTTGGGACGCGGCGTTCTTTGCTGTGCCCTTGCCTGTTGCCTTCTTTCACAAGCAAAAGAGGCCAGGTGTGGCTTGGCAGTCTCATGAGGTTTCTTATCCTCCGGGTTGATGTTCAAGGATAACTCTGGACAGGGATGAGGAGAACCTCCTTGTGCAGGCATCCATGGCCTGAGCATTCCTGCCTGCAGGGAACAGAGGAAGAGAGAGGTTTGTCCAGCCCAAGACATGGCAATGCTTGCTGAAACCCTTGTCAAATAATGGACTTTCGTATGACTCTGGGAAAGTCACCACTGTTTTACTGCCCTGCCTCTGTGGCCGAATCTGAGGAGAAATCTGTTAATCTGATTTACTCTGTACCAGAAAAATTGGACTATATGTGTTCTTCTTCTCCTAGAACCATGGCCCTGACATGGAAGAAGGCTTCTGCTTCAAAGCAGTCATGCTTCACTCTTTGGTGAAAGAAAATTGTAGTTTAACTTCACGTTAAATCTCAGTATCCAAGCCTAAAATGATTTGGAACGCTTTACATTAAATTGAATCAAATAACTGGAGTATGAATAATATTGCAGTGCAAAGAAAAAGTCTTGCTGTCTTTTGTTTGAAAAAGAAATGAATGTATGGAGGGTAATAATGTTAATATTTTTTGCACAGATACTTGATGAGAACTGTGCTTTTCTTTCACATTCCAAGAGCCTGGGAGAGATTAATTTCTAAAATATCAGCAGGGATTACAGCATAAAAAATACTGACATAGGAGGGGCATAGAATTCCTCTCTTTTTAAATGGCATTGATATGATTGAATTGCAGATGAGGGACTGGAACTTTTTATTACAGCAGTGTGAAAAGGTAGATAGGGCTAAATTACTCTTTGAGGTGCAGATTTCAATCACACTGAGAATAGCAATATGACTTGCAAGGGAAGTATTAAGCACAAAGAAATTTGTGTAGCGATAGAAAGGCCTAATCGTGTATGTAAGTACTTAATCTGTGGCAGAGCTCGAGACAGCTTAGACTGCATCTGGAAGAAAAGGAAGTGGGCTTTGAGATTATCTGTGTTACATTTTCTAAGGAGAACTCAGGACTTTTTTTTTGAAGACTAAAACCAGCAGCACCTGGTTGGCATGAGCTGGAATTAAAGGTATCCTTAACCACAGTCTCCAAAGAATTGATTTGGGGAGAACTGTCAGCGTTCGCTGCATTCCTGGCTCCAAATACTTCACCCTGTTCTTAAATTCTGACTGTGCTAGGAGGGTGAGAAACAACTGCCATGAGATTTGCCCAGCCGGTGTTGTATTCGTTGAGGATTTCTTTGATCTGGGAGAATCCTGTTTTTCTCAGAGAGATTTCAGAGCTTTCTGGAGGTGTTTAACTCACACATTCTTGTCTCACTGTTCTGGTTTGAGACAAAAATTCGGAGGAAAGCTCTGGGAGGAACGTCTCCTCTATAGAAGGCAGGTTACAGCCACCCCTCCCCCACCAGGGTCGGGAAAAAAATTCCTCAAAGGAAAGTGAAAGGAAAAAAAAGCTATTTATTTAACAAACACACGAGAAAAGAATAATGCTAAATAATAAAACCTCTCGCTGTGGAGAGAAAACCTGGGAAGATTTTAGAGTCCTTTCCGTGGGTGTGCTCTGTCTCTCTCCTTCTCTCTCCTTTTCGGAGCTGGGTCAGCTCGGGCCCCTCCGGGACGAGGTGTGAGGCCTCCCAGTGAGGGAGAAGAAGGAAAAACCCAAAGTCCCAGGGAAACAAAGGAGTTGAACTCTCCATCTCTCTCCTCTGAGAAAAGGAGCCAAGAGCTGGGGAAAGCAGGAAGGTGCTTTCCTCTGCTCTGCAGCAGCAGCAGCTATCTCCTCCTGTCCTTGAACACAAAAACTGTTTTGAAAAGTTTGTCTGGCTTTTTTTCTTTCTCTTGCACCCAATTTTAAAGACACAGAAAGGCACAGGAATCATGTCTGGGCATGGAGCAGGCGATAGGGGATACACATCATAAAGTCAGCCCGAGACATTCCACCCCTTATCCCACATCGTCTGCTCAATGTCCAAACTAATACATTCTAACTCCACACACACATTAATACCTACATAGGTCACCCCAAGACACTCACACAAAGCAAAACTGTGCTTTGCTGTTGCTTGCTCTCTGGCTGGGCTAGGTGCAGAAGGAAGGTTAATGTTGGAAACGGTGAAGGATGCTGTAGATCAAATCCCTAGTGATTCATCAAAATGCATGTGTGGTATGGAAAAATGAGAGGTTTTTGGCTATGACCTGTCATTGTAGAGGTGGACATGACACAGTAATTCCTCTAAGGTACTAATAATATGAAGGAATAAAAACAACAACAAGAAGAAAAATGGAAAAGAAAATGGAGGATTCTTTATTGCCCACTAACTATACTTTTATACATAAGCAGAAGGCAAGCTTGTACAAAGCTCATAGGTCACAGAATCTTTGGCATTCGTCTGATTGGATGGTCTTCCCAGCTCTTCCACTCTGATCATAACTGTCTGTAGTTTTGCTGACATGCATTCCTCTCTCATTATTTACTTCTTCATATCTTGGCCTTTTCCACCTCCTCCTCCAGATGTAGCAGCTCTGCTGTCTCACGGGCAAGCGGGAATGTTGTCCACTGAATCCTTTTCTACTTAGCCGAAGTAACAGGAGTAGGCCATGATTTTACAAAGGCAACAAGGCCTTCATTTTCTAAGGTTTTACCTATATAAAATAATGACCCTCCTGTGTCTTTGTTAATTCCTTCAATGCCTGTCCATGGCTACAATTATCATCACTGTAAAGTCAACAAGCCCACTGGAAAAGCACAAAGCTCTCTCTCTCTCCTGCTCTGGGTCTGCTCTCATACAAGTATTCTGTGTTTTATACAAGGTATTATAATACTGTTTAGAGGGCAGGAACATAATGATGATTATATGGTTCTATTGCAGTCAGTGAATCTTCTGAATGGGTTATTACAATATTTTATATAAAAATGCAACAGGAGCAAAATAAAGTCAAGCCTTTTTGCTTTATCGGAAGACAGCCAGTATTTAATGAAATCAAGTACCTTGACATCACATAAAAGAGGTAGTTTAGATTACAACTTTCTGCAATGCATTTTATTCAAAGCAGAGTATTTCAATGAAATGCACAAAAGTATTTACTAGAACTGCAATTCGTGTGTGTAAAGCAGCATTGTCGAAAAGCTCTGAGCTAACAAATCAATCTTAGGTGGAATGGCTGAGATGCTGTCACTCTTTAGAATATAGAATCAATTTTTAGAAGAGTTCTAATGGCTACCAGTACATCACCAATTACACATTTCAGGAGGAAAATGAAAACCACAGGATTTCTACCCTGTTGCAATTTTTTTCTCACTTGTGCATTTGGTATGCTTCAAGAAGACTTTGCCACATGGCTAATATATAATTTCAGAGTTTCACAGTGTAATCCACAAGGCTGAAACTGTAAATTCTCCCCTTGAGTTATTGCAATGTAGTTTTGCTGGAGGAAGCTGCCTTGCTGTGATGTTTAACAAAATCCAGACCAAAGAAACAAATAAGCCAAAAGGGGAAAAAAAAAAAGAAATGAGGGGCTGCAGGTGGTCAGAGGTATTTCACAGGAGACCTATCTATTGTTTTTAAAGCTTTCTATGAATTTATTCATAGAGCAGCCCCTAAGTTTTTCCAGCAGTCAGTCATCTGTACATGGCAAAGCACCAGGGTCTGGCCAGCACTCGTGGGTGCTTTTGAAGGCAGCGAGCTCTCTTTATGGCATCGTGTGTACTCTTCAGAGGACACCCTGGCATGGAGCTGGAACCCGGAATCAGCTAAATCTGCTCCAAACACATTGTTCTGTAAGGAGACAGGAGAAGCTTTCAGGAGAGGGCTGAGCGAGCCCTTCACAGCTGGCAGCCTGCTCTGCCAAACCCCCAGAGAGGTGTGAGTACCAGCGAGCTGTTTTGCAGATGAGAGCTCAGAACTATGACTGTCACTTAAGGAGAAAGATTAAAGCTTTCGGAGCAGGATTTTCTGACTGATGTGAGAAGTTCCCACGGAGCTTGCAAATGCACATGTTTCTTCCAGGGAGCATTGTCAGTGCTTCATCGGGAAACTTGACTTCAGCAGAAAAACAGAGGAATCATTTTTCTGAGGAGGCCTCTAATGAAGAATTAGGCTACAGAGCTCCTCATCTACATGTTAGCAAGCCTCTCATCTTTTACGTTAGCTGTCACCAAAGCTAGCAATCAGCTTTGCAGGATTTGAGATCAGGCCTGTTGGTAAATCAGCAGGCTACATAATAAGTTTTTATGCTTTTGCCTACTGCTTGTATCATCATCTAATTAACAATCTTATTTTGAAAATTCAGTTTGGAGCATTTTTTGTTTGTGCATCTCTGAAACCATTGTTAGCCCAATTAGGGTAGTGGCATAGCTGGTGCCCTGGTTCAGGAGGTTCCTCTGTTTTTAAATGTTTGTTGGTGGCAGTTAAAAGCCAGGTATCTTTTGTGAGAGAACACAATTTTGCTTCTAATTCTAAAGGCTGTCACTCAAAACTGCAGCTTGTTATGTTCTAAAATCTATTCCCGGTTTTCACTTGTCTGAAAATGCAAAAATAAATAAAACTGAAGAAATGTTAATTCATACCCAATCTCGTTTAGCAGTTTGTTCACACCATTATTAGTGGTTCTGTTTTAGGCTGAGATTCGGGAACGAAATTTTGTGTACAGGAATAAACTGTGTGTCTGTAGCACTGCAGGAGAGCAAGATGGATGGCAGAATTAATTACATGTAGACTTTCTGTGCTATTCGATATTTTGCTAAGTAAAGACATGTTACTCAAGATCAGTGGTTGTTACCCAGTCTGTAGAAGAAGAAAAAACCTGAATTCTTGCTGCCCAAACTCTTTGCAAAAATTATTCTTTGATAAAATTATTGGTTGCGCATGCATATGCTTATACATAAAACAGGTTTTCCTACATCCCGTGTTTCAACATTATCCTTGAAATTTAGGTTCTATTTACAAAATTTGATATGATCCTACCAAAAGAGTAAATTAAGAGAGTCACGGAATCATTAAAAAATCAAGAAGTACAGTGCACTTGATTTATTAACAAGCAGTACCTTTGATAGGTGACGTGCAGTCATAGGTGAAAAAGGGCTGCTTTTTATTTGGTTATTATTACCGCATTCTAAGAACTGGGCTATGCTCAAAAATTAGTTACTGCCAGAATTTACAGGTTTTGGATTTTATTTCACTTCAGTCTATCGTTTTGTGAAATTAATTTTATTTAATGCTTGCTCTCTGTATTTGCACACTGTTTTCTTTGCACACTATTTTCTGTTTGGACTCACAAATTGTCTTGTGAGACAGGCTGTAAATTTGGGATCAATGATTCAATAGACTTAGACACATGAAAATAAGATGTGAATACCTTAAATGCACTTTTAAATTATTTGACACTCTTCATCTCTGCTGGTTTCATTGATGACTAGGTCTGATAACTTATTAGATACATCTTTAAAAGGATCTGAAATTGCCTTTTAATTCACATTCTAAAATTATCAGACAGTTTTCTAGCTTATGGAGAACATGTTCAAATGGCAGCAAGTTGAAAATGTATAAAAAAATTTAATTCTATATTTTAAAAATTGAACTAACCAATAAAGTAAAACAAAAAAAAAAGTAAAAGCAAAAGCATCTTATGAATTCAATAGACTAAAGAGGAAGACAGGGCTCCTGTCTAACTGCTAAGAGATGAAAATGTGCATTTTAAAATGTTGGATATAATTTATCTCGGAACATATGTCAGTTGAGACAAGATGACACATCCGTTAAAGAGAGTATCCAAATTGCTGCTCACAACATTAAAGTCGCAGTTCTGTTCCAGCCTCTCTGTTTAATATTTTCCCTGAATAATATTTCAAGGAATGTTATGCCCTTATTGATGGTGAATGCACTGGTTTATAGCTGTGGTGTCCAGGCGCTTGGCTTTCATTGGGAAAATTTGTTTTGATCAGATTTTTCCTGTCAAAGAGGAAAATATTTGGTCTCTGACTTCCTGCATGTGTCTGATACGGAGAGGCAAGAAGCAAGCAGTGTTCATAATGTCATATATTTTTACTCTTTACTGAATTTTTCATAAACCTCTGTTCTTCTGCCTTCCTGAGCTGTTTGTTACCTATTTGATACCTTACCGAAACTTTCTGCAGCTTCTGCTAATAAGTAGAATAATGTTTGAACTGCAGACTTTGTCAGGATCGTGATTGTCAGCACTGAGTGCTGCCCCTCAGTGCTGTTTGGGGTGCCAGAAGTGGGTTAGTCACAGCAGCAAAGGCAGACTGTTTGATCATTAAATAACACACACTCTAATGTGTGTGGTGAATTATTTTCTGTGGTTTTTTTTAATAATTCTTGCTGTTAAACAAACGACTGTGCGGCGCCATTGCTAATCATCTTCTGAGATCTTATTTGCACTTCAAAATTAATTGTAGTAAAATCAGGGCTGTTTTTCTGCATAGAATCTCAAAAGATTCTGTTACATGACATTTTTGTGCAGTGCAAATAGAAAGTTTATCTGTATTTGTCCTAATTAGGATTACTTCTGGAGACCCGTTCTTGGCGTATTCGAATCAGAGCATTATGACCTACTGGCCTGTTTTAAAGAAAAGAAAATGAGATGGAGTTGCCATTACATTGAAAACCTATCCAGAAATATGTGTTTCTTTTATTTATATTAAATGATATGCAAAGATGGATTGAAGCTAATTGGCTTCCTTTGAGAAGCAGGTTCAGACGATTAAAGGAAGGTGTAAATTATCAGAAATACAAAGACTTTTGGTGGATCTAACAATCAGGCCTAGCTCATTTCATCTGGAGTGTTAAAAGCACATAACAGCTTTTAGCCTGGGTGATTAATCTCTTGAGGTTTCTGTTTGGAAGCACAGATTCTTTCCAAAGACCTTGCTAATAATAACATGCCATTAGAGCCTCACCTCAGCACAGAGACGGAGGTTAAAAAGTTATTAGAATTATTTCCCTGCACCCCTTAATGAAGGCAAGATGCATAGATACGAGGCACAGAAGGCTTCAGAAATTCAGAATTCAGCTTCAGTCTGTATAATCAAGCAGAGAGTAGTGTCAAATCAGAAGCAGAGTGTTTATCTGATGAAACACACTCCTCTCCACAAATCGTTGATTACTCTTTTCTAATGAGAGCTGACTTGGGATAATAGCCAAGAAAAAATACTGTTTTCTTCACCGAAAGTTTAAATAAAAGCTAATGTCTTTATTCAAATCCAGTTATGGTGGAAGAAAAAATAATTTTTATCGTTGCAGAATCAGAAAGGTTTGAAGGGAAAAAAAAGAGATTTCTGTGCTAACTGGTGGTATTTTTTTAATCTAGCAATAAAAAGTCAAAGCTGAAGATTTCCCTTCTATAAATTCAATTTAAAATATCAGAATAAGAGCAATTCCTCCATAATCATTAATTTTGGACACACAAAGTTATATGTATTGGCTGAAAAAATACAGACAGCATGGAGAATTATTTCGCCAGATGACTACATTGCTGGAACTCCAAAAGGTTCAAATTGAAGTGTTTGAAAACCATCCTGTAGGCTAATTGTGTTTCCTCAAGCCCCAAGAGAACACATGATGTCTCCATGGCAACTGCTCTTTACTTTTTTATTTAGAAAAGTGTTTATGCATCATACTTCTCGTATTGTCAGGTATAGGGAAAAACGTAATACCAGGGGATTTTAATAGTCAGCAGCTTTCCCTTTTGCAGCATTTCCCTTAGCGCGGACATCATAGTTGTGTTTTCTCAACTTCATTTTCATAATGAACTGGTGTCTTGGACTGACTTTATGATGTGTATCCCCTATCGCCTGCTCCATGCCCAGACATGATTCCTGTGCCTTTCTGTGTCTTTAAAATTGGGTGCAAGAGAAAGAAAAAAAAAGCCAGATGAACTTTTAAAAACAGTTTTGCTCCAAGGACATTCACTCCCCTGAGTTCCTGCTGCTGCAGAGCAGAGGAAAGCACCTTCCCTGCTTTTCCCGGCTCTTGGCTCCTTTTCTCGGAGGAGAGACGGAGAGTTCAACTCCTTTGTTTCCCTGGGACTTTGGATTTTTCCTTCTTCTCTTCTGGACTGTTCAGAACACCAGAACATCAGAACCTCACTGGGAGGCCTCACACCTCGGCCCGGAGGGGCCCGAGCCGACCCAGCTCCGAAGAGGAGAGAGAGAGAGAGACAGACCACACCCATGGACAGGACTCTAAAATATACCCAGGTTTTCTCTCAACAGTGAGAGGTTTTATTATTTAGCATTATTCTTTTCTTGTGTGTTTGTTAAATAAATAGAGGTTTTTTTCCCTTCTTTCACTTTCCTTTGAGGAATTTTTTCCCGAACGTGGTGGGGGAGGGGTGGCTGTAACCTGCCTTCTATAGAGGAGACGTTCCTCCCAGAGCGTTCCTCTGAATTTTTGTCTCAAACCAGGACAAGTGGTCATTCCATTTTATTTTTGCATTGAAAAACACCTACCTGATAACAAAAAAACCCAGATGCAACAATGCATTTTCTTGCATTGTTGCAGTGGCAATCCAGCAGATTTGAACTGCCCTTCACTGGTGTGCAAGTTTCGTGTTAATTTAGCAGCGGTACCGGAGCTGTCGTAGGGATCGACATCGATACCAAATGCGAGCAAGAGAAACAAGATCCTTTTTGGTTTTTTAATCCATACCATGTGGTTGGTACCTGGCTACTTCACCGACTATAAGCTGGTGCAGAATTAGGACTGATATACTGAAAAGGGAACCCAAGTTACTGGGAGTGAATGGGAACACGCTCTCTCTGATGTTCAGGCTGGCATATTCAGGGGATGAACACCTAGAGTCTCTATTTGCCTTTCAAATGAGCTCGCAAACTGAATGCAAACAACTCATTTTACCTCTGTAACTCAGCTCCTGCATCTACAGGTGGCATTAATGATTTGTTTTTCCAAAACACTGCAACATCTGCACTTTTGAAAGGAGATGAATTACAGCTCAAGGCTTTTGCCTCTTGCTGAATACAAACCGACTTGCTTTCCGGAGATATTTTGCTGTCGTCAGTCCTTGCCTATTAGTGTTTATTTACACTGACGATCCCAGGGCTCTGTGGCCATTTCAGTCACCTGCACAGCTCCTGTAGATGCAGTCATTCTAGAGACTTACTCAGCAGTTTCAATTTTACCTGCTCATTTTTGTCAACATAGTTTTTTTGCTAGGGCTACAGAATTGTATTTCTTTGTATTTGACCTGGTTGGAGAGCTCCTGCCCAGCTGTCACTAACTGTACTTTAACTCACAGCTGAAAGTGTGCCAGGACAGGCAAAAGATCGATTTAACCTGTTGAGGTCCCCTCCAAACCTATTTCTACAGCTTTCTACACTTTTCAATAAGGTATAATTTTTAAAAAAAATTTTTATTTTTAAATTCTTACTTTACTGACAGGTTTTTTTCCCCTTCAAACATTTGAGTTTGAAGCTTTTGTGCATAAAACTCCACTTAATGACAGGCTTTAAAGCAAGAATTGATTTAGATGCTTTATGGAATTGAAGTCTGTCCTCTCAGTGTCCCATCCTGGTTCTTCACCCTCTCCTTGAGGAATACGAGCCCAGCATGGTGATGACTATACTGCTGCTATTGTTGTGGTGGTGTTTTGATGCATCAGTGAGGAATATTTTTAAGAACATTTCCTAATGTTTCAATTAAGCTCCAATAAATCAAGGAACAGCAAAACTGCTGCGTGACCTTGACCAAAAATAACGCACTTCCACGACCTAATATAGAGAAAGCAGTTCCCAGACAGTTTAGAGAGTATAAATTGCTGGTCCAGAATAATCACCCACTAATGATCCCATCTATAAAGAATTTATAATCGGTTTTTATGGAAAATATACAAACAACACCCTTGCTCTAACAGTGCAACAGTAATAATTAATTTATCAGTGGCGGCTGGTCAATCAGAAACTGCCAGTCTAAGTTCTAGCTTGTACTGATAAGAACTTGCGGTCTCCTGTGCTGGAGAAGACTGGTGGAAAGCAGATTTAGACATGCTTTGTGTGCCAGCTGATCCAGGCATTTAGCTGCTTCCATTCAAAGGGGTAAACAACTTGCTTGTGTTTTTTATTTGCACAAAAAGCACAGTCATAAATGTGTACATTGCCATGAAACTGAACGCAAACTAGTTGTTACTAGTTGTTAAGTTGGCAGGAGAGAAAAGTGTTGGCTTAAAACATGTTTGTTGTAGTCTTTTTGGATTTGTTTTTGCCAACAGCAGTAATAAACAAGAACATGCTGTGGGGTGACTGCATCCCATTCACAACGGCTTTGCTTTCTCCAAAAGCTTATAGCAGCAGCCTTGGTGATGTTTACTTCATGCCTACCTTTAATATCACCAAAGAGATGAGCTGTAATGTTCTAGGAATATTACAAATACATAATAACAGTCCCTGCTTGAGACTCTCCGACCTTTTTCATCTAATTGTGATTTGTTTATATGCCTCACTTATTACAGAAGACATTTCTTGTGTTTGACATCTCCATCTCTGAAGCCTTCCTTTAGATCAGGAGCACTCAGAGCTAAGGCTTCAGCTTTTGTTTTTATCAAAAAAACCAAACCATGATCTGCTTTTGGGAGCTTTTGGGCCTCCTAAAGAAGCCCAAAGAGAACACAGGAGTTGCACACAATTTGTCAGATGGGTAATTGTAAAAACCGTAACACTGACTGCACACCTCCTAAAGGCTCATGTCTGCAGGCAGAAAACCTGGTAGGTAAAATCTGGCTGCTTTCTGGTGCGTTCTCAGTACAGAATAACAATAGAACAAGAAAATAATAGAGAATCTGTTTTCAGAATTAATAGTCATATCTACTTTAGGTATTTTTAGTGATCCTAATGGGCTCTACGTCCATAGAAATGCTGAGGTTTGTCCCTTATATTACAGAGAATGTTTCCAAAATGAAAGAAAAACTTAAATTGTATTAAAAATAAGTGAAAATGAGAAGCATTCCAGAATGCATAATCCTCTCCTAGTAGCAATTTTAACTCGTTTGGTGAAAGTCCAGTCCCAGAAACAGAAATGCTGACTTCAGCGAGCGTTTCAAGCATGGCTCTTACACTGTGCCGAGCCCTCTAGGCCTAATTTGAAACAAATAGAAGTTGAGTAGTTGATGGAAGTCTCTCTTTCTTGAGTGATATTTGTATCAGGTAGGATGTTTCAAATTAAGAATTTAGATACCAAAATTAAAACATAAATATGCAGGGCACAAGGAGGAATGATCATTGACAAATAATGTAAATATGAATTGATGGGATTTGAGTTAGAGATATTGAACAAATCAAAATTATACTAAACAGAAATATAACCTCCTTTTTCTCCTAAGCAAAAACTTCTGTGGATTGCAAACAAACAGCACTAAACTTTGGGGCAGTAATTGTGGGAGAGTTGTGAAAGATGGGAACAGGAAAATGCAGAAAATGGAGAAGAAAGGGTTACAGTTTCTGTTCTTCATCACTTTATTAGCTTTCCACTCCTTTTGTCCAGGTACTAAAATGATAAGTTAATTGCCATGATTTCCATTAATTGACCAATAACCTTGAAGAGACTTGTTAATGTTAGGTTTAAGAGGAAGTTTATGGAAGAAATGTGGCTATGTGGTAGCATCTGGGTGTTAGCTTGGAAACAGAACCCCTGAAGGACCTTCAATATTACTGCCACTATCCCACAAAATTCATGGGTGCAGAAATACCAGGGATTGCGACCAAAGACAGGGAAGGAGCAGTAGGAATAGATTTACTCGTAAGATAAAAAAAATTTCTTGTTTCCATAAAAAGACATTAATTTTAAAAAATGGCAGGAAAGGAAACACGGAACTCAGAGAAACAGATTGCTTTCTATGGCTGTATTTTTAGCACTTTTCACGGGTGACAATTACAGTGGAAAAACAGCTTCTCTAGTACATTTTTTCTCAATATTATGTGCGTGTGAGTACAAATATACATACAGGGCTAATAGTGAAAGATTTTTAGCATGACATCAGTCATTTAGTGCGCACATTAAGTCCCATCTAAACTTTATTTGATCATGTCTTTTAAAGCTACATTTCTCTAGAAAGGTAATGAAAGGTTGTTTTTTCACTAGTTACAAGTATCACCTGCTAATTTAAATTACAACCTGGGGTTGTTTATTCTGTGCCATAGAGGCACATAAAAGCTGGTGTTTTCCATTCTCCTGTTTGGTGAAGAAACGAGCATGTTTCTCCTGGCATGCCTGGGGATGAAATGGAGTATCAGAAGACCCAATTGATCCCATATTCCTTTGAAGGTGCCACAACATCCTGATGTAGGTCAGGGTTTAAGGACCACAGCAGAGTCCTCGGTGCATGATTTGCACTTTTCACTTCTGAAACGTTCTGCTTTGCTATTGTAGGTGTATTGATTAAACTGAGAATGTTAAGAAAACTTTTTCCTCCTGTTTACCAGCCCGGGAAGAAGCCACTCACATGCACACACATTAATTGTACGCCATCCAGTTAAACCAAGTAAATAAGGAATTTGATGGAATCAAGAGCAATGGAAACTATAACATTGTGGTTTCTTAGCATCAGAGACCATGGAAGCTGGGGGAGTTTTCCAGGAGAAACAGGCTGGAGATTTTGATGCAGGTTAATCTTTAGAACCAATGCAGGCTGCATATGTCATAAACTAAAGCAGCATTTCATAAACAGCAATTTTAGTTTGTTAGGGAGAGTAGTTTAATTTTGGCATCCCGAAATAACAGATGAGACATTTAGCTCCATTTTCATTTTTATATGTATTTATATGGCTCTGCTTTTTTTGTTTCATTTGTTTTGGAGCCTTTGCAGATCTTCTTTGACAACCCATTAAAGCTGTCAGGATTTTTTTCTACATCATTGCCTTTAATTCTAGTCCTGTCTCATTTTTTCCCATCACATTTTTCCTCTCCTCTCCATCTCTCTTGCTGTTGTCTACTTTTTTCTTTATGGCTCTCTAGCTGCTTTGCTTTCTGAGTCATTATTTGAAGTAAAACTTTCTCCATATGATGAAGAATCACAGGCATGAATAACATGATATATTCTTTCCTCAAACACCGACATTTATCCCAAATTGCGGGCAGGAGCTTCTGAGTAATGTGGTTTAAGAGTATCTGTTGAATCCCTGTAGTTTCAGCAGAGCATTGATTACTTCTCTGATAATGTTCAAACTCAAAAAAAGACTGTCAGTAACGTAGGAAAGATAAATGGAAGACCACTCTGAATTTGATGTGAGGAGAAAGCACACTGGAACAAAATAAAATCCCTTCATAACAAAGCCTTGTAAAAACAAACAAGGCTAAAAGTTGGGGGTGTATTTATTATGGCATGTGTTGCAGAAGCTCAACACTTCAATATTTTTACTCGTAATCTCTTGAATAACTGGGAAATACATCAAATAAATGTTGTTTATATATACTATAGACAGACAGATAAATAGATTTAAAATGTCTTGAGCCATGGGAGCTGTTTGCAATCACGCCTCTGAATTTGTTGCACTTAGATGGGACAAGATTTTCAGAAGTGATGAGTAACCTTGAGTGCCTACATTCTGATGTCACAGGGGGACTTGCTCTAAGCTCTTGCTGTAAATTATATTCGTCTCTTTCCCTAAATGTATTCCCAGCTAGGCACCAAAAATAGAAGCCCGCTGAATCAGTAAAACCTGTTAATTTTGCTTTAAAAGGAATTCTTATAGAGAAAATTCTCAGCCTCTTCACCTGGGGCCTTCTGATGGAGAAGGGTTTCATAACGAGACAATGGGACTAGTGAGAAGAATCAGCAGCAGTATCAATTACTGCTCCTTCGGTGGTGTCCCTGTGCTGGCTTGGCAGGATAGGGGCAAAATGTTTCCGTTTAATAACATGTTGTCGGTGGATAAATGGCCGGAAGATTGTGCAGCACAGTTTTCACAGGACTGCGGAGCGAGCTGTCTGAAAACACGAGGGACTTAATCATAGAACGACTTAATAATGACAGAGCTGCTTTCATCAGGCTGCGTGGTGAGTCTCCTTCGCTGGCTCGTGGATGATAATCCCTTTGGAAAGTTGGTAATACAGGGTTGAACACTGTCATTCCAGTCTCTGCTGGGCTGAGGCAGCAGGCCTTGGAACTGTTCAGCCTGGAGAAGAGAAGGCTCTGGGGAGCCTTCCAGCAGCCTTCCAGTGCCTAAAGGGGCCACAAGAAAGGTGGAGAGGGACTTTGTACAAGGGTTTATAGTGACAGGACAAGCAGTAATGGCTTTAAACTGACAGAGGGCAAGGTTAGATTGGATATTAGGAAGAAACTCTTTACTGTGCAGGTGGTGAGGCCCCTGGCAGAGGTTGCCCAGTGAAGCTGTGGC
>VZTA01019216.1:156-19599 GCA_013398855.1 Mohoua ochrocephala | reverse complement strand
CTTCTTCAGCTCCAGACTCACGAACTGTGATCTAGCAACAATAATGATCTCTGGAAAGCAGAAAGTTGTTGATACTGGCTTCTTGAAAATTTCATATGCCCTCAGGCTTTGCCTTGAGGTTAAGCCCTTGGGTGAGATACAATCACTAACAATCACTTTGTTTTCCTCCAACCTTCCTGGTCAAAGCCATGTTTCAGTGCGGTGTTTGTCAATTCATGCATCTGATTGGCAAGGAACAGATCTATATTTCTAATGAGATTCAAAATTTATTCTGCTCTCAGATGTGAACTTTGAACTCCTGATATGAACTTCAGACCTATAAATACACATATGAAAGGCCTTCATGCATGAGTGGTCCTATGGCACTGGACAGGGACCACTCGGATGAATGAAACTAATCACATGCATAAGTGGTTTTAGAACTGAGCTAATGTGAGCTATTGCTTGCTCAGAGCAAGTACCTCTTGGCAAACCTTCCACATGCAAAAATAGAGATTTTAATATTCCCTTATAGTTTCAAGATATTAGCAAGGCAACTCAGAGAGACGGTTACTCCAGTCACACACTCTATTTCAGCAGAACTTAGCTCTGCATTGCAGTGCCTACTGCTCCTGGGACTGGTTGCAAAATATTTACCTGGCTTATTACAGATACAACGAGGGATACCCACAATGCTCCGAGCAGACTTGAACTCACATGGTGTGTGTTCATGCAAACTAATACCTGTGTAACTGCTGACAGTGCAATGCTACACCTGCTAATGAACCCTTCCGAGAGGCACAGCTCGAGACTGCTGCTGTTTGAATGTGGCTTTTGAACCAGGGCCAGCCTGACTGGAGACCAAGCACAAATACACATTATAGATATGGCCCTAAAGGTACCGTGGGTCGTCTCCAGGCATTTTGCCAATGCTCTATACCAGTGACAAGTGCAACAGACCACGAGGACTTCCCTTACCCTTCCAGACCTGCCGTGCCTCCTCCCCACCCAATCCTAGTCCACTGACACTCTAGGTAGGAATGTGGAGGCAAAGATTCAAAAGATATACCTACAAAGGGAATTCCCCTTAAGCAGGAAACTTTCTTTCACTAAGTACCTCTCTATGGCACGTATTCTACAATGAAGGTTAAGCTGAAGTTTGACACATACTTCAGAGACTTGCTGAACTCGTGGTTTTTGTGGAGAAAGGAGAACTAAGATGTTCATACTGTTCTTCTGCTTAATTAGAAAGGAAATTGTTGGCATGCATCAAGAAGACAGTATATTAAAAATATTGCATACTGTTCCTGCTCCCATTCAATCAAAACTAACTAAAACTCAGCTAGCACTAACCACCTCAGTACTAAAAGTTAATATCTGAGCTCCTCACAGAAATTCCCTTTTGCAACAACAGGATACAAATAAGCTCCTGCACAGTGGAATGACTTTAATCTTAAAATGTGCAACTGTGATATATGTACTGATTCTCCACTGAGAAGTCTCCACTCTGAAGTGTCAATATGATTAGACAGGCTAATATTGAGTTACATAGCTAGCTGTTAAAAACTGAATTACGGCAGACGCGCTGGTGTTGGCTGCTATGCAAACAGCGTGAAAAGGAGGCAAAGGCTTCCAGCCTTGAGCCTTCTGGAACAGACCTTCTCAGCTGAGCTGTCTGCGTGGTGTCAGCCCCTTGACAACACGGCAAAAGTCAAGATGAGATCACAGCAAAGTTGCAAAGCCTGACACTGGAAACCTGCACAGCGGTATGTGTTTTAGTCTCTGCAAAGGAATGTAGGAGCCTGACTTTTTTTCCTTGGGGTGCTGTTGACTCAGAAAAGTCTTGCATCAAAGTACTGAAGATGTGAAGAAAGTTTGGGCTCGAATCGGGATTCAGCCTTCTACATGTAGCTATTTTGTGGAGCAGCTAAAGCTGTCTGTATTCCCATAAATCATCTCAGGTGTGTTCTCTACCTAAACATGAAACATTTAGCAGCTGCTGCCACTATTGATGACCTCTTTAAAATAATGCTAAGCAACAATATTAACATTACAATGTTCTATATATTTTCCTATTCTAGGACACTATTTGCCACATAGGATAAGACCAGGTATTAATACTATTTTCTTTACTATAAGGAAATGTGAAAAATTATTATTTCATAATAAAATTTAACTGTTTTCTAATAGACACACTTTTTTCTTTGTTTGTTTTAACGATAACTTCCCATCTGCAAGTTATCAATCTCTGTGCTTTCCTTTTTTTTATTAATTTCATGGTTTGTTTCACTTAACAAATATTTATCTTCTATTAACCACTACAGGCTGAGTCCTTGACAAAATGAGGCATTTCAACAACAATCTTGACCCCCTTGTGAAACAAGTTTTCTCTCAGTATGACGCAAATCTTGGCCTCTTCATCAGCACTTGTAAAACAGTTGACTCATACACCTGACTCTTCCCATACCTGTTCCTCATAAGATCACAAGTTTCATTCTCCCAAATAAAGGTCAAGGCAAAACAAAACAAAACACAAGTCCTAACAGTCCAGTAAAGAGACAGACTGCAAAGAGCAGTGTGCAGCCTGAAGCTCCTCTGGATTCTCTGCATTGCCGATGTACTCCATTTTCATTCCGTTTACTTCACAGAATTACAGAATACTCTGAGTTCTGAAGGACCCACAAGTATCATCAAGCCCAAGTCTTAAGTGAATGGCCCATACAGGGATTGAACCCACGATCTTGGCAGCCCTGTTCTAACCAGCTGAGCTAATCTTGATGATATTTTTCAGACTGGTTGCTTTGTGGAAGTATTGCTAGCACTTAAACTGATTTCAAGAATTCTGCCATAGAGAATCTAAATTTTTGGTGAAAATATTTCTGCCATCAATTCTTCACCTTCTCACAAGTCTATAACACTCTGGAGTGCATTCAAGTTGCCTACATGGGGCCCAGCCTGTGGCCATTTAGTAGCCTTTCTCATAAAGAGACAGATAATGTCAAAAGGTGGTATCACTTTCCACAGACACCTGGGAAATCCACCTACATTCAAGGCAATTCCTTCTTTTTTTCCCATTTGTTTTCACTGTTCAGGCTAGCAGAATTCCCTCATGTAACCTCAGGTTGATTTCAGTATTTTATTTTCAGGGTGGAGCACTACCATGATTATTTTCGGTTAACTGCTGCAGAGTGAGATTGTGAAAGAGAGGGTGAGAGTACTCAGCTGTGTAATTCTGGCACAATGAGCAGTTTCAAGGGATCAGAATCTTTGCTATGATTTAGGGTGAGTCACTTTGGAAACTATCCCAATTTACATAGAAATCTTCCTTTTCCCCTCTACCATTTTTCATTTTCTAATTGCTGGATACTGCCCATTGAAGCTCATGGTCTTACCTATAAGTCACATGGAAGGCAGCTCAAGAAGCAGGGTCCTGCCTGTAACAGTTTTCTTTGAGAAAAAGAAACATGAATTCCTCCTTATTTCAAGGATATTTGAGATGGTATAAGTTAATGAACTGACTTCCTAAACATCTGGGACTTTGAGGCCTAAACTAATCCGATACAGCCACAAAATATTGTTACTGCACACAGTGGATAATGTGCTGTGAAATATGCCTTAATAGAGACCTACGAACACTTAACAAGAAAAATTGTTGTGCAGGTATGTTTTCAGGGGTTTTTTTCACTCGGTAAAACATCACGAGTTCCCACTACTTGCAAGTTGGGGCAGCTACGTATCACCCGAGTAAGTTACTCTGGATCATGGGATACTGGAAACACAAATAAAAATCTGACATGTGAACTGGTTGCCTGCAGTAGAATGCAAGCAGAAGACGTTAAATGCTAGGAAGAAATTAACATTTCAAGAAAAACAAACAAATAGGCCAACAACAACAGCAAAACCAACCAAGCAACCAAACAAAAAACCCCAGAGAAAAGCAAAGAAAGTGTTTATAGATCAGCCATTAAGAAAGTTCAGATTATTACTGGCTGGTATAGCGACCGTCATTTTTGAGAAGCCAAACCACTGCCCTACAGAGAAAACTACTGGGCACATATGCATATTATTGAGAATATTGGAAAAATTCAAATGGCCATTTGACCTAGCAGCTCTTAAGGGGAAAGAGAAAAAAAAAAAGAGAAATTACATTGGAACAGATTGTGCTGTCTCAATACACACGAACTTCAATGCTATTATTTGTGGCACCAGTGCAGCAAGGTACCTAAACTGCTGTATAACTAATACTAGGAGACGTGAGCATCATGACTTGGATGTCCTCAGCACTGTGAATTACAAAATCTTTATTTCAAGTATGATATTAAACAATATTTCATATTCTGAATATTCACTTGCCAGTTACAGTCACTTTCCATCTTGACTCTTTTTGCAAACTAAGTAGCACTTCATCTTATAGGAAGTCTTGTCAAAAGGGGTCTCTACTTATAAGCCACTGTAATTAAGATAAATAAATGTCGGCTTTCCCTAACAGAGAAAATGTTCCACTCCACGCAGTCCCTTCCTATTTTCTCTTAGAATCACATCCTAATCAAGAGTGCCTATAGTTCAGCACTTCAACTGATTGCAGTCTCAGTATTTAAAACCAGATCTTCCACCTGCCAGCTTGTTTAGCTGAATGATTTGTTCACATTATTGCACTACTTGTACTTAACTGTTTTGTGGGGAGTTTGCTGTTGATCAACACAAACTTCATATTATCATCTATCACTGTCACCTCCTGAAGCAATTTAAATAAATGAATGTAGCCATGGGTAGGATTGCATTGTGCACCCAGCCTGGTTATAGAACAATCAAACTCACTCTGAAAGAAAACCAATAAAGATTTGATTAACTGTTGGTAGCAGAAGTCCACCTGTATTTCAACTTGAAGTAGAGAAAAAATAGTTGGAAAAGACTAAACCCATGGTCCCCCACATCAACCACCTGCAGTTCAAGTTAAACACATAAACAAGCGTTTTCCAGCTCCTGATGCGCAACATTTTCAAAATCATCAAATGGCCTGGGGTTTATATTGCTTTATTGTAAGTATTAAATTTAAATTTTTTTCAAAAGCATTTCTATTTGTACAAGCTACAGTAATTTTAAAGGATTGTTTTTATGTTGTTGACAGTGCATTTTCTTCGCTTGCACTGACAAGTAAAAAAATTTTTGCAAAAATGTTAAAGTCTCACTTTGTAGTGAAGTACTTTTTCCATATGAAAGTATGCAAAACCACTTTCTCTTTCACAAAATCCTACAATCAAGACATTGTCTGGGATCTGCAGGCTGCAGCAATTTCTAACATTAGTGGCTCTAATCTCCAGGATCCCTTTCTTTCTTCCTCATAGAGATATGAAGCCTGGATTTGTCTTACGGAAAGCAATCTTGGTTCCTTTCCACATGATTCTCTTGGCTCCAGTGCTCTGCAGATGTATTGCTACAAAGAAGAAGAACGATGAACTTTACTCAGGCAATCTGACAGGACAGTAACTATGATGCAAAGAACATGAAAATTTAAAGGAAGAAAGAAAAAACAATGGACAGTTCAGACTGCTTACTTTACAGGTCCGCCAGTCTTTGGCCTCTTCAGCTGCTGCTGAAGGGAAGCTGCCGTGATGTCTCTTAGACCTGGCCACTGCAGACAGTCCATTTAATTAGCCATTGCAGTGTTTGTATACCTCCTACTTTCATTCTGTTCCATGTTCCAGATTTCTTAGACAGATATTTCCCATTATTTTGTACAGTTAGGAGCAGCCATGGTCCTTTGCAGCAATTCAATAAGAGGTTATCATGGAAGGCCAGGCCCCAAAGGCACTTGAGAAAAATAGGGTATTAAACCTTTAACTGCCACCTGCTCAAGTCAGCAGATTCTTTGTTCCCAGTAGAAGACTTTGGAGCTTGTTTTTTTCCACATAGTTGCGAATTTTGCTACAGAAAAAAAGTCTGAATTTATAAACTGTCCTAGTGATGCTCGTAAAGAGGAAGAGGAAAAAAAAGTTAGGTATTTATAGGGATTTTTCAAAAAGGGAGTTCAGACAGGAAAGGAAGTAGTCATAATCTTCATCATCTCAAGAAAACTTGATGCTACCAAAGGAGAGAGAAAAACAAATGTTATAAACTTCCAGAAAAAAAAAAAAAAAAAACAACAAAAACCAAAACTAAAAAGACACCACTTGTTTATAAATATTTGGAATATATTGTGATCTTTCAGCAGTTCTCTCTCATGTGACACATTTCATAAACATTGATTTTTTTTGACATTTCAGTAATAGAATTGGATTTCCTTCTTCCTTACCTGTTTCATGTGCACACATACATACACACACATACATCTGTAATGAAATGTAATAAACTACCATCGATTTCAGAAAAAAACTAGATGAAGTGGGATAAAGCAAAAATAGTATCTACCAAGGTAGACTTTACCTGTGGTCATTAACAGGGCATTTAAAAATAAGTACTTGATGAGTATCTCTGCAATAACTACAATCAATTCCTATCCAGAAAAAAATTGGCAGGTCTTTATTCATGTGCTGCAATGCTTTACTAAAACAGTCTGGTGCCTGGTTTTTTAATATTGTCATAGACCTGCATTGTAAAGCCTTGTGTCCCACTTCATATTCCATTCCCCACTGTGAGTGGTCACAGCTCTTTATGGCCTCTCACGTTGCTGACTGAAAACACACACATTTGCTCATCTAAAGGACTTTGACAGGCGGATCAGTTCACAGGCCAGTTATTTCATTTCATCAGTGTAATCAGAGTTATATAATAAACCATAGTATAAATGTTAGACAAAGGTTGCCCAAATATACAGGGCTTTAATCCACTGAAATGTTGACATGACGGAAAGCATCAAAGGAAGGCATCCACTGTAGAGAAGGATGAGTAATATTCTACACTGAGGTGATCAATACATAAAGAGCATTAAGTGTGGAGCTGCAAGAAATCTAAATTACTAAATGACCAAGGGACTCGCAGAGATTCCCAGAAGCTGTCTTTCAGGTCCTCACTGACTGGATCATATGCTGCAAGTATCTGTTCTGCTGTTCACAGTGAAGGACCCATGATTTTCAGGTGAATAATAATGTTTACAACCTCCTGCTAAGGGTTTGCACATTCTGTACCCAGTTTCATTTATTCTGACCTGGGAAGTGCTGTGAACTGAGAGGAGAACAATTAAAGCATTAATTGCCAAATCAGTTTAAGTTATCACTTAAAGCTGTTCCAGAGGTCAAGTCTGCTAGTGTGCCCTGGCAGTGGTGGAGGCTTAGCAGAACACCAGGCTGTATCAACAGGAGGATAGCCAATGGATGTAGGAAAATGATCATCCCACCTTACCTGGCACTTGTTAGGCTACATCTGGATCCTTGCATCCAATTTTAGGCCCCAGAACAAGAAAGATGCTGATGAAATGGAGTGAGTTCAGCATAGGGTGACTGCGATAGATGGGCTGGAGCAACTGGCTGGTGAGGGGAGCTTGAAGGACCTGTGCTTGTCCAGCCTAGGGAAGGGTTGGCTTCAGTGGGACTGACCAGTACCCATGGACACTGAGGAGGTGAAGCCAGAACCTGCACAGTGGAGGCTTAGAGAAGAGCATAGACCAAATCAAGAGGGGTTCCAGACGGATATAAGGAGATGTTTTCTACTGCAAAGATAACGAAGCATTGAAACAGGTTGTGCTGAAAGGCCAAGAAATCTCCACCTTTGGCAGAGCTGGTAAAGTCCTGAGCAGCCTGATGTACTTTCAGTTTTGCCCCTTTGAAGCAAGAGCACTCCAAGGTTCCTTCCAAACTGAATTACTCTGTCATTTGGCAGTCCAAATCAGACAGAGAATACAGTGGGTTAAGTAAGAATGACAGTGCATACAGAAAATGAGAGATGGATGGACAGAAACAAGCAGTTTTAAAAAAAACTTTATTGCTATGAACAGCGCTTTTATAGTGCTTTGCTTATTGTCTTTTTTATTCATTCTGAATGAATGACCACAGCAAATACTTCAGTGCTAGTGTTGAGAACTAAAGGTCAGTTATTCTCTTCTTCAAGACAGAGGTTTGGGGACTTGAGGTGAGGGGGTTCTTTGTAGTAGGAGGTTAATATTATTCAGAAATATTAATTTGCCAAGATGACTTGCATTTAAAACTATTAAAGAAATCCAGTGGAGCCACAGTGTAATACAAAATGAATTTGTTTGGTTTTGTTTTAAATAGATTAACAAAGACAAGATTAAAACCAGGAGAGTTGAGTAAAGACGGAAGACAGGTAGTCACCTGTTATTTTACCTCCCAAGCAAAATCTCTGGTGAGACTCTATACAGTCCAAGTTTTAAATTAACTTCTAGTTCACACTCTGTGTTACACTCTGCCTTTCTTCTGCATGACTGAAAGATGCAATTTTTTTCTATGGTTTATTTTTCCCTGGTGTATTTCTCACTAGCTCATTCCTTCCTAGTTTTAGTAGGCTTCCTGGTTCATAATTCTCAAGTCATCTGCATTTATAGACCACCATTTGAAGCATTATATCCTCTGGTCTTCAAGCTGCTAAATTCCTCCTCTCACACCCTCAGTGGTAGAAAGGAGAATTTGTTTATTTTGTTTCCAAAATAATATTTAGTGACTATGAATATGATGTGCAGGATGACATGAGGGCTTCAGTGACAGAGAATGTATATTAACTTAGAAATGGCTCAAAAGTCCAGCTTGTCTAGAAGAGGTGGTAAAATTCATCAGTTTAGCACACAGTTGGGATCCATGCAGATGTGGGGTAAACATAATAGGCTTGTACTGCACTTTTAGAACAAGTTATTTCACATGTTGATTTTTTGCTCCTAGTTAGATGAAGCCGTAATGGCTATTTGGTACCAAACGCAAAATTTCTTCTAATTACAGTCCAAATCCTCTGGTCAGATCATGAAGCAACAAACAGTACTAAAGTGGCAACAAGTGTGTATGAACATGTCAAAACAAAGGTGCAATAAGCATTGCCACCTTAGATGCAATGGCCAAGTAACATAAAAACAGACCCTGCAGCACCATTGCATAAATACCTTCATGGGATACAAATTTAAGCATATAACCATGAAACTCCAGTGTACGGTTTCATAATATGCTAACATTCTGCACCTTCAGCCTGATCAGAAACCTGTGGCAACACCTCCCAGCTGCTATTGTTATCTTATTTCAGCAGTATTCAAGAAAGCGCAGTCAGACTTTGGCTTGGATAAAATAGCCATACCCTGTTTCAGTTTCAGTAGAGAAACAGAGTAGAGTTTGCTATGGGGAAACTGTTCTCACCTGTTGAGACTGGAATAGAGAAACACTGGCAAACAGAACTGGAGGAGGGAAACACTTGCACAATACTAAAAGCAGGGGAGATGGGAACCTCACAGGATTTTTTTGGCTTTAAAATTTTGTAGTTGTATAAATATGCAGAATATGATATTAGCTAAAACTCAGTTCTGTCTAGGCCATCTGGTAGACAAACCAACAATTTTTCTGAATACTGAATTCAAAGAAAAGTAAGAGAGGTCACATATTTGTTAGGAAGCTACAAAGTATTTAAGCATGAAGGAAACCATGCCACCAGTTATTTTAAAGACAGCAAAGAGTATTTTGGGGATATTACTGAAAAAGAAATACCAACCTACATTTTTGTATATCAGGGAAGCACAGAATATTCACTTGCAACAGCTAGTGTTGCTTCTCTGATTTCACATGTGCAGAAGGAAGAGAATATTTAAATTGGGCATGTTTTGTTGTCAGGGTTTTTTTCCTTATTCCTTGCAGTGAGTTTTATTGCCAGGTGAGCTCTTCTGTCAGGATCTCTCAGCCCCATTTAGCAGGTTTCTACATGTTTCAGAACTTGAAAGACTAACCCAACATATCATCAGTGTTCCCATCATTGGTCACGTTGACACTCCCAAATCAAACATGAATGTCTTTTTTCCTTCTCGCTTTTTTTAAGGTTTCTGTAGAAGAGATTAGCCAGTAAAGTAAAAAAAACCCTCCCAAAAAACTGCCCAACAAATAAAAAAACAACAAAAAAACATAAACCTGCAAAAAACCCATAAACATAAAACAAAACAAAACAACAACAGAAACCAAAGCAAAACCAAAAAAAATCCACAAAAACATCCCTACCTTAAAATAGTACGTAACATACATTATTCCCATATTAACTATTTAAAGTGCACAAAGGAATAAATATCTGAAAGAAGCAAGTAGCAGATACATCAGAAACAGTATATTGTGGGGCTTTAGGATAACAGTTTAAACCAAATAAAGGCATGTAGCTCAGATCACTGGTACTGATTAAATGTATTGGGGTTACTCACCAATGTCTTCTTACTGGCCTCAATTCAGCAAAGCACTACACATGACTAATTAGGAATACAGGCATGGAAACAGGATTTAAACTTCGGAACAACCATATGGGTGATTACAGCATCTTACTAAATAAGGGCTTAGAGCCTCAGCTAGCAACTTTATTCATGTAATGTTTTACTCTCGGTTTGCTGGAGATGTGATCCCTTCAGTCTCGTGACTTTTTTTCTCTCTCGTGCTCTTGTATTCCACATGGCAGAGTTTCCATTTCCTCCTACATGCTGAGGGAGAATTTGAATCTGAAGACAGTCAAGACATATTTGGTTAATTTCTGTGCTTGTAGTTGACACATATAGCAATACTCTATTTCTTTGTTTATATAATTCGGTTATTTCTCACAGAGTTTGGCACAGTGTTGGGAAAGCCTGCATTTTTTGTGAGTGCCTCAGTACCAGATTTGAGGGCTGGAAATGAGAGGAACAATGTTGTACAGCCATAGACTTCTGAGAAAAAAATACACTGTATTAAAATGGCATTGTATAGCTGTTTATTGTTTCTAAATAATTTCCAGATGAAATCTGAAAACAGGGAGATGGTTTTCCTAACTGCCAACTCTGCAAACACAATGTGGGAGAGTCAAGCAAGAGTTATATAACTAATTAAAACCAAATTAATTTAATCAAAACCATTGTCCCATTGCCCATGCAGCTGCACTATCTTTTCAGTTTACCTTTATTCTCTCCCCACTGCTGTATTGGTTACACACAGCTCTTATTTCTGGTCTGAAAATAGAAAGATTTTTAAGAAAGGAAATGCATCTCTCTGTGCACCAGCTCGTTACCTGTCTTGATCTAGATCAGGCACAATTGCAATGCAAATAAAACATCAGTGGAAAAAGACAAATATAAACAAAGTACATAGGTAACTTGCTATTTTTGGACATTATTCAAGGCAACTAATTTGAATCTTCTCAGAGACTCATTCAATAGAGAAATACTTTCCTAGCATTGTGGTCAATCATAGTTTCTCTCCATACAAAAAAAACCCCTTTTAGGGTGACATAAATTTACAACTTGAACAGGTGAATAAAGATATTTTATTCAGCCAAGTAATCAACTTCTGAAATCGGACACCTTCGAAACTGGGTGAGGTTTTTTACAGAGCATTGGGAAACTTCATATTGCTTCAGAACTTTGAAGATTAGTTTTATTGCAATGAAAGCCAGAGGGTTTACAAGTGAACATTAAAAACAGACAACATTTAATATAAGGAATAAATTTTGCAGACGTTGTATGTAATTTCTACTTTGGGATTATTATTTAATGACATGATGGAAAGAAAGACTTTGCTTTTATTTGTATGGTATTCTCTCTTAGAATGGATGCTCAAGGCAAAATCCTGGCTTGCAATGCAAGGTGTGCCAAGTAGGGAAAAGAACACAGACGGCTTCTTCCTTTTCCTCATGCACCTGTACAGGTTTGGGGCAGGATGATGCCACACGTACTGAGAGACTTGAGGAGTGAAGGGGTGGCCCACAGTACCCAACTGAAATTAAAGATGTGGGTTACTGTACTGTTTGGACCCCTCCCTCTCCCTCCCTGCTTCCCTCTGTAAATGCCTTTGGGAGTCTGTCCAAGGCTGTGTCTATGCCGCACAGTAGAGAGACATGATGGAAACCTCAGGCTGGGAGACCTCAGCTAAAAGCACACCGGGACATGCCCAGGTTTGTGGCCCTGGAGACACTACAGGTGCAATCGTTTATGCTGTATCCAGAGCACTAAGTATTGCCAGAAAAACTTTTTCAAGGAAATGGCTAACACTATCAAAAAGAAATGTGCATGCTAATCCTAGAACTGGAAACAAGGGACTGGGAACATGGAGCAAGGGTGCCTGGCTTTGCAGCGTACAAACATGCAAATTGGAAAGAGAAGAGTCAACATCTGAGAACTGAGAAGGTCAGATTCTCCTTGTGACTATGCCACTTTTGCCTTCATGCAGCCAGCTCAGAAGTCTTTGCATGATATTCCCAGAAAGCTTCGGGAAACTTTGGAAAGGATGGAGATATATTTGTCAGAGCAAACTCATATGCATGTGGCACTTGGGGATATGTTTTTTTTGGTGAATTGCAATGCTGGTTTAACGGTAGGGCCTGATGAGCTTAGAGGTCTTTTCCAACCTTGATGATTCTATGATTCTAGAAAGAACATGTTGACCGTTATTTTAAGTACTTACCTCATGAAAATTAAACTTAAAATCTGGATTCATTCTGATAAAAAAAAAAATTTATGATCAAAACCACCTTGTGTTTGTTCTGTGAAGAACAAGCACAATTATTTGACAGAAAGAGCAGCCTGAACTTCTGCTGTATTTACTTAATTTTTTTCTGCAGCACTTTTCTGCACCGTTTGAGAGACACAGGCATTAACCCTACTGTGAGCACAATTACTCGAATGACTGTTGCGTCTGAGTTGTAACACAATTCCTGCTCTCTGTCAGAAAACCTCCAATTCGGAAAACTCTCATATCAAGGTCTCAAAAATTGTAAAAAAAAATTTACTAAGTGAAAGCTGAGGCTTCCCTGTGTAATAAAGATCTGCATAACAAAGCATTCAAAGTCATCAGGGATATTCTGACAAGGTATGGAATTGGTAAAGAAGCATGAATAGCAGAACATCCTTACTCACCTCAATGCCTACCAGAAATGAGGGAAGATAAGACCTGCGTCTGCCAACAAATTTTTGTAGCCATAAAGTCAGTGAAAAGCCTCATGGGGCTGTTGGAGCAAGACTCCTACAAGACCAGTCATACCTCTCATTTGAAAAGGGATTCTGAAAAGAGGAAATAGTTTCCTAGGTATGCTACCCACATTCATTTTAATTTTCATGTTTGTGGAAAATACAGGAAAGATACAAAAAGGATCACAGGGTCTTTCAGCTTCTATGAAAGAAGCCGTTAATTATTATTGAAATATGACCCCAATTGTCGTATTCAAGAGAAAAGAATCTGAAAATCACCACATATCACAAATGACGAACTACCTGCTTCATCTCTTCTTAATTTCTTCATGACAAAATGTGGTAAGCGTGCTCTTGTAAACAAATTTATTTAAAAAAAAGGAAGAGGGGAAAGAACAGTACTCATAGTTCTTTCTTTTCATTGGTAGGAGGAGAAATCATTTATTTCACAGAAAGAAATCACTTCATGTCAATATGACTATACAACTGTCCAACTGGTATGAGCAAAAACACAATCTGGCCCCCTAAATCAAGCTGAGATTATTTATTAACCCTATTTGCTTGGACCATTTCTCTTTCAGAGTTCATAACTCCCTTAGCACTCAAGGCACTCTATAAAAATGGACTTGCCTGTAAGAAGCATACGGAAAATTTGTCTAAAATTGAGGTTTGAAGAACAGCAAACGTCCAAATGCGAAGTTTGAATTTATGAGGTTTTTGCCCAGATTTTATTTGACAATTTCTATGCTAGTGAGTAGTAGCAAAATACCAAAGATAGCAAACTGGTGTACTGTTATTCCCTAGGCAGCTCAGAGGAAAGATGTACTCTAACCACAGTTATTGTCACTGACACCAATGATGGATTTCTAAGCTAAATCACACATGAAAATAGGGCCATGTTATTCCCTGACAAAAAAATATTACTCCTTTTTTTCGTTTTCATTTTTGTTGTGGAAGCATTGTAAACATCAGAATGGACCAAGCAAAGACATGGAATGGAAGGTTATTGCTCTCAACAACCAGCCTCAGCATAAACGTGAGAATAACTAGTCAGTGATGTTTCTGTGATTTTTGATATGCCACCAGTCATGCACAATGATGTTTTATGCTTCCCATATGCTTTACTGTGTCCACGTTGTAATAATATTGTAATGCTTTTTTTTAGAAAGAAAAAAAAAGATAAACCTGGGGAAAAAACTTCCCTTGTGCAGGAGCAGTGAGACCAACAGATGGAAATACCATCAGGGCTTATGACTTACTTCATGTATCTCCTCTCTAAACACATAGCCTTCTTATGGAAATAGGAAAAGTGGAACAGAGCATAAAAATCCCCGCACTCGTGGAACTGAACTTCCTGATTTCAGCCATCAATTTCGCTTTAGGATCCGCAAACCAAATAACATCGCTCAAATTTAGACTCATGGAACGATATCCATATATGACCCATGGAAATAAATTTGATACTGTTTGTGATGTGTATGAAATGACACATTTTATGAGTTTCTACCCCTTTTACCCCACAGTTTCCATTTACTCTGTCACTGCCCTACTCTATCGTCTCTTATAGAATGACGGGAAAATAATTGGAAAAGAAAGAGTGGGTCTGTGCATGCTATGTTGGCTGACATTAAGAAGCATTTTCCAGTGTAACTGAATCAGTGTAATTCTATTAACCTCTTTATGCTCTCGAAGTTTGAAAATGACAATTCTGTAAGAACTCCACAATCACTTTCATGCATGTAAATTACAGTTGTTTCTTGGATATTTTTACCTGTTTTAAAGATCACAAACTTTCAAAGTTGTTATCTCCCTCTACTACTTCGTCTTCCAGAAAATCGTAAGTAGTTTTACTTTCATTTGTGAGTATGAAAATAAAATATGATAAATAAATTTGAGAGCTTTGCTGCACTGTTTTTTATAAGCCCATATTAATATTTTTTTATTATGTGATGGAACTGTTCATTTAATCTAAATCCCCTTGAAGGCCCCAAGCCAAAGTTTAAAATGTCGATGAGAACATTTCCTGACTACAGGCAAGGATCTTGTTCTCTATGTTCTTTTTGTTGCTAGTTCAGAAAGCTGACAGTAGTTCTTCTCCTTTTACCATTTTAACATGTGTCTACTTTTTCAATATAATAGAAGAAAAATAAAACCCCAAAATAAATCAAGTTGCATACAATTAAGCCATAGGGAGGAACTTTCATTAAAGCTTAAGAGGCAAAAAGGGTTTTCCTCAGTATTTTAAAAACAATCATTGCCCAAACACCAACATATGGAACATCTCACTTACAAAAACTCCCATTTTTCATTTTGTTAAAAACTATTACAGAGGATGTTTTTCCTCAGAATACCTAACATCAGTTTTTGACTGATCGTGTTTAATATATGAGGGGTCTTTTTCATATCTAGGAGAAGAAAGCTTGGGGATAAATATGATCTTCAACAAGCTATATAGAATATATAGATATATAGAATATATTTACATTATGGAAGATTTATACAATATATACATAGGCCTTGATGCATTTACCTTGATGTGTACACATGCACACATTGTATTGGCTGAAGTCTTTAAACCCAGAGTTCGACTGGATGCAGTTGGACACCTTCTGTCTGGAATGATGATGGCTAAGCAAGTTTCCTAGGACAGGACAAAGGACAGAAGCTATATGAAGCAGAGGGATACTTATTCGGAAATCATGATGTGGAAATTGACTTGAAGCACACTTAGGAAAAATACATCTTCTGAGAAGCTGCAGTGTTCCGGCTTTGTTTAAATGCAAAATTTTGCAAGGTAGTAAAGGGACAGAGAAAGATGTGCGTGGTAAGTGCTGCCTCTTCACCCTGGGCTGATTTGTCAACAGCCCCCTGCTCACCTCTGATCTGATGGTGGGGCCATTATGCGAACGCTTCCTTTGCTCCTGCAAAGGGAACAGACCAGGCCTGCAAACACCTCATTCAGCATAACAGGCATGGTAGCTGCCTTGACCAACTCATCTTAGCATGGGCTACTGATAAATAAGGAACTGAGCATGACTAGAGGAATTGTTCCTAGGACAGCCTCGTGGTTTCCAGCTGCCTGTGCTTCTCAGGCTTCCTGCACTGGTTGTTGTAACCAAGCCACATGTTTAACGTGAATCCATCCACCATAATAGCCAGTTTTCAACATTGTTTATACCTCTGGTTTATACAACATTCTACATCAGGAGTATCATCATTTAGTCAGGCATCATGTAGGAAAAAATGTTTCTTTTTTTGTTTTGTTCTTGCTCACTTAATCCTGGTTGTAAAGGACTATAATACAGCTCCAAAACTGATGGTGAATGGGAGGCCAATAACCTCTCTGAGAAACCTCTCTGATTGAAGGGGGTTGTCATCACAATCCCAGTGAGATTTCCAAAGGTCTGTTTGTGCTCTTACATTTATTTGAATCAATCTTCAGACATTTAATTAGAGCAGAAAGAATCTGATAGCCTATGCATACTAAAAACATGAACCAGAAAGTTTTAGAGCTTTCTGTTTATACCAATTTTCATTTACTCCAGCTTCCACTTTGGAAATTCCTTTGCATTTATATAAATAAATTTGTCACAATTTTTCAGATATTGTACCTGAATGAAATAAACCATTTCTGTTGGTATATCTATGCTACCATTATTCAACTAGGATAGAGATGTCGCTTAGTGCAGTGATTTTTAATGTGCCTAATCTACTTAGCTATGCTGGCATAAATTTAGCATATAGACTAGGCTTTGCTTTCATTTCTTTCTTCTTTTGTTTCGCTTCATTTAGCTCAAATTTCCTCTTAATTTACCTAAACCAAACTAAAACAAGCCTTATGTACACTGGAAAACAAAAAAAGTATTTCTACTGGTTTAATTAACCTGTTTCAAAAACTAGTACTAAATTAAACAAGGATATATCTTTGTAAAGAACACAGCAGAACATCCAAAAAATGATTACAATAGGAATAACTTTGTAAAAGGTGCCATGAACACAGTATAGAAGAACCACTGAGCTTTGAAGAAATGTAGAGAGCTCAATTTTATAGGAGGCTGTTTGCTCTCATTATAAGTTAAGCACATGAAAGAAATCTAAAAATTGTAGCAGTGCAGTGAGTCAGGTCTGGAGAGGTGCTGACATTAGACACCGGGACTGCAGGCCGTATAGAGAGTGTGCTGCCACAGAAAGGATCAGGGGAACAGGACATGCCAGGGAAAGGGCTGATGCTTGACAAACTCATGTTCCTCTTCTTGCATATCTATCAGCGGTAGCTTTTGAACTTGTTTCTGCTGAGTTTGCAAAGATATACCTTGTCAGTCCTTAACACTGTACCATTATCTGTTTTAAAGACTCATCTCCACTCCCACTGGTTCCTTCTACAATGCTGGACTTGCTGCTGTAATTACTGTAACAGCTGTCTGTGTCACAAGTGGTTTCTGTAAGTTTGCATAGCATTTAGCCAAAATGGGGCTTTGTTACTTCTTGGGGTCATTAATACATTACAGGCAAAAAATGTAATCAAATATTTATGTGGTTATTCCTTTCCATGTTGAATTTTATTTTATTTTATTTTTAATGAGATCTTTGAGCCTCAATTTATAGCTTTAGTAAGATCACGCCGACATCTTTCTGGGGGGTAGCAGCCTTTTGACCTCTTGTAGAAGACAACCAGGGAGAAAGCAGCGTTTTACCCAGAGAACTCTGACTATGATTGTAGCCCAGACAAATATGTGAAGAAAAGGTTAACTATAAGTATTGACAGAATTAGATAAAAATTCCATTTATGTATCCTAAGATTTTTTTTCCATAGGGCGCATTATTACACCATGGCAAAACAAAACTCTGCAGTATTGTAGGGCAGTCAAATAATAAGCTTCTCGTTCTTGGCTTTTGTTCTTCAAGCATGGTTGTTCAGACCTCTGTCACAGACTGCTCCTTTCATATCTATCCAGTAAAAATATAAGGCTTTTCAAGAGTGTCAGAGATTTAGCAATTTTCTATAAACATTAGGGATTATATTTCTATAGTAAAATTGCCTATCTCTGTAATTAACAAAACTCATTTAAACCAAATGTGTGTATTTTTGCCTTGCAAAATAAAGTAGTTCTTTAGTTCTTTCTTTACTCTCCAAGGTAGCTGAGATATTTCCATGAGTTAATGACTTACTTTTGCTATTACAACAACTGAATTGCTTGCCCTTCAACCACCTTGAAGTACACAAACAGCTATTAGCTTGCGTTAGTCATTAGCAACGCACTGGTTTAGGCCTTTTGTGCTGCACCGAAATAGATATATCGGGACATCATTATGTGCTTTGAATTCTTCTGATTTAGGTAATTCTATGGAAATTGGAGATTACTTGTCTTACCATATATATTTGGTAATACTTGGCTTTCATGAATTAACGAAAAAAGAAAAAAACCAACTGAATTGTGTCTTCAAACGGATGAAAACTCTGCTCTGTGCCCCCAATATTAGGCATACGTGCGGCATGCAAAATACCTGTACCATTATTTATGACCTTCAGAAATGCTGATACAACAGCATATATTCAGTGTTGAGTGCAAACCCACCCCATTTCTGTTGGAGTCCTTTGACAGAAGAACTATAAACATAATGACTATGTACACACTTGATAAGAACACCATTATGCCATTTATACTAATATATGATTGTATCAGCACAAAAAACTGCTTTCAACATATACAGAGCACAAGACACACCTACAGAAATCTTGCAAATAGGACTTCTGTCAATGCACAGCTGCCAACACCGTAGGGTTTGCAGGCTGTATGTGCTTTGCTGTTCCCTGTCCTTCCCTGTCCTTCCCTGTTCCATGTCATTGATTCAAGAGGTACTGAGGCTCAGAGTGTGGCGTAGGTCAGTAACTGAGTGTTAGACACCTATTTTCAAGTAGAGATGGGTCCCAGACTGGTTCTCAGACCTTAAAGCAAATGTAGGGAAGGGGCTTTCACTTCTCACAGGGTCCTTCCTTCTTCCTCTGAAGTTCTGAAGTACTATTTTGATAGTTACAGCTCATTTTGTCTCTGCTATGCTCGTTGTCAGAAACATGGAACTGTGTGATTAATACCATTCTTCTTTAGTTCATTTTAGAGATGGAGTTCATATCTTGAATATTTGAAGAATACAGATATCCATCCTATTGATTTTCAGTACTACAAAAAAGATTAACAAACTAAAGAAAAAAAACAAGGAAAATCTGCATGTGCTCTAGGCACTCACAAACCAGTTACATAGAGCTGTCCTGTTACCCTGGTCCAAGAGATGAGGAAATGGGCTTATACCATGGGGTACATCTGAATGAAATACCTGCTAGTGCAATTTTTTTTGTTGTTCTTGAAAACCATTTTCCCAATTTACTTGGTTTATATACAATTTTCAATTTG